>CM041782.1:65596589-65922061 GCA_023374045.1 Limonium bicolor | reverse complement strand
AAGAGAAGCGAGAGCTCTCATTCATACTCTCGGGGGAATCATCCTTTTAGATCTGGCCCCCAATGAGGACGGGATCGAGTCACCGGAGAACCAGGAACCGCAGCAAGAGCAGGCCACACGGGTGCCCGTTGTAGATCTGCAGCAGCCGCAGAGTCAGATTCTGAGAGTACTTCTAGGGCGGGGGTTAGTCCAACTTAAAGCCCGCGGTTTCGCGGGCGGCATCTGGGGGCGTATCCCGAACAGTTTTGTCGTTTCCACCTACTCACGGGCCACTCCACAGATAATTGTCGTAATTTGAGGTCTAAAATTCTGTTATTGGCCCAAGAAGGAAAAATCCAGATTGCAACCCCGGTACCGGAGCTTCCCCGCAAAGCCGAAAGGGAATTCACACCCATTGGTTGTCCTTTAAGCTAGGCCTTTGAGGAGCTGCAGGACGAGGGGCTAATACGGCCGCTCATTCCTCACCATGGAGAGACGCGAAAGGGGAGTAGACTCAGTCAATTTTGCAGGTACCATCAGCTAGCGGGACATGATACCAATGATTGCAAAGTGCTGAGACATCGGATCCAAGACCTCATCGATCAGTGATATCAGCGTTTGGATGACCTCGAGACCTCAGAATCTGAAGTTCAGTGTGCTGCCTTTACTGTTTTCTGGGATGACAAAAAGCCAGCACGAGGGGCAGGGCGGAAGCCCACATCCACGGTCAGTTTGTCCCAGCAAATGCTCACATTACTCGGTCAGGCAAGCATTACGGATCACCTAAAAAACATCGCAAGGGGAAGAGCGAATGTCGTCTCCCCTGGTGGCTGAAGAGATTCCAGGTGAGCGAGAACTGCTTCAGAAGCTGAAGGCAACAACCATCCCCATGCCCATCTGGTCTTTGCTTATGATCTCGCCAGAGCACCGACGGGCCATTGCCAAACATTTGGGCGGGCCAGAGGAAAGTTTAGCCCCGGAGAGGATGGTCGTGGCTCTTTGGCAAAAGCAGGAAGAGGAGATCAGTTTTCACGATAGCGAGATCTCCGAGCACTCGGGAAAAGCATTGTATTACTGTTTGGTGGGGGGCTTCAAGGTGCCAAAGGTCCTCATTGACAGGGAGCAGACGTTAGCATCTGTCCTCTGAAAGTGGCAGAGGGTATGGGTTACGACAAGTTTGAGTCCTTCCAAATAGTGTTACGAGGGTATGATGATAACCCAAGACATGTCTTCGGCCTATTGGATCTTCCACTCAAGTTTGGGACGGTTGTTCATCCAGTGAAGTTTTTGGTTCTGCAAATTCCCCATTCTTTCAACCTGATTCTGGGACGGGATTTCCTTCAAGATTTGAAGGCCGTCCCCTCTACGGTGCATCAATGTTTGAAGTTCAAAAGGGACGGGAAGGTTTATATCGTTAGAGGTGAACCACATCAGAAGGAGTTGCCTGTTTGCATGGTTGAAGAGGAGGGTTCGTCCCATCTGAGCAGGTTCAGTGTTGTACCAGAGCAGTCCGATCCAATTTCTCTTCAGAAACTTAAGGTTGGGCCGGGGAAGGTTATCATGGAGAAGTACGGTTATCAAGAGGGTAAGGGCCTCGGCAAGGATCTCCAAGGAATCCCAGACGTTCTATCTCCGGCAGCGAATCCTGGTCATCAAGGACTTGGTGCGTTAGTGGACCCATCTTTCATTTCAGCAATTGAACTATCATCTTTATTCATGTGCTCATGTTCCTCATGTTTACAGGGTACGGTAAGAGCAGCGAAGGAGGAAGCGATGCCTGATTGGATGTTCCTCGAGAAGAATAGATCATAGATTAGGGGTAGTTAGTCATTTACTTCCGCTTTGGGGTCATTAGGAGTCATTATTTTCCTTTGGCTGTTCTACATAGCTTCTTCTTTCCGTAGTTAGTTTAGTTGTCTCCCCCATTTTGTTGGTACTCAGTGTCATTGTTACTTTTTTTGGTTATCAATAAAATTTCTTCTTTATTCATGTTTTGATGTTTATATATTTGTTCACGTGTAAAGAGAAAAGAAGGAAAGAAAAGAAGGAAGGGAAAAAAAATCTCTCTCATAAAGCATGTCTGCAAGCATATAAGAGTAAGAACCTTCGTTTTTCACAAAACCCCCTGTACAAAACCGTCTTCCATCCACACACTCGCCACCTCCATCACAGCCATCCCACATGTCACAGCGTTCCATCATTTCTACCATTTCACCAAAGCTTAAAAACAAAACTGCTGCCGCCAAAGAAAAAAATCACTCAGCAATCGCCCCATCACCACTCACCACCATTGTTACCACCACACATGCAATCACCCTCCATAAATAACTTGGGCATTCTAAGGTTTGTCAAGTAAACCCCACAACAATACTGGGGGCAATCTGAGTTTAAGACCGAAGGCGACAACTTCGTTGTTTGTTTTGTGCAAGCAAGTCCCTGAGTGTACACTTCGCGAGAGAGCCTTGAGCGGTAAAACCAAGAGTGAAAGAGCGTGTCTTTTTCACATGACTCCAGAGAGATCACATTCAAAGGTAAGGCAAACGGCATGACTCCGATCGAAGGAGATATTTTGTAAATTTACGCTTAAACCTATGAAAAGTAACAAAGAACGGATACACAACTATTAGGGATGACGAAGCACCTAGCTACAGCACCACACAGCCAAAAGCCTATGAACCCTGACATTAAACCTAGGCACCCCCGCTAAGCTTTTGGTATACATCCTTTTTACAACGCTACAAGCTCCACAAAATAGGCCAGCCAATGATGAACAACCGACCCGGTGACCAAAGGAGGCAAGGAGCCCGACTTCTGAACAACAACTTCACAAGTCCAAAGAAGCAAAACTGCTACCAGCATGACGAAACGATCCGCAAATGGTCCCAAAGTGACACAGGATCCAAACGAGCTAACATCAAAAACAGCTCTCAAAGTTCAAAACCGGAAACACAAGAACCCCGAAGGAAAGGAGATTCAAGGAAGGAAAACTTGAAAAGCCTCAAAGAAATCCAAAATCGGAAAAAAGAAAGAAGATGCAAGGAACAATCCAGAAGTTCCAAGCCCCAAGTTCATAAGCGAAGTCATCACGAAGTAGCCAAACGACTTCAAGGCAAAGAAGACAAGTCCGAGAGACGGTGCAAGTTGCAGCTTTGGTCATCCTTAAAGCTCCACATATCCTAAACATTCCTCCATTATCCTGTTGTCATTCATCACACCCCATGGCCACGTTATAAGCTCAAAAGACTTCCGACTTAGTAGTTGTGTATTCAATCGAGTGAAAGTAACAGGTTGAACACGTAAATCCATCAAATATCAAATTCAATGGTCTAGAAGTTATGGCCATGAGCGAGAAATGAGTGCAAACACCAACCACGTTGAGTGTAGGATAGGAAGCACCACGTCAAAGCATAAGCCTCGACCCTGTGAGGATGAGACTTGTTCGCACGTTTAATCAAAGAAAATACTGGGGGCAATTGATCATTCCGATCAATTGCCATGAACTCTAGCTCAGATTGTCCTAAGGAAAAATATTAGGGGCAATTGTTTGGTTCCAACAATTGCCATGACAACACCAATTGAAACCCACAGCTTGAGCACCACCATCCCACCACAGGCATAAGCCCTTACCTCCACATCAAACACCTCAGGCGCACATAAGCTCTAATCTCTACACACTCTCAAGACCGTCGTTAGCCTTACCCCCACAAAATCAGACCTGCCCACCATCCAAAATCACAACCTAATCCCAGGTTTGTCGTATATCCCGAACACCAGCAAAGCCTTTAGCACACAAAAAAAAACACACCCCACCAGTGGCATGTTCATCTTCTAAGAAACAAAATGCAAATATGAAATTCTTAGGAAGGGAGTGATTCTTTCACTTCCCTTTTTCAGTAGAGTTTTCCCAAGCTTTGCCATGTTTGGCACATTTTCCAGCAATTTCTTGCTTTAAACAATTTTCAATTCTCATCACTGCCATGTTCGGCACATTTTCAACAATTTCTTGCTTTAAAAAATTTTAATTCTCATCACTGCCATGTTCGGCACATTTTTCAACATTCTTGCTTTGAACAAATATCTTATATGCACTGTGATTGCATTTTATAACTTTGCGTACACCTCACCATCGCCATGTTTGGCCCTTTTACAATTGGTTTTCACCACATGCATTTGCATGAGACCATTATCTTTCTAGCCCATTTTTAGTGCGAGACCCATCATGCACTTAACTCACTTTCACTTAGATCCCACCTTTAGGCTCGTCATAAGATCTAGATCCTTCCTTCAGGCTTGTCATAAGACCTAGATCCAACCTTTAGGCTCATCATAAGACCTAGAACCATCTTTTAGGCTCGTCATAAGACCTAGATCCAACCTTTAGGCTCGTCATAAGACCTAGATCCAACCTTTAGGCTCGTCATAAGACCTAGATCCAACCTTCAGGCTCGTAGTAAGACCTAGTCGCTCATGTAGGCTCGTCATAAGACCTAGATCCAACCTTTAGGCTCGTAGTAAGACCTAGTCGCATTCATGTAGGCTCGTCATAAGACCTAGATCCAACCTTTAGGCTCGTAGTAAGACCTAGTCTCATTCATGTAGGCTCGTAGTAAGACTAGTTGCATCCCTATAGGCTCGTCATAAGACCTAGAACATCCTTTAGGCTCGTCATAAGACCTAGATCCATCCTTAGGCTCGTAGTAAGACCTAGCGTTACCCTTTAGCTTACCCCACTCATCAAACACATTGCATTCATCTCATTCATATAGGCTCGTCATAAGACCTAGTTGCATTATCCAGGCGCGTCACAAGACCTGGCGACAGAAAGTTGGCGAGGTGATGACAATAAATCCTCCTTTTGCGATGTCAACTTATTTTTGGGATCAACGAATGGTGAGCAAAGGCAATAAGTCCCCAGGGTTTTACCAGGAGTTATCCCTGCACACCGGCTTGGGGGGCGATGGCAATAAGTCCACATTGGGTCCAGCCAGGAGCTTTGGCACGGGTTTTGGTCCCCAGAAGCATCCGAGCATCATCAGCATCATCAGCATCATCAACATCATCACATCATCAGCATTATCATTAGCATCAGCATCATTAGCATCCTTAGCATTTCAGCATTCTTGCATTTGCATACCATCCAGTTTCACATCCTAGGTAGTCAACGCCTTAGAAACGCTTGACATTGCATCATTTCATTACAGGTAGTCAGCGCCTTAGGACAGCTCGACAATGCTTTGTAGCTTAGGTAGTCAGCGCCTTAGAACAGCTCGACAATGTTTTGTGGCTTAGGTAGTCAGCGCCTCCGAATAGCTGGACGTAGTCAACCCGGTTTCGCACAAACATGGAGGATTCTGTGGAGTCCAAAATTTTGGGGCTTCACTCAAGCATCAACCAGACTTTTCACATCCATTACAAAGTCCAGTTGACGGGGGGCAATCTGTTATACCCAAAATTTTGACCCCCCTGGTTAAGGTCTATGAGGTTTGGTGTTGTGAGGGATATTTCAATCAAGTAGTGAGAGATTCCAGCCCGATTGGCGGTTTCCATGGCATGGGGAGCAGCTTCGTCATTGTCAGGGGCGTTTTCGTAATTTTTAAGGCTCCTAAGACATCCTATAGGCTTTCTCTCCCCTCCAAAGGACGCCCAAATCAGTTTGAAATGCTTTGATATTTTAACCCACGATAGAGGATGGCATTTTAAGCATAATGGCGTTGGAATTTTGATTTTTCGAATTTCCAATAATTTTCTAGCAATTTCTGACTGAATCTGACGGGAAATTCAATTTAAAAATATTCCAACATTTAAAAAATTCGGTTCCACCTCAGAAAATTCATAATATCCATCCTTGACATGTGGTTAAAATTTCACAGCAAAATTCCTTTGGGAAGTCTTTTAATTAAAATACCAAAGAATCTTACTTTTACTAGATTTTCTTTATCTTTAAGAAAGTCTATATAAGGGGATAGGTTTTTGGATAAAATCAGCATCTCATAACCTCAAGAACCCTAGACTCTCAAAGAAGGCAGCTGTCTCTCTCTCTCCACGTTTTTGAACTCCAGAGCCACAATCAAACACCGAAATCTCACCAAAATCAACACCAAAACATATTTTTCAACTCCCACAACATCATCAATCATCAAACATCAACCAAACCACCTCCAAAACGTGAAGAACACCTTCAACAATCAACAACCAGAAGCTCGGGGCGAACACAATCCAGAACCGGCACCATCGGAGCCTCGAAGAATCTCGACGTGAAGAATCCTCTTGAATTCGAAGGTAAAACAGGTTACAATTCTACTTCTAATTCCCACGACTTATTAACTCTCTGTCAAATTTTGGATTCAAACTAACCTTTTTACGCTTCTGTATTGCTGTTTGTTTAAGCTTCTGTCCAATAACTTGTTTACCAAGTTTCGTGCTTAATTCGAATTCAAATTGAGAACTTTCAATCACTAACGTCTTGTACATCTTTCAGGCTACACACCCATAAAATTTGAGCCAAAAACACCTTCGGGAACAGCCTCAACGCCGCCGTCCGAGGGCGGTCCGCACCCATGGACGTCATGTCCGGGACCCGGACTCCCTGTCCGTAAGCCCGGACGCCCACGGACGGCGGCGGGATTTTAAAAATTCAAAATTTAGGTTTTCTAATAATGTCCGGGCCCACGGACAGCCTGTCCGTGGCCCCGGACTTTGCAATTTTTGTTTTCCTTTAATTCGACTCTTCTGTATAATTAGGTTAACTAGGGTCCGAGGTCTCGGACATGGGGTCCGTGGC
Source organism: Limonium bicolor (assembly GCA_023374045.1). NCBI lineage: Eukaryota > Viridiplantae > Streptophyta > Magnoliopsida > Caryophyllales > Plumbaginaceae > Limonium > Limonium bicolor. The sequence goes on along the minus strand of CM041782.1, from coordinate 65,915,301 downwards.
TACGGACGTAAGCAAAATTCGACCTAATTCTGCCTCTGAAACCCTAGTTTAGGTAGCTTTTAATTTCACTTTAATTTTCTGTCAAAAAATGCTAAAAACACAAAAAATAGAAGCTCGCGCACTTAGGTTAAAACGACTCGTAATAAGCCGTAAATAAACCAAGTAGAGGAAAAACGACCTAGGAAGGGTAATGAAAGTGATTTGAACCCTAAATAAGTCGAATATCAAGCCCCCGAACCCGAACTCTCCTTTCCTAATTTGATCTAGGTTAAAATTAGGTGGCGACTCATAATAGGTTCCAGTGAGCTAGCTTAGGTTTTAATAATTATTGTTATATGTCATAGTTATTAATCTTAGGTTATAAGTGGACCTAAAACCCGATTAGATCCTAATCAACTTAATCAACATAGGATAGGTTTTAAATCGAGGCTCACATCGACCCAAGCATAATTCTACCCAGCCCATCTTGACCCAAGCCTAATTCTACCTGGCCCAATTTGACCCAAGCCTAATTCTACCTGGCCCATCTTGACTCAAGCCCAATTCTACCCAGTTTGACTCAAGCCCAATTCTACCCGGCCCAGTTTGACCTAAGCCCATTTTGACCCAAATCCATTTCAATTCAAGCCCAAATTCATTTCATTTCAAGCCCAAATCCATTTCAATTCAACCCAACTTGCAAATCCAATTCAAACTTCAAATTCACAACGCTTCTCATAATAATCTTTCAAATTCAGCCTTCATTCCCAAAATTCAAATTTCAAGATTAAATCTAAAATTCAAAAACCATTTCAAAATTCCAAACAACTCTTTTCTTCAAATCAAACCTGATCAAATTTTTCAAATTCAAAGAAACCATTTTGTGGAATTTTTTTGTTAAAGGAAAACTCTTCTCAAATCATAGAAAAATCTTCTCACACACGCAGAAGGTTCTTCCCACATAACAGAAAGTTTTCTCCTAAAAACATTTTTCAAAATCAGTGTTTCTTTATCAAAAATTCCATACGACTTCAAAAGTTTTCTAACTCATTTTTTAAACTAAAAAAATAAATCATTTTGGGGGATAGGAAATGTCTAACGCCTTCAAAAACATTTCCCTCCTAGTTAAACATCACTTGTCTTCCTTTCCAAATAAAATCCGAGGCGGGGCACTGGGGTAGCGCAACATCCCTTGTCACGGTCTAGATTTCTTTAGGCGGGGCAATAGGGTGACTAACATTCCCTAATTGCAGCCTAGATTTTTATAAGGCAGGGTGCTAGGGATGTAACCGTCTTCCTAGTTACAACCGGGATTTTCATAATCGTTTAACTCCCCTTATCTTGATTTCAACGTTTTTCGATTTTCAACAATTTTGGTTTTCAACGTTTTTAGTTTTCAACGTTTTAATACCTGAGAGTTAGAGACATTATTAGGGTTGGCCTAGAGCATCTCATTTATGGCATTTCTCTATAAACCCTAATTTTCAACATAAATATATTGCCCAATCTTTCGAGCCTCGACACTTACCATTAATTAAGTGTCGTGTTCGAGGGGGTACATGGGTGACCATTTGTGGTCATCCACCCTTTTAAAAAATAAAACAATCTTTGGTTTTAAATTTTTTAAGAGAGATAGATTTGAATAATTCAATCTACCTCCTCCGTCAAAACTGTAATCTTTTAGAACCCCGAACCTAAGAACCCGGGATCTCTACCCAAACTCCAATTGTCCCATACACTCAAATCATCTTCTAAACTCCAAATCGCTTCAAACTCAAATCATCTCCCATATTCAAACTTCTTTCAAACTTCTAATGTCTCATAGGCCCAAGTGCCTTACAAACTCAAGCATCTCAATTTCTCCACCATCTTAAGATTTCAAATGTCTCATAAACCCGAGCGTCTCACAATCTTTGATATCTCATTCCTTCCACCATCTGAATATCCCAAACGTCTTATAGACTCTAGCATCTCAAACCTAAAACTTCTTGAAAACTCCGAACTGCTCTAAATCTCAAACATCTCAGAAACCTTAAAAAACCTCAAATTTCTCAAACTCTAAAACTCCCTAAAGCCGTGAACTATGTAAGGTCTGATCTCAACAGGGAGTTGAGTATGTAAGCAACCACCCAGGGTGCGACCCTATTCCAACCAAAAATCCTTTTTCCACTGTAAGACGGTACCCATACCTCTCAAAGTATACAAATCTCTTCTGGCTCAACTTAAGCCCTCAAACCTTTAGACTTCAGGTATTTTTCACCCACTTTATCCTTAAACCTTTCCCTGATTTTTTCCATTCTACATTCAATCAAATCTCAACCCATCAACCATTTCATGTGGCGCTAGCTTGGCAGAAAAGCTGACCTCATCCACTCTTTTACTCTTCCTCTTCTCTCCTATCCTTATGGTTTTTAAAATGAATCTCTCTAAAAATGTTTTGAAAGAAGGCAATCCCAACAATTGGAGAGCGAGGTTTCCTCAGGCACCATCCGAAGTCTTGGTCGTTGCCACTTCCTAGGGGTGTAACCCAGTGCGAACCCACACAGAATCTCTGCTATGATCAAATAAGTCTAATCCATAGACAACAATTTCATTGTCAATTAACAGTTCTTTGAACCATTCTGTTTCCTTCCTAGTTCATTTAGGTCAAACTAGGTGGTGACTCTAGTCAATTCTACCATTAGAGGATAAGTCCGCAGGGGCCCATTGAGAGCAGGTGTAGTGCTCACTAGCATTCTCCTTATGCTTTATGGGAAAGATGGATGATAAAGTAGTATTTGAGGGCTGCCAGGATAACAGGTTTTCACCCTCCACAGAATGACATTTTAGGACCTAGGCTTTTTAGTCAATAACCATTAGATAGACCCCCTCATACCAAAAAATCTCCCTCCACAGAATGGCGACTCTAGTCCATTCTATGTAGGGCATAAGTCCGTGTGAGGGCCCATTGCGAGAGGGTGTAGTGCTCACAGCATTCTCGCTTATGCTTTCTGGGAAAGACGGACGTAGGTATTTGAGGGCTACCAGGATAACGGGTTTTCACCCTCCACATAATGACATTTTTAGGACTTAGGCTTTTTAGTCAATAACCATTTAGATAGACCCCCTCATACTAAAAAAAATCACCCTCCACACCCATTTCATCAAGTGCTTCCATCAACTCCTATTGTCATGTGAAGATAATCAATCCTTGAGGGAGGAATACACACAGGTAGAAGAAGTAACAAACATCCAAAAGAAAGAGATAACATCAATATACATCCAAACAAGTTAAAAACTATATGGTGAAAATTTAAAAAAAATGGTTATATAATCTAAAAGAAACGTTAGTATGGTTGCATATTCATCGAAATTTCATACTAGTTTATACCTAATTCAAAACACCCCTAATGTAATAATCCTAAATTATGCCAGGACACTAGTGACCTAAGATATCTACAAGTTCTACACAAATGGGTGATATGTTGTAGGAAATAGTAGTGTAGTAAGTAGTATTGTAGTAGCAGTAGTACATATTCAGTATTCCCCATGATTCATAAACAAGATCCCACAAGCTGAAATAAGCACGATAAACTTGAGAATTGGCAGCAAAAAATGGGCAAATAGAATGTGGTAGGCATTAGTATCATGTTCAGTGTTGCTAGAATATCAACATATGTGTCACTGCTGCCAATCAACAAAAAGTTTTTTAGACAAGTAAAACAAATAAAATATGTTACCAGAATGCTTGGAGGACTATGAGTTCAAATGAGACGTCAATGAAATTTACACGGTAGCAATTGACAGACAATCATGATCAAAGCCCTAAATTACAAGAGCACAAATATTTTTAATGTCGGAGTCAATTCGGCTCAATAATCTCCCTGCAATGGCTGAGCATGTGTGTATAATAACAATATAGTCCATAATTAGACCAAGTTGCTTGCATTTTAAAGTACACTAGTTAGTATAATACTGTATCACATGTGAAATTAAACTTGACACTGATGATATACTATATATAACAAACAACAGAGTATTAAGCAGTAGCATGAAATAAGTGAGCAAGAGATCTTTGTTTGAAAGGAATTCTCACCATTATGTATACAGTTGAAGATGATGAGTGTTAGGGTTGGAAATAAAATAGGGTATAGCAATGACCAGAAATAGAACGCAAGTTAGTGTTGGTAATAAAATAGGGGATTTAGAGCTCAAACAATTCAAGTTAGGGTTGAGAAAAATTAAAGGAATGACAAATAGAACCCAAAACGTCACCTAGCAAGAGATGAAAGGAAATATCACCATTGTACTTATTTCAGCAAAAGAAGGAGAATATAGCTCCTGTGTGGAAAACATGAAGGTAGTTGTGTGTCTCTGCTGCTTGACAAGGAAAGAATGGGAAATAAATAATGCTGGGTTCAACAAAGCCAGAGTACCAATTAATGTTGTGGTCAACCAGGATTCACCAACAACCTCTTGGGTGATGTGGCACAAAAATTGAGCAGGTTAGCATTCAAAATTGATGTTGTGGTTGGCCGAGAATGGGGGTAGAGGTGAAAGTGGCCAATCGAGCTCTAGTCGACCGAAATTGATGCGGTACTGGTAGATATTAATGCATCTCAAAATTAAGAAGATATGAAGAGTTCAGAGTCTAGTCAATCAAAAGGGTAGAGGAAAAATGACCAATCGAGCTCTGGTCGAGATGAGGAGTTTTGAAATGTTGAGCAGGTTGTGTTTCATGATCGTGGTCGACTGAACTTGAGTAGGTTAGGGAGAATGGGGAAGAAATAAGAAATTAGCAGGTTGACTGAAAGAAAATGAAATTAGGGCGGACAAGAGAGAGTTTGGGGCGAGAGTCTGGGTTTTTTAGAAGGCTTATTTTTTAGTGGATTTCTGATGTTAGGACATTGGCTGAATTAAAAAAGTTTGAGAGGGCATATAGGTCTTTTTTATAAAATCCCACTTATTATTTTGACACTAATTTTAACAGTTGTCTTAGGTAAAGATTACTACAAATTTTACAGTTGTCTTACCTAAATCCTTTTTTTCTTAACACACCTCTTTTGTATCAAACACTACTACAACACAAAACAGTTGTCTTTTAACACTAGCAAATAAACTAATTTGTAGTAGTGTGATAGCAAACTTTTCCTTGTGTATTTAATGTTTGTTGAAGTGTAAGTATTTCATGAAAATAGGTTATAAGATTGGCTTGGAAAGCAAGGTTGCAAGCGGGTTCTCTTTTGTTGATTGGTGCCCAATAGGTCGGGCACATAGTCCATAATAGTTCAAAGACGAAGCTCAAACACATGACAAAATGAAGCTAATGAGCAAGCCGACTAAGGAAACTCTGTGGAAATAGACTTAAAGACAAATCAAGTCAGGGAACTTGATTAGGATCAAGAAAATCTTTCTTAGTCTTGAAGACCAACCAATGACGATCTTCCACATGTTGCCTACAAGTCTACATATGCAAATAATCATCATAGAAAAAACTAGCTGAAGCTACCATGAAAGATAACTTGAGTTACCAACTTGCAAATGCCAGTTGGGAATCAACTTGCTACTGGCGCCCACAACCACCACACTCGGTAACCAATGGCGTGCTGCCACGTGTTAGACAAGTGTTGGTCAAGCAACAACTCAACCAATGAGAAGCAAGTAATTCCCAGTAGCTGATGAAGTTAGTTGAGATAGCTAGGAATAGCTTAATGCTGGTTATAACTTAAGGTATATAATGGGTAATTGGGATAACATTCAATACACACTTATGCACCAACATTGAATGCATTATTAAGAAAAGTGCTAAAACTAATTAGGCTTGTATTAGGGAATCATCATTTGTATGAGTGAGTGAAGTTAGGTCTTGTGTGAGCATTAGGTGTGTTATAACCCAAGGTTTCGTTACAATGTTATTACGTCGCAATTTTATTTTAAGTTGGTTCGCTTTAAATTCAGGACATGGAAGTCCTTTGGATTAAAGTCAGGGATGTGGAGGTCATTCGTTATTTATTATTTGGTAAGGGATTTATTTTATCAATTAAGAGATATTAAAGCTTATCTTATTGTGATGTTAATCACGTTCAATTTTCCTAACCCTCGATCAGTTTGTCAGACGCCTCTCTCTCCCTCTCCTTCTCAACATTTTCCTTCTTCTCAATCTATCAAGAATTGGCTCCTGCTGTGCTCGTCCGAGTTGTGAATCTCTATTGTGAGTTCATCTTCTCCATCGCAATTCACATCCTGTTCAAGGTATAGTATTCATCCCTCTATCAGTTCTACAGTTGTGTAGAATTTCACATTCTAATTCATTCTCTGCAATCTGATTATGAATCAGCGGTTGTTCTCAATTCCTCTATCAAATTCATCTACTGTTGGCGTGCTCTGCAATCCGTAGACAGATTCAGGTGAGAAATGCGATTCTGTTCTCCGTTCCGTTTCATATTTGGTAGTTTTGGCAGTTTCTGATTGAGAGTTCCATCATTGCATTGTTATCAGAAATTCAGTGGCTGTTTGGATTTGCATATTGGTCTGCTCTACTGTTGTGTCTGCGTTGGACCGTTTGCTGTTCAGATTCGAAGGGTCTATCTGCTGTCAAGAGGTAGGTGGCTCTCGGATTCGATCCGTGTGTTCAGCTATGGGGTGTTTGACTCGAATTCCGTTTGCATTGTCTTTGGTATTCTAATGGCTGGTTACTTTCAGTTATGACGTTGTTTTGACATCTTAAAACCCTCATAGTTGTATTTGAAAGTATCTCTGACTTTGCTCTACAACTGATGGATTTTGTGCTTCTGTTCGTGTGAGATTCGTTTCTGGAAACTGTATTTTTTGTCGCGTCCGAACTTCAGTCCGAACTTTGAAGTTCGGACACGCCCTGTGCGCCTGCGTTTGTTTTGATTTTTCACTGTGTCCGAACTTCAGTCCGAACTTTGAAGTTCGGACACAACCTCTGTTGTTTTCCCTGTTTTGGCTTCGACCGATTTCCTGACTTCGACCCGAACTTTGAAGTTCGGACTTCACCACGTTTGTTTTTCAGAAACCGTCCAAACTTCAGTCCGAACTTTGAAGTTCGGATACCTTGAGTTTTTCCGCGGTTTTGAGTCCGAGCTTGCGTCCGAACTTTGAAGCTCGGACACAAGTTCGGACATTGCACTGTTTTGGCTTTAACTTGCTCGTTTGAGCTCCGTTTTGAGTGTCGTTTGCGGCGTTAGATTCCTATTTTCAAGTACCATCTATTTTTGCAGGCTTTAGTACCTGTATAAGTGTCCTATGTTTTGAGAACTCTCAACAAACTTCTGAACTCTGAGACTTCTGTTTGCGGGGTTGGATTCCCCTACGGTTTACCAAGTTTTTATATGTGCTTTCTAGTGAATTGGTGCACATATGCTTATTTGTATTTAAGCTTCTGTTTTGGGACCTAGTTATCTCTGTATCTGAACCATGGATGGCTGGTTTAGCTATCTCGTAGTGCGCTATGTAGGATATCCTTCTGTTTCACGGGTGCCTTCCCCGTTCTGTTCACAGGTGTTTCACCTGTTCTATTTATGAGTGAGGTTTCCTCGTTCTGTTCACGAGTTGTTACTCGTTCTGTCTGTATGTTGTGATCAACTAGTGTCCCCTCGATTTTCTGATTTTGTCTGTTTCTAACTTTGTTTAGTCCCTTTAATGAATGGACTTCTGCTTCTGATTTCTGACATGTTTATGGATTCCTTCTGTCTCCTTCTGATTTGACAATATTCTTTAAACGTTTTGAGCATGCTGGTTGATGAAGTTAGTCATCTACTGGGCATAGTTGTGTGCTCATTCCCCTACTTATTCTAACATTGCAGATTGATCAGCGAGGATCACTTTGTTCAGCATCTGGAGTTTAGTTATTGATTTATTCAGTTCATTTGAGACATTTGTATTTTGACTTGTAGCCTTTGGGCCTCTGTTGTTAGCTTCCGCTTTTGATATCCGCTCGAGGATTCTGTATTAGCATTTGGGTGTTTTGGCATACTTCGACTATACTTTTATACAAGTTTTCTGTTTTGGGCCTTTATTTTGTTTGCTTACGTTCGATATTTAGAGCCTTGCGTTATTAAGTAATAATACGTGGCGTGTAACATCCCTAACTCCTAGGCTAGTGTTGGGGTGTTACAAGGTGAGTGGTGAGTAACAGCTTTTGTAAAGGGTTTCTTAGGCAGTCGAGCAACAGATGGGGAACTGTTGGGAGACAGGTGACCGAAAGGTCGGTCTGGGTAGAAGAACTTTGGTGGTAAGTTTGAAACTGTCTCGTAGTCCATAAGTGGGCATGGATGGAGGTTGAGTAAATTACTAGTGTGTTAATTCTTAATCGAATGGGAAGATTTCAGTTGAAGTACTTACGTCCTGTCTACTAACCTTAAGTTACTCAAGTAGCGTAAACTTGTCTGAAAGACACGTCCATGACCTGTTGGGGACGTATCAAGGTATGGTAGCCAGTTTCAGTAACCCACTTTGATACATTACCTTTTCAAATACTCTCATCTTCAAACTCACCTCACCCTTCTACCTTAGCCGATCATACATCCTCTTTTTTCCCAAGTCCTAACCTTTCTCTACAAAAACGTCATGGCCACCTAAAAACCCTTCTCTATTTCTGAAGTTGTTACCTTCGATTCGGAGCAAGTCTAAGCCTTGATTTAGTAGCTAGCTGCTTTTTAAGCAAAGCAAGCCTCCACCAGCTCCACCATCATCTCTATTGATCCCCCCCGACACTGAACAAAAACCATCTTTACCGCCACTGACACCATCGCAGGTCACCTTCATCATCCCCCACCAATCTGTCAACCCTGAAACCACTCTTGCTCAATTACTAGCCCAAAGCTCTAAATCATCCCAACATGACACTCTTGTTATTCCAACACCCAAAACCTTCACTAAGTTCCCAATGACTTCTCACCTAGCAACACTCATATCGATTCGGGACTATTATCGATTTAGACCAGCCTGACAGTCCCAACCCTAATTCCCACCAAAATTCCAAACGCTTTCAAAACCATCAACCAAAACCCTAACCCTAACCTCACTGCAACAAAATGCTCACCGCTAACCTAGAAATTGAAGTAAGCTACAATAGCTGCCGATCAACCTTCCACCTCCCCCCGAAATCTTCGTCCTCGTGGCAAGGCTATTCTACAATCCTCAACACCACCTACTACTCTTATTGCTCTGTTTGCTATGCCTGAAGGGTCAAAGCCTGCAGTCAAACAAAGTGGCATTGTCTCTTCCACTCAAGGAGAGTCGGGTACTACTATTACCTTGACCAAAAAGTGCCTACGTCCAAGTTAGAATCAGTGTCTCACCACAATGTCGGCCTGATCGATGTCACAAACATCATGTATACACTTTCAGAGGATGAAAATATGGAAAACCATAAGTTGGTGAAAGGCAAGCTCCTAGATTTTTCATGGATAAAATCCATGGGATTCCTGATCCTCTCAAAGCTCATCGACTATAAAAAATGGCTCCACTTGTTCACTGATATTAGGAAGTTATATGAATCGGAGTCCACTGCCTCTACAAAGAATGTGTTACTAGAAAAGGGAAACTCTTCACATAGGTAAATGGAACAATACTCATACCTGATTCATTCCTTCTCGCTACCTATCTTAATGTTCCTGATTTAAGCTTGTCTTTCTACGATCGAACTGGATTTCCACACCTAGACTTGTTGACTCTCAAACTGTTTATGATTCTCGAGTAGGAAACTCCATTCAGCGTATTTCTCTCTCTACTACCCACCAGATGCTTCATACCATTGTCATAAAAAACTTCATTCCCCAAAAAGAAGGAAATCACTTTGTCAGATCCATGGACCTTGCTCTTATGTATTGTCTTATCCCCAGACTGAAACTAATCTTCTAAAATTAATCTTGAACCACATAGCCCACTCCATCTTCACATCCCGCCATTCTTGAGGATACATATTTTGGCTTCCTCGTATCATTGCCCAAGCTAAAATCCCACTTGACGCTTTTGAACCTAGCCGTGTCCTGACACTAACATACTGGCCATACACTCTACAATAGAACCCCATCATTATAGAAACAACAACTAGTCACCTTTGCCTCATCTTCCACTGTACCACCTTCGCCAGACTCTGGCTCTGTTGTGAGAAAATGGAACAACCTCAAGGCAGTGCTTCAGATGAACTCTAAGATTGACATGCTAATTGATGTTCTTAAAAAGACACATAACAAAACAATGGACATCTTCACTGGTGGAGTCAGGATGATTGTTCAAGCAATTTATCATGCCTTCAATGCACAACAACAGGAGAGAGGTAGGGATGTCAACGGGTCGGGTCCGGGTCGGGTGACGCTCCACCCGACCCTTCACCCATTTTTCACCCGCATCACCCGATCCGACCCGTCACCCGAAAAATCATCACCCGTCACCCGTTTCACCCGTCACCCGTTCACTCGCGTTTCACCCGCATTTCACCGCGTTTCACCCGCATTTCACCCGTCACCCGCGGTGAAACGGGTGAACCCGTCACCCGTTTTTTTTCTAGCATATATTTTTATTTTGTAACACCTATATAAGCTTAGTTGTTTGCTAAAATCATCCATATTTGTTAATGAGACTTACCATATCAACTAATGTCAACGACATACTCAAACATAGAGAATTAACCATGAAATAAGTATTTTAAAAAATATATATGTATGCGGGTGACGGGTCGGGTGATCGGGTGAAAAATTTTCACCCGATCACCCGACCCGTCACCCAAACCCGTTTCAACCCGTCACCCATTTTTCACCCGTTTTTGCGGGATTTTCACCCATTTTAGCGTGTCGGGTGATCGGGTGAAACGGCACCCGTCACCCATTGCCATCCCTAGAGAGAGGAGTGTTGTCTTGTCTGCTGGGGTATATGCTAGTGATGAGGAGGGTACCGTCTGTTATTGAAGCTGAGGGTTTGTTGATGGGTGTTACCAAGATTCTACCCTAGACAAACCCCAACCTACTGATCTACTTCTTAGTTTTTTTTTGCCTTTATTTTCGTATTGTTTCGGATTATGAAAGATGAAGTTTTGATGTCATAGACTACTGGTACTTATGGTGTTTGACAGACTGGTTTACCCTTCCCCTGATGTTGGAAAAAGGGGAAGTGATGTCTCCCGGGTTTGGTTTTGTGCGGGTTGTTTTCTTTTTGTATTAGGAGTGTCTTTAAGGCCAAAGTTGTTCGTGTGCTTTTAAATTATATTCTGTTAGTTGATATGTTGTTTGAACTTCAAGTTGTTGTTGATCCTATTTCATATTGATCTCTTATGTTTGGTATGCCTAGATTCAGGGGGATTTTTTTAAAAAAATATTATGCTTGGTTTGAGGGGAAGTCACGACAGAGTGAGTTCCCTTACCTTGTTTTTCTTAGCTTTATTCTTTGATGTTCCAGGTACTGTGAGATACACTCAAGTTTTCCATCATGAGAAAAAATAGGGAATATGTTAGAACCCTGGCTTTGCAGATGATGTCAACATCAAGTGAATGTTAGATCAAAGACGGAGTTAGCCTAAAGACATAACCCTCGTATCCTTTTCTCCCCATTGTATGGGATGAACATTGACCTCATGGTTCTGCCTTGCTTGTTCTTGTTTTTGCTGTTAAATAATTTTAAAATAATTAATACTAAAATATTTTCAAATGAATAATAAAAATGTGTTTTAAGATACTTATAAGGTGAAGCATACCCTAACCTCTAGAGTCTGGTGTTCCTTGGGAAACTACTTCCTTTCCTCCTCAGTGAATCATGTTGTGGTATACCACATACGGTGGCATTGGATGTGAGGGATCCATCTTGATCCACTTGTCCACTAGATAGTGGTGGAATGCCTTAGCTTTACCACCCACAAGTGAAAGAACATTGTTCTTTGCATCTTCTAGAATTTGTATCATTCTTGTACTTTCTTCCAAATCGTCTCTTTAAATGAATCTGGAACTTGTCTCTACTTGTGGTTGATACAACAATGAGACTTTGACAGATTCCCAACATGTTGGCAAACTATAATCTGTTGTCACCCCCACTTCTTCCATACTTGTCCCACTCCAGATCTTTCTCAAATTTTTATACAGCTTTAGCTCCCCTAGTCTGTAGGGGGTGAGCATTTGGATAATTTCGTTAACTGAAATTCAAATTATAAAAAAATATGGATTTCAGTTATTTCGGTTAAAAAATGAATTATCCAAAGTTTGATCAGAACCGAATTAACCGTTATCCAAATTATCCAAAATCAAAAAACAAATTGAGCGAAAAACTGAAAACCAAACTGAAATCCAAATTTTAGTTCGTTTGGATTTCAATTAACTGAAATTTAGGAAAAAGACCAAAAACCGGAATTGTTTATTTGGTCTTCAGTATAGGGTTTGTTGTTTCCCTTCTCACTTTCCTTAAAGATTAAAGAAAAGAGAATATTTTTTTTAAATATCATTCGGATACTTCGGTTAACCGAATTAGACAAAGTATAAATTGAAATCCAAACCAAATTATAATTTGGATATTCGAATATCTGAAATATTTAATTCGGTTAAAAATCCAAAAAAATTGGTTATTTCGGATTTTTGAATAAATCCAAAATATTAAAACTGAAGGTTTACCCCTACTAGTCGGCTCTCTTCCCCTCCGTCTCTTCGTATGAGTGGTGCTAGATGGCGTATGAGCCTCAACTATCTGCATCTGTGCACCATCAGTGTGATCAAACGTTTTAGGACACTGAAGATCGAAGTCCATGTTAGTGTCCATTACTTCATCCATGTTAGTGTCCATTTCTGCAAAACACTAAAAATGTAATTATTAGGTAAGATAAAAAATGATACAAAATATGCATTTACAAAATTATTTATAAACAACAGATACAACATGATTATTGATAAACTTTTCTACAAACTTACTTAAAAAATCATTTGTTAATCCTCATTCATTCATTATGGTCCGACCGTATATACACGATGAGCGGTGACATCAACCTTTGCTGGCAATGAAATGGAAACAGTTGGAGTCTCATCTTTGCGTCATAGTCACCCTCACCAACAACATCAACTATTCCTCTCTTGCCTTCGAGTACAACAGACCATCTAGGATTGCATGGATTAGTGATATAAAATACTTGTTTTTCTTTGTTCCAACAACAAATGACTCAACAGTGGTGTCGCTCATGACAATTCAACCAGTTTCATACCGTGATCATCCTTATGGTAGCCATGTTTGTTGTTAGTCCAGTTGCAGGGAAATACACGTATTTCATAGTTGTTATAGTCCAGGACCCAAATATCATGTATCACACCGTCGCATGATTGTTTCACCGCCACTAGATTCTAACCCTCACCCTCGACGTTGTACAAGTTTGATAAGCCACTACCTCTACACCATTGTTTTAGACATTGATTTTCCATCATGACATTTTGTAAAAAATGTGAAAACATTCACATGTACCCCAACATCAAGATTTGGTCCAAGTGCCACCAATTTCAGCTTCTCTGGCACGTTTTGCCCGATCAAATATCACTCTTTCTTTGAACCAATTCACAAAAGTCTGATTCTGCTCATTCTTTAATGTCATTATGTGAGGATGTTTTGCTCTAAGAACGGATAAGTGTTCATCGAAATATGATTCAACATCTTCAAGGTGACTCGATACTACTAAATGAGCCTTGTTAAGAGTTTCTATGTCAAGTCTTTTTAACTTTCTTCCCGCGGTACCAACACCCTGGAGTCTACCCTCATGTCTAGAACGTGGAAGACCAGTAGATTCAACACCTTGTAAATAATGGGTATGGAAATCAACAACTTCCTCTGTTACGGTTCCTTCTATAATACTACCCGCTAGGTGGTGACGGTTCTTCATTTTTATTCTTTACTACACACATGTATCTTTCAAATGGGTACATGTGATGAAGATACAGAGGTCCACACTATTTAATCTCTCTAACCAAATGTACAAACAAATTTACCATGATATCAAAGAATGAGGGAGGGAAATACATCTATAGCTGGCTCATAGTAACAATAAGATCTTTTTATATCTTCTTTAGAGTGTTCACGTCAAGCACTTTACCAACAATTGCTTTGAGAAACACACAAAGATTTGAGATTGTGTTTCTCACAGCATCAGGCAAGATCCCAAGTATTGCAACAGGCAAAAGTTCTTGCATCAACACATGAGAATCGTGAGATTTTATTCCTATTAACTTCAGCTCTTTCATTGACACTAGACTCCTTATATTTGAGGAATAACCTGACGAGACCTTGATGTGTGAAGGGTACTTCATAAACTAGGTTTCTCTTGTTTAGATAGAGTGTGACATGCGAGGGGCAACAATGTGTGTTTCTTTTGTTCTTTCAGACCAAGCTCATTGTGTATGCCCAACTCAATCAAATCTTTCCTCCCCTTTAAATGATCTGTTGTCTTACCTTTTATGTTCAATAGGGTTTCAGTCACACTTTCACCCACATTTTTTCAACATGCATTTCGTCAACAATGTCTGACCTCTAGATGTTGTTAGCAGTGGCGGATCCAAAGGGGGACCGGGGAAACTTTTGAAATTTTGTAAAATGCTCTTATAAATTTTGAAAAATACAAAATAACATAATATTTTAAAGAATGATAGTGTCAAAAATTTTTTTTCCCCCTAAACAAAAGTTCTGGATCCGCCTCTGGTTGTTAGTACTCAATTTTCCAATAAAATATTGACTTCTTTTTCCAAACAAATTTTTAGCATTTTTTGCAGGTGGACCGAAGTTATTAACAACATTCTACATCTTTCTGTAAACTTTTGTACCTGACAAAGGTGGACGTATTACGCTGTGATCAGTTTTCCCATCCAACTCCTTCGTCATCTTACGGTATTTGTGTCATTTTGGAATCATTTTTTGATGACCCATGTAAACAAATTCACCACTGTGTTTCAAGAGGATACTACAAGTGTTGTCACCACAAATCGGACATGCCAACACCCCTTTGATCGAATAGCCAAAAAGATTACCATAAATAGGGAAGTCATTGATTGTGCAATACATCATAGTACGCATGTCGAAATCCTCTTTAGCAAATGAGTCATACACCATTGTCCCTTCATTCCACAAGAGTTGTGGATCCTCTATCAGTGGTTGTAGGAAATATCTATTATATTGTTTGACTGCTTTGAACCAGATAAAAAAGAATAACATAATGTGTCTGAGTTTCATACACAACCAAGGTGGTAGATTGTAAATTGCCTACAACACTGGCCAAGTACTATATATACTACTTAATGTACCATAATGGTTCATCCCATCCGTGCACAGGCCATGCCTTATGTTTATCGATTCCCTACCAAAAGCATGAAAAATTATGTCTATGTTTCTCCACTGTGACACATAAGCAGGACGTCTTAATCTGCCATCCCTCTTCCTGGAAATTGTATGCCACCTAAGATACTTCGTGTCTTTCTCAACTGTGAATAGACGCTTGAACCTTGGAATGATGGACAAGTAAAACAGTACTTTAGCAGGCAAACCCTTCTTACTACCACTGATGTCATGTTGTTTTTTTTTTCAGATAGCGTATTCCCCACTTGCTGAACAACTTTCAGCAAACTCATCCTCCTTCTAGTACAACATGCAACCATTTGGACAAGCAAGAATTTTTTGATATTCCATACCCATTGGGCACATCAATTTTTTTACTGCGTAAGTTGTTATTGGTAAGAGATTATCTGTGGGAAGTACGTCTTTCAATAGCTCTAGAACTGTAATGAAACTTATGTCACTCCAACCAAACTTCGCTTTCAAATTAAACAGCTTTAGTACAACACTCAACTGACTTAACCTTGTAGCATCACATCCTAGGTATAGTGGTGTTTTGGATGAATCCAACAAAGTTTAATAGGGTTATTCTAACATGCATTTTACATGGTTTATGACATAGTGTCATCACTTTATAGAGTATTATACTTATATTAGTGAACTTACATTTTTTATTACATTTTAGGTAAATGCTCCTCAAATTGACATTGTTCACCGCCTAAGCTAGAAAACATGCAAGCAGGTAGGTACTAGCAAGAACGCAAGCAGATACGTGCAAACAGGCACACAAGTAGACAAGTGCAAGCAGACACATAAGCAGACAGGTGCAAGCAAGCAGACAGGTGCAAGCAAGCAACCTGCTTACTCTTTATTCTCACCGTTCACGTACACATGATACATGCTCATTCACGTGATCATCCAGCCATGAAATCATGCACCACACTCACGTACATCCGCATGTAAACTCACGTACAAGCATGCGGCCCGGACTTCACTCTCGGTTGCAGTAGCCACTAAGTCACGCGGCAAGTAACTCACGCATGCATACAAGCATGTCCATGTGAGCATGCAAGTATGTTGCTAATGAAGAGCACGCAACAACCAAAAAGACATACCGCATGCAACAGCCATGATCACGTACATGGAATTATTCATGTAACATTCCAGCATCATGCATGTAAAATTTCCAAGTCTTGCAGGCAATGGACGTGAGTCATTTATAAGTGAGTAATTATTCTGTTCACGTGCTTACTAAGGTGAGGAGAATATTTGGACCAATGAGGGAGGACTAGCTAGCTTTTGGATGGGAGCATTTTGGACGGAAAGAAATCGAGACAGAAAAAAGATGACAAAAAAAAGAAAAGGAATAAAAACAGGCAGACACGGAGTTAATGAGATGAACTTGATCAATTGAAAAAAGAATAGAGATGCGAACGAACAGAGAGACACGAGAGAAGAGAACGACAGAAGAGAAAAGAAGAAGGGAGAAAGAAGAGAAGGAAGAAATCCCCACCTTTTTCAAGGCTCAACTACTTTCTATAAATGGATAACTACTTCTCCTCTATTTCTCTTTGTCTTTCAATGTTTAAGTAAACCCTATTTTGTACCTTGGGATGGGGTTTGACCCCAAATTCCCAACCTAGCATGTAAAACATAATTTACTTAAATATAGTTGTTTTCTCTCTAACTTCAATGAATGTGCTAGATTGATCACCTTTGTACATTTGTGGTTTCTCCTAATTTTATACATATGTGATTTAGAATCTTTGGTTAGGAGAGAGACAAACCCTATATTTTCCCTCTTTAATTAGTTGGTGGATCTAGTGCTATTATTAAGGGCTTGTATTTAATGCTATCTAGTGATGTCTAACTAACCTAATCAAAAGGTTTATTTAACTAGGTAAGAGTTGGCTTGTGCTAAGATTTTAAGAATTCATCACTTTTGTCCTAATAGACAAATAGAGTAAATTAGGATTAATGTTATGCTTGGGTGTATTCGGGTGATTACACTTTCCTAGGGTACACCTCCACTCCAATCCACTAAACACCCTTATAGTTTAATCATTGTTTTCTTTATTATTGAATCAAATCACTAAGATTGCCTCCGGCTAAACCCACATTTTACTGTTTTTAATTCAGCTACTAAGTACCGAGACTAGAGAGATAGAACCGATTTCCTTGTGGATACGACACTTGTTGTACTACAATGAATAGGTGCACTTGCCTACTCTTTGCATATATATATATAGTATTTTGATAAGCCGTAGACTTATCATATTTTATGTGCTAGATTTAATATTATACTTATCTAAATAAGGTTATATATATGTTATTTGTGCATATTATGTATTAAACTGTTTTATTTGTTCAGTCTTATGTTTTATATGTTTTCTATGCAAGGAACGAATCTCTAGGCAAAAGTTCAATTGATGCCGGACTCAATGCCGGCTTGATCCTGCACGGCATGAACATAGAACAGAAAAGAGGCCTTGCCGGACATGCTGCCGGGTAGATTCCATCCGGCATAGGTAGAGAGTCGCCACGGTTGACCAAGCGATAGCAGTTATCGACCGTTGGTGATTTGGCAGGTGCCGGGTACGATGCCGGGTATCTCCTACCTGGCATATGCACTGTTTCGCGCGGAATTAGCGGTTTTGACCGTTAACAATTGGGCACATTTTCCACATGTGCCGGCTATTGATGATCCGGCGCGCCGCCCGGCAAGAGACATATTGAAGCCCTATAAATAGGCCGAGAGTCTACATCATTGGAAACACTTCAACATCACATTATACTCCATTCACAGACTAAATTCCGCCCACACTCCATTGTTGGTGTCCAAAGAAGTCTACGGATCCTTCCACGCAAGAGAAGAAGAAGACCTTGTCGGGTTAAGGCTATTAAACATCCCCTTTTCCCTCTTTGTATTCTATTCTTGTAGTTGAGTGGATGGTGATGTAGAATTCTTTGTTAGGTTTTTGGTTAGGGAAGATTTCCTTGTAAAGCTCTTATGATCATTTATGGAATTTTCAAGTTTCTTAACCCGAGTTCTAATCTTCTTACAAGTAGAATGAGTTAGCTACTTATTCTCTTACCTCTAAGTCCTATTTAATGTTTACAAGACAAGAATAGGATAGATTTGGCTTTTGGTAATCTTTAAGTTTGTTGTTCCAAAAGAGGGGCATCAAGACCTAAGGTTTAGGGTTAATATCTTATTTCCCCATTATTCTGTTTGTATTCACGGCATTAGCTATGCACGATACAAGTATGAATATTGAGTTCCTTTTGTCAGAACCGAATCTGAAAGTGTTATTTACGAAATGAACGGTGCCGGATGTAGTGCCGGATGGAAGATGTCCGACACATTCAGGGCCTTGAATATGCCGGGTAGCGGAGGTCCGACAGGAAACCCGACACATTCATTTTGCGAGACTAAATTATTTTTGAAGACTTGCCACCCTTGATCATTGGTCATATGATACTCTTGCATTGATATATTCCCAAATCAAAGTTAGTTTATTTAGTTTTCTTAGTTTAGAATCAACATTTACTTTTCCCCACTTGCTTTAGAATAGGCTTTTGCCCGGATTAGGACTAGTTTCTATAAGTCCCTTGGGTTCGATACTCTCGGTCATAATATATTACACTATACTCCGACCGGGTTTTATTTGCTACCGTAGTAGAGTTGTAGGTTTAGTTTATTATTTTATTCCTTTTTATATATAGTTTTCCTACAATTTTAGCATATTTGCGCCCCAACACTTGTCTGATTTGTTGGAGTTATGTTGTTCAACATCTTCTAACATTGTCTCATTGTCATCAAAATTTGGCTCGCTATCAATTGTATTGTCGTCATCACTCGCAGCAGTACTGCTTCTAACATCTGTTTCTATGTCTTTACCAGTACAATCTTCTGCGTCTGGCTCAATAACATCCATTACGCTCTAACCGTGCCATTGGATTGTATCTTTGTAAAACCACGACGGATCAAATGATCCTTAATTGTTTCAACCCCCAGATGCCTCGAAATGTTTTGGAAGTCTACACATGGACAAATATTTATCCCTTGTCTGAGGGTTTCAAATTGCTCGCCAACACCGTGTAAAAATTATTGACTCCTTCAAGAAACTTGTTGTTCAATTTGTTGTTGTACATCCACAAACGTGAAAGTACATAGTTTACCATCACCTGTGACCAGCTCTTTAGGTTTATGTAGGGGTGGCAAAACGGGTTCGCGGGTTGTGTTAGGCTAAACCCAAACCCGACCTGTTTATTAAATGGGTTGACCAGACCCAACCCGTTTAATTAATCGTGTCAAAATATGAAACCCAAACCCAACCCGTAATGGGTTAACCAGGTTATCAAACGGGTTGACCCTTCTGACCCAATTAACTAATTATGTCCAAATTTGAAACTCAAATCCGCATATATGTAACTCAAACCTAACATGTTTAGTTATATAAAAGAAAATAATTTGATTAATTAACATTAGATTTGTCATTCTATGATATTATTAACTTTAATTTAATTAAATACTTAATATTAATATTTATATATCTTATTTATATTAAAATTTGATAAAAAAATGATAATCTATAATTTATAATATATATTTATTTAATATAAATTACTTAAACGGGTTAGCGGGTTACATATCTTAAACCCAAACCCGACACGGTTATTAAACGAGTCGTGTTCGGGTTGACCCGTTTATTTAATCGTGTCAAATTTTAAAACCTAAACCCGCTAACTTCGTGTCGGGTTCGTGTTGAAATTGCCACCCTAGGTTTTGTATATTAATCAACCTAAACCCATCCAATCATGTTTCATCCCGCTAGTAAGCGTGTTTTAATATGTAATTTATTGAAAATTTTGACTGCATCACCCTACAGCTCTTCAGATGCATGATATTATGAAATTAATCAATAATATATACACCCAAAGAACACTAAAGAGATACTACCAAAATTTTCGATAAATTACATACTAAAAACACATTCACAACCTAGGTGTGGGAATAACGATCATGGACAGTGACTATCCAAGATATACCTCGATTAGGTACATTTCAGACAAGTAACTATATATGTTTTACAAGTGTTACAAATATTTCATAAATGCTAAATTAACTTGTATAAATTATTAACACAAAGGTCAATTTTAGGTTTCTAACCTAATCAGACGCACACAAGAAAAACAGGAGAATGCTGATTTATGCAACAGAAGAGGCGTAACAAAAAATTAAATGTAGCCCTAGTAAAAAAAAGAAACAATATAGTGAGGTTTTGAACAAATTTACAAACTACAATACAAACGTAAAGTCTACAAATTACTTATTTAACCATATCAATGCAATTTATCAATCTAACGCTAATGCTCACAAACCAAATCAATTTGTTAATCATGGTCAAATCGTAGCGAAAATTTGACAGCATCCCTCATAATTTTTTAACATTCCTAAATCAATTTGTCAATCATGGCCAAGGAGCTGCTAAAACAGACCTTATAACAACAGCAACAATCATAAACAAATTGACCATGATCTCGGGGTTATGATCAACATGAAAACATGGTTAGAAATTCGGGTAGAAATTTAGGTCAAACTTGACCATATAACAACATCACTTAGAGGCAAAATTCAGCTAAAATCTATCTATTCAGCAAGAAAGAACATCCATGTATATCTCACCTTACATCTTAGTTATTTCTCTGGTTTTAAGGTCAAACAATGCAGCAAAGAGGCAACATTCAGCAAACATTCGGTAGAAAGACAAAGAAAATAATGAACAGAAGCGCAGAACATATGTGTTCACCAATTAGGCTGCAATATTACCGTGAATCGATGAGGGTGGCAACAATGGTGGGGGTTGTGAGGGTAGAGATGGATGACAGTTGAGAAGAGCCGGTGGGTTTGTCGCTAATGTAGAAAGAGCACAAGTGAGGATCGACGAGAGTGGGAAGCTAAGGGGGGATAAGTTGAGTGGAGTTTAAACGGTGGGAGGAGTTGAGGACAATGGCGGAAAGTTAGAGACAAAGGCAAAGAAGTGGTGGCGACGACGAAGGGGGGAGGGCGGCTCATGAATGAGGTTTTGAGGGAGAGAGGTTGAAGACGATCAGAGTGAGAAGGGTTGCGGGGGAGGTTTGTGTGTGAGATGTGAAAAACTTCATGAAAAAGTTTAAGTAATACAGAACTTTAAATTACAGTTCAGGAATATATGTGGCCTATGCAGAGTTTCAATCTCGGGGAGTTGGGAAATGACTCATGAGCTCTGACCACTAAGCCATGAGTCTCATCCTTGTTAACATGGACATTTATATCATATTATAATGTTACCAGAAATTAAAAAAAAAATCAAGTTTAAATATATAAAGTGCTGTTTTTAAAATGTAACCATGATTTTACACTAAAATGAATATTATTTAATGTGTATGTATTATTTCATATTGAATAAAACTATTTTTAACATTCATTAATTTATTGTTGGAAATCTTTCAAATATATTAATTAGTGAAAATATTTATTTTTTATAATGTATAAATCAACCTTTGATTTATTCATAAGTATGTTGATATTTCTTATATTTAACACATATGAAAAATATTCAATTTGTCTCTTCTATCTTAAACACAAACACTTGCTTTAATGTAAAATATTCAAATTAAGGCTCAGTTTACAAAAGTAGTATAAAACAAATAAAACGACATCATTAAGGTGTAGGCGTGCGCGAGGGTATACATATTTTAGATTACGGTTTACACCTAAACCGTAATCTAAAGTATCACGTGTGTTAAAAGGATGTCGTCAAAGTGTGGGCGCACGTGCGGGTATGCGGACAAGGTAAAACAACATCGTCAAAGTGTGGGCGTGCGCGGTATACAGACATTAGATTTCAGTTTACACCATAACCGTAATCTAAAGTCCCACGCCATTTTTATATTACGGTTATATAGCATACCGTGATCTTAAGTCTATTAATCTTTAACTCTGACACACTAATAAATTATTGTTATGTAGTGAATGTAATTAAAAAGCTTTAAACGCCTAATTAAGTTATAGTCGGCATTTTAACTGTATTTAACTAGCCGTAATTAATTGTCTTTTTTCCACCAGTGTCACTAGTCTGCATCCTCTAGTCAATAAGGAAGACAAAACCCAAAAGTTTTTTCGCAACACAGTAGAAGATGCTAGAAATATTCACTAGGTAATAGATGGATGATGCTAAAATATGGGAAACTAGCAAAAAACTTGGCGAGCAAGCAGAAGAGGGGAGGAAAGAGGAGAGAGGTTTTGTCACCCCAGCTGGACCAAACCACACTCTATATATGTGTGGGGGTGGTAATTCAAGTGGGTCGGGTTGAAGCTCATCCATACCCAACCCAATTAAAATTCTATTGACACATGTCCGACCAAAAAATAATCGGATTACAAATTTTCAATCCAAACCCAACCATTTTAACCCATTTAAATACAAATACTCTTGTGTTTTCTGCAGAATGATTAGTCGCTCTTAAAAGCAAGGAGATGATGTTCATTTATTTCGTGTCATTGTGTGCAGATTTTTCAAATGTCAACATTTTGTTACATGACATAATGTATGTTACAAAACCATCTCGATTAGACATTATACATCTCCATATAGAACTTTTAGATTGGGCCTAGAGAATGCATTTGGATTGAGACTGAATTTTAAAGAATGTATCTATGTGTACCAAGAGAATTTGTAGTATTTTTATATATTATTATCCTAATAGAAATAGAATTAATACATACCCAAGTAACATATTTACATATTTATCTATTTTTATTATTTTTAATAAAATAAAGTAAATGAGTCGGGTTGAATTCGGGTTAGGACATTTAACCCATACCCGACCTGAAAATTAAATAGGTCAATAATTTTAACCAATACTCATCATTTATGGGTTGGGGTTGGGTCAGGTTTTCGGGTTGGTGAAAATTGATGATTGGAGGTCGACCTCTCTCGTGACTTTATGGCTCTGTTCGGCATGACCATTTTGCAGCATATTTACAACGTATTTGGGTAACTGTTTTGTGCTAGCATATTTGTAGTATATTTGTTGGTTGTTTTGTGATGACATATTTTTTGTTATTTTGAAAATTGTTGTTTGACAGTGTGACATATTTACAGCATAAATGTGGTATGTTAGTTATGTGCAGTGCGTTTACCATTTTCTGTACTACAACTATTAATATTAAATTACCATTTAAAATTATATTTCATTAAAAAACAAATAAAGTAACTTGCGACAAATGTTATAAGATAAGTAATTTGTTGTTATCAAAGGCCCGTCCACACTCAAAGCTTCATAAACTCAGTACGACAAAGTTAATTGGTTAATAGTTTACTTAAAAAATATAAGTAAGAAATTATAAAATAAAGATATGATAATTAATTAGTTAAATTTAAATTGTATACATCATAAACTATTGTTCGATCATAATTTAAGATGTAATGTATATTAATATGTTTCCATTTTCAGGGACCCTTGTTATATTTTTAGCTAAAGTTGTTTAGTTAATAGTTTATATAAAAATTATAAGTAAGAAATTTAAAAAGAAAAATATGATAATTAATTAGTTAATTTTATTACTGTATACATCATAAACTAATGTTTGATCATAATTCAACATGTAATGTATATTAATATGTCTTCATTTTCAAGGGACCTTTTATTTTTTTAGCTAAATTTAATTAATTAATAGTTTATAAAAAAATATAAGTAACATTATAGAATAAAAATATGATAATTAATAAGTTAAGTTTATTACTGTATACAACATACAAAACAGTACACTAATTAATAGTAAAAAAATATGGCTTAAATATTACTATATGCACATTCAGTTAAATATTGAGATTTTATATTATATTTTTTATAAAATGAATATTAGTATTAGAATATGATATTGGTAATCTTAAAACCAACTAATTGACTTTAAAAAATATTTATGATAAGTCACGGAAAAATGAGTAGCATAAATATGATAGAAATATAATATAAATATCATGCACAAATATACTCTAAACAAACAGATAAAAATATATCAAAATATAACGTTTTTAACAACTCATTTATATTTATACTACAAACAAACAAGACCTCAATGTAACACTAGTCAATCCCGCCACATTGCCGTCACGATCACGGTTTTTTGTTTTATTTTTTTGTTTTTTGCCCACTACAATAATTGGTGCCTTTCGTTTCCCGCTGCAACTTGGGTTGTACAAATTCATTGTACACCCTGTACAGAAAAGTTCCCCAAAATATAATAATACTGTCACTTCATATCTACAAAGTATACTGACATTGGAAACTTTATTGGAACCGGTTACAAAGGCAGTCAGGTTAATGCACCCCACTTGAGTCAATGGTTTTAGAGTTGGCTGCCCAAAAGGCATTTTAATCCGGGAATCATTCAGTCCATTTAAATTAACTATAAATAATTTGTGGACTATCCTAATTTAGGGGTTACTGTGAACTTATCATAAATTGTATTTTATCTTTTTTAGGTTCCTTTCAATCTGTAACTTGGTTATCTAACAATGTATCAGTTCATTATTTATTTAATATTACTCATACTTTATAATTGACTACTTATAATTTCTGGGTTCTATTCCAGAATATGTTTGTAGGTTATATAATTCTGTTTCTTAATATAGTTCCACTCTTATGTTAATTTTTTTTATTGGAACGAATATACCATTATCACACAGTGGATTATTTTTTTAAAAAAAGGAAGAGTGTACCATCATCAGTGTTTTGGACTTCGTACTATGTTCTTCTTTTGGATGCTTGTGTTGTGACCGGTATATCTACTCTACGAATCAAATCTTATGGGATCTACAGTTATCTTTTTCAACATTAACATATAATTTTAAGGTAGTATTTAAAATTTCATAATTAAGTAGTGTTATTGGATTTGTTTTTTTAAGTATCTAAAAATAGTACTTGATGGTTTGGACTTTAAACTGGGTTCTAAAAATTAGTGTTTTTCATAGCACTAAAACACTAAGTAGTCGATAGAAATTAAACTTACAACCTTCATATATTCATCCTTATTATTATCTAGCTTTATTTTTTAAACACTATACTTTATAAATTTTATTTTTTATTACTAAAAAAGCTAGGGGTCGCGGAGCCCTGCCGGTATTTTCTTCTTCTTTCTATGTTCTTTTTTATAGTGATGACAATCCAAGTTTGAGTCAAATTGAGTTTAACCCATATTGAATGTGGTTAAGAATCGATTGATCAAAAACCAACCTAAAAATAATTGGATTATATATCTTGATCTCAACCCGACCCATATTAGACCATTCAGTCCAAACTCAACCAGTTTAACCAAACAAAATTTAAATACATCTTTTTTAACAGTTTTTTAATAATAGTTTTTTTTATTTTGTAATCCAAATAGTAATCCACTTTTATTAGATGTCTATTAAATTCATTGAGAGGTTCATCTAACTACATGATTTTCATTCTGTGTAACCTAATCCATCTAAAACAAATACTTTTTATTGCATTTTCTCCAATAAATAAAAATGATGGGTCGGTTGAGTTCGATTAGTACTTTTAACCCATATCCAACCTAAGAAAATAATAGGTAACCCAAAACCGACCTAAATTTAAGCAAGTCAAAAATCTCAATCCAAACCCGTAATTTATAGATCAATTAGGGAGGGATCTTTTAGTTCCAACGCACCGGTTGAAACAATTGATTTAGTGAATAACATCTTGACCGGTGGATTTTTATGGGCCTAGTTTATAAAATCTCTGCATTGATAATTGTCAACAACTGTTGAGAGATTTCAATAAAATTTCTAAATTCTTTAATGTGGCCACGGAACTAGGCCTGGGTAGTAGTGAAAGTCAATACACCATAAAGGGCATTGTAGTACCCGTGGCTTGGTCGGTAATAGAGTGATATCTTAGAACCAAAGGTCTTGGGTTCAAAACATACCACTACCGTATTGCGAGAAAGGTTCGTTTATGAGCCTCGGTATCACTCTTTTGCTGAGCTGTCAGCCACTTATAAAAAAAGTACCAGTGGATGTCCAAGAACTTTCAAGTGTGAAGTGTTGTTTTCCTTAGGCTCACAATCTTAATTACAGGGAGTAGAATGCTATCTTACCTATCATTTTACTCTTTCACTTGTGAAAGAAGTTTAATGAAAGGAAAAATTACACTGCCCTCCCACAAGATCTAGAGGATTATCACCGTCCACCCGACCTTTGGAATTTAACAATGCCCACCCTTAAGGTTTCAGTGATTTATCTTCCGTCATCCTCTTTACTTATTTCTGTCACTTGCTATCTAAGTTTGACCAGCTTATTTTTGCTTACCAAACAAGCCTTTTAGTTTACTACCCTATGCACGTGAAAGAAAATTTGTAACCTACACCTCTCATTCTTCTGGTTCTTCTAGTTTAAATCATTCTTCTTCAACATCCTACTGCTTACGGTAATTGATTTATTATCTCATTTTGATTTTTGGCTTTGTTATTGAGCTTTGATACTCGGCCCCATTCTTCATCCCAATTCACAATTAGAACTAGGGTTTGTAACTGGGAAAAATCGCCCAGTGATTCTCTATTGGTAAGATTGCATTAGTGCGCGCCTTTCGTTTTTCCCCTACCGCGCCCCTCATTCTTCCCCTTTACAAATTGGTTGTGTATTTACAAATTGGTATGGTCACTCGTTTCCCCTACTGTCCTTCTCGTTTCTGTCCAAATTGTATATTTACAAATTGGTTGTGTTTGGAATTACGTATGGTCACTCTTAATTGTATATTTACAAACTAACGTATGCTACTGTGCCTCTCGTTTTATGCTACTAAGCCTCTTGTTTTTCCCCTTTATGAGTGATTAGTTTTTGTCCAGATTGTATATTTACAAACTGGTTGTGATTTGGAATTACCTATGTGACCATCTACCCTATTATTTGTTCCTGTTGTAACTGGTGAAATCGTGTGATATGTTTTTTGAGTTGATGAGCAACAAGTTTGAATGATGTTTGGATGTAGTTGCTGAACTATGTGTTTGCGACCAGTTTATGTATGAAGTTTGATGCCCATGAATGTTTTTGTGTTTTATTGATTCATTATATTTTGTATTTGTAGGTGTCGTTGGATGAAAATTGATTGAACGTGGATACTAATATAATAGGGTTGTCATATAATGGATGGAAGTTCGGTCTGCAAGAGTTGGATCCTGGTCTATATTCTACTATAGAGTTGATGAGGGACTTCAAGACAATTTCCAAACAATCAATTGCTCTACCAGATAACCCTACTTTCTTCTACATACATCTAAAAAGCAAAAAAAAAAATCATAGAAATTTGCAATGACACGTCTTAGATGAATATGTTTAAGGTATGTTTCTCCACAAAGACTATAACTGTAACAGCCCAGTATCCTACTGTTGTGATATTGTCCGCTTTGGCACACAGGCCGCACGGTTTTGTTCCTGGGGTTTTCTAGCCCCAAAAGGCCTCACAACAAGGAGAGGTATCCCCACCCATATAAGGAGTGGTCCGTTCTCCCCTCCAATCGATGTGGGAGGTAAACCTCAAGGGTATTACACTCCACCCCCCTTGGGAGCCCAGCGCCCTCGCGGGCCACACTGGCACACCGACCTGTGTCTGGCTCTGATACCAACTGTAACAGCCCAGTATCCCACTGTTGTGATATTGTCCGCTCTGGCACACAGGCTGCACGGTTTTGTTCCTGGGGTTTCCTAGCCCCAAAAGGCCTCACAACAAGGAGAGGTATCCCCACCCCTATAAGGAGTGGTTCGTTCTCCCCTCCAATCGATGTGGGAGGTAAACCTCAAGGGTATTACAATAACTGTTTTAGTTAAAGATGTTGTGACCTCTGTGTTGATAGATATGTAGAGAAATTATGAGAAATACCAAGGTACGAGGGGGGGGGGTTACAGAAACTGAGTAGCAATTTGAAATCCTTGACTTGTCTCCTCCTCCGGCTACGCAACCTTTTAGTTAACCACCATCTTTGCCTCCATAATCCCAATTACCAACTCCCATAATAGCCAACAATCAACCACCATCTTTGCCTCCACAATCCCAATTACCAACTCTCATAATAGCCAAAAGAAAACACAAGAAGAATGTTGTTACGGGTCTAAACCAGTCATTCCAATTGGTTAATCAGCCAAGAGAAACAAAAGTAGATCTTCCCCTCATCATTATTCCAAGTGTTCCTAATGTTGCATCTCAACAAGACACCAGCTCAGATGGTGCAACACTCTAATCTGTCTAGACCAACAATACCACTCCACAAAGCCTTGAACAAGGTGATGGGTCTGCCGTTAATGACTTGGTACTGGATAATGATCCTACGTACTCTGAAGACTCATGGTGTCATACAGATGTTGATGATGCTAGATGTTGATGATGCTAACGAGTTTGATACTGACTCCACGAGTTCAGATGAGAATTACATGGAAGATGATTATGATAGGTTGAAGGAATCTGAGGGAATTATTGAATGTGGGGTATTATTCTACTGATGATGAAGATTGTGCATTGAAAGAGTCATATTTGAGGAACGAGACTCATATTGAGTACCAAGCGGATGGGAAGGTTGTATTACAATCACATTAAATGTTTGAAAATAAAAAGGCTTTTCATGAGGTTATGAAGGACTATGCATGTCAGGAAGGTATTGATTTGCACAGAACAAGCAATGATCCCTAAAAATATACAATGAAGTGCAATAATAACGACATTTTCCCTTGGAGATTACACGTGTTCCCTCCTTCCTGACATAACCACCTTTATGATCAAGACGTTGAGGGGGGAGCATGATTGTATGAGGATATCCAATAACCCAAATGCAACCGTACCATGGATCACATAGAAGATTTTGCCTGAGATTAGGGCGACCAAAAAAATGGTGCCGAAGGACATTATAATACTTATGAGGCAGAAGTACAGCGCTGAATTGAGCTACATAAAGTGCTACAGGGCACAAAAGTTGGCACTTAAGATAGTTGTTGGGAACTGAAATACCCCTAAGGTTTATAGAATTTAATTAAGGATTAATCATTGAATAATAGAGGCTAATGACCACTAAAATGATTAAGGAATTATATAACCTCCAAATTTATTTATATAAATATATATAGTCCAAAAAGGTTATTAAACCTTACATAAAATATTAGACTAAAGTGGGAGTGATAATAAGGAGAAATCAACTAATAAAGTTGGTATAACATGTAATATGTCATTACATGAATTAAGAGCACAAATAACGTGAGTAAATAAAAAAACATACTTTAAATAGTCATAATGAATAGTAAGTGTGCCAATCACTCGAAAAACACAAATAAATACACTTTGGGACAAGGTAACCAAGTAAGTTACAATCTAATACATGAAAGAAGTCCTAATGTACAACATATAAGTTCATAATATTATAAGACACCTTATAATATGATTAACCACAAAATTTCCAAAACAACCCCCCAAAATATCTTCTTGGCCAGATGCAAGGGAGGGAAATGAGTCCTCAAAAGCAAATTCTCACCTTAGGAAGGAAGGTTTCTTAAAGCATAAAAGTCTTCTTACCTTGGGAACTCCAACTCACCAACAATCTTACATTCTCTCACTCACCCTCTCATTCTCCCCATAAGGCCGAGCTGCACTCCTCCCTTGGCTGAAATTTCATCTTCTTCCTCTAGCTTTCTCCATTGTTGACTCCATGAAAGAATATAAGTGTTCTAAGCAAGCTACCACCTAAACACTTGTTCTTCATCTTAAATCTTCCTCATTTCTTCATCAAACAACACCCACTCATATTCCTCTTCATCTAGTGCTGAAATCTACACATTTTGAAGACCAACATTTGGAAATAAACAAGGGGTGAAACAAGCTAAAGTTTAACCAAGTTAAGGTAAGAAAAGAGCTCCAAAACTCCCAGTTTTTTCCATTGATTTAGAGGTCCAAAAATCTGCAATACCTATCTCATTCTCTTCATTATTTTCACATGAACTAGAGCTTCATCAACCTTCTAGAGCTGGCCGAAAATGGCAAAGAAAAACAAGTTCTAGGAAAGGAAGGATTCAACCAAAGGTAAGCCTTGAAAATAAGGTTTTTCATGCTTAAACTACCTTCTATCCTTAGATCTACACAAGATTTAACTCTTAGCATATTTTTCTTAGTGTAGCCAAAAAGTTGAGAAAAAATCTCACTTGTAAATCTCCAGAGGTAAACCTCTTTCCTTAGTACACATTTTGGTGAATTAAAGCCTTAGGTATTCCTTGGATTATGTTAAGGATTATAATGACCCTAATTTTCTCTTATTATTCCCCATGACATGGTCGAAAATGGAGCCAAGGAAATCTTTAGTGTTGGCCGAAAATACAAGGAAGAACAAATATTTAAAAATCAAAATTAAGCTAGGGTAAGCTTTGGGTCTAAGCCTTAGAGATTTTAGACTATCATTATTGATACAAAAAATCTGATCTTCCCTTGATGCTAATATAGGTGCCAAAAATTACAAGTGCAAAAGTCTATTTTGGAGCACAAAAAGGTAAGTTCAAACCTTAAGCTTATTTTGATGTTTTAAGGTGTTTAAGTTGGTTAAATGACTATGGCCGAATTGGAGGGCTGGAAATGGGTTAAAATGATCTGACAATGAACCTAAACCTATACTAACTTGTATAGTTATGTTTATAAATGATTCATGGGTTTAAAGTGTCATTTTGCTAAGTTTAAGTGACTTTATGTAAAATACAAATTTTGGGCAGTGTGTATGTTGTTATGTCCAAAAGTGGACATGTCCTTATGTACATTTTGGAGTATTTAAAGTGTATGTTAAGTTTATTATGATTTTCAAAAGTTTATGGGAGATTTAGATGTATTTTGGTGGATTTAATGCTTTGACAAGCATATTATATTGGTATTATGTTAGGTGTTAAATTCTGGTGTTAAAGGATTGTTTGGATGATTAAAAACACCTCATAAATTTGGTGGAAAAATACTTACAAAATTAGGATGTGTTTAGATAAGGTTTGGAGAGAAAGTTTGGTTTAAAAGTAATTAGGAGTTAATTGGATGATTTAGTAACTATATGACTAAAAGGATATGTGGAAGATTGTAAAATGATAAAGATTAGGGTGGTAAAGGTCAATAAAGCCAAAAGTTGGAGTTGATATTGGTTAGAAATGAAAAATATAAGTTTTAGTAAAGTTTAGGAGTAAATTGCGAACCTTGAAAAACTTGTGGGCCCAAACTATAATTTTAGAAAAAGTTAGGCGTATGCAGTGAGGATTCGGTCAAACTAGATGTAGTTAGGGTTTTGACCAAGTAAGAGAAAGAAAATGTTGAAAATTGAATTAAGGAAAAAATTGTGGTGAATATGGAAAGTTGGTGGGGTCAAATCGTAAAATTTGGAAAGGTTAGGATGAAAATCAAAAGGACGGTTAGGGGGTCTGTTCGGAAATTATGAGAACTTGGGTTTGAAACTTTGGGCTTAATTTGGTAAAATGTTGAGATTATAAGATATGTTGAAATTGGAGGTAAATTGTTAGCTAGGAAAATGTTTGGTGGTATAGTGTAGTATTAAATGGAGTATGGATGAGTATTATAAAAATTATTAGTAAAGGTTGGGATAAGTTGAGGATTATAATATATGCTACATTAAGAGTGAGGATCTTGATGTTGAAGTCTAAGTTGGAAATAATTAAGGAGTTTTATAATTCATGTAAAATAATAAGAATACGTGGAATAGGTAGAATTATATACTAAAGTTAGGGGATGTATTTATGTATGAGAATGATTAGGGAATAAACATAAGTCATTAATATAAGGTTTAAAGTTAATATAAACCATTACATAAATGGTTAGAATATTGTTTAATTAAAGAGGTTGCTAAATCTAGGAATTTATAAGGTCATTAGAAGTATTGACAATGTTAACCTTGACCATGTTGACCAATTTAGTGTGTTGACTGCGCTGACTAAATTAATAAGTTGACCAATTTGGTCAAGTTGACCAAAATCATTAAACTAAATGGGAATTATAGGGTCTAAGACCATTAATACTTAAGATCAACTAGATTAATATCATATAGTAAATGAAATCTATATGAGTGTATGTGTGTGTATATATATACATATGATTAAAGGAGACAAATGGATAAGTGATAAATCCTAAGTTGTAGAGATTATACAACATGGTTAGTTACTAACAAAGGGAAAGGATTAATTAGCTAATTCTGGATTCGAACACTTAAAGTGATAACCTGATTAATAACGAATAATTAATCATTGAGGTTAACAAAAGGGATTAGTAATTACAAGAGATACCGAAATGGTTTGATGGTTTATAGAGTATTAGTACTTAGCTTCATATCCCAGAGCTAAGGAATTAGAAGACGGGCACGATCTCACGCTTGCCTCTCTCATCGATGTACAGTATGTTGGTGTGTGATCCGATTGTTCCCGAGGATTTCCTTGGGTTCGGATGTGTGTATTGTATGTCAAAATGATATGTGTGATAGTATGATTATTATATATGTGTGATTTATTTTCCCGAAGTCTTGTGTGATTAACTGTGCGTGTTTATTATTTGAACCGAGGCAAATACCGAATATAGCTTAAATTAAGTTATGAGATATGATAAGGAAATTATCATCTATGGTAGGATAATGATGTAATTCATATTATCCCAAGATAACCTAAGAGAGAATCTAAAGTAAAGTAACAGTAATACCATTCTCAAGTAAAAACATATTTGAACATGAG
This sequence comes from Limonium bicolor, assembly GCA_023374045.1. Classification (NCBI taxonomy): domain Eukaryota; kingdom Viridiplantae; phylum Streptophyta; class Magnoliopsida; order Caryophyllales; family Plumbaginaceae; genus Limonium; species Limonium bicolor. The sequence goes on along the minus strand of CM041782.1, from coordinate 65,882,251 downwards.
AATATCCTAGATAAATTCTAGGCATACGCTAAGACCTAAAAGGCATGTACACTAGAGATGTATTCACTGTCACACCTAGGGCTGAACCTTAGGCAAGGAGATTAAGAAAACTTAATCACATGGTGAAATGTTGGTTATGGAGGAAATCTAGGATCAGGATTGCCTGGTCGCGTATTGTGATCACAAATGAGAGGATGACTGAAACATGTCCACTCGATATATTATATTCCAAGGATCAGAGTGATCATTGGACGGATGCACTACCGCTGGTGTGGCTTTGGCCGTTGGTGACCTCCATCTAACAGGGGTAATAAGGAGGAATCAGATGCACTACCGTTGGTGTGGCTACTGCCTTCGGTGACCCACCATCTAATAAGGGTAATTGGTTGGAAACATGTCGTCTTCAAGTAACGTTCGTAAGTTTGGATAACGAACTAAGGGCCTTGAAGGCCAAACAACAAGAGCAGTTCAAAAGAAAACAACTCTCGTATCGTTGTTATCTGAACTGTTTATTGGATTGCTTATATGTATGAGTTATATGTAGAGTTTGTGATTATGCATGATTGGATGATATGTCGGAATTGTTTAAGTTATGCTTTACGGTTTTATTATATAATATGGAATAGCATGAAATGGAACCGCATGTTAACTCGGCCAAATAATTTAAGGGGTATGAGGTTCATGATGGTTACATAATAACATACTCACCAGGGGCTGATTCCATACAAACTAATACATTATAGGTTCGTAGTTGCAGAAGACCGATGTCGGAGTGTGGGTCTTAGGTAGTTAGTGGTATACGACTTTTGGATTGTACTTTCGAATTATACTATTGGATTATATTTGAATTGTACTTTTGGGTATATGTTGGTATAGATAGATTGCTCACGTATTTTAGATTAAACGTTGTATTTTGAGTTATGCTATCTCTCGGTCATCACAGTGGTTATTGTATACGGTATTGAATTGCTTCGTTACTCACATGGGTGAGAAACAACGGTAGCACCTGATGTTATTGTGGTTGTGTTTGTTTTTGCTGCGTTTGGACAATTTAATTATGCTAATGGTTGGATTAAGGATTGATTAAGAAGTAGGGGTGTTACAGGAATCACGATGAATCATATGCCAAGATTCCTAAATAATGCAAAATTGCTATTGTTAGACACCCTAGCTCCATCATTGACCTTCAGTACCAGAAGTATATGACATCCCCTCCCAGTTTCACAAGACGGTTTGCTTTCATGCTCAGAAAGAAGGATTCCTTCACGGTTGTAGGCCATTCATTGGTGTAGATGGATGTCATCTTAAAGGCCCATTTGAAGGAGTACTGTTGACAACAATTGTCATTGATGGGAATAAAGGTATATTCCACTTGCATTTGCGGTGGTCCAAAGTGAGTCTACAAACACATGGAGATATTTCTTCAATCAACTGAAGAAGATAGTTGACTGGTATACAAGGAAGAGATGGGTGATAATATCTGATTGTCAGAAGGGAGTTGAACCAACACTAAAAGATGAAATGCCATAAATAACACGAAGGATCTATTGTAGGCATCTCTATGCAAACCTGAAGAAAGATTATCCTCGTATCTTGTTAGTTAGTTGTTATAATAGGTTTCTACCTCTTGACTATTATGCTTGTTATGGTTATCCTTAACACTAATATGTTATTTAAGTACTCTGATGAGAAATATTTTTTGGGAGGCTGCAAAGGCATATACTAAAACATTTTTGGATTCAACATTGAAGAAAATCAAAGAAAATTTTGTGTCAGCTTATAACTACTTGAAGAATGTTGATTTTGACTTGTGGGTCAGGTATCATATGCCAAAGTACACTGAGGTGACTTCAAATTTTATTGAATATTTCAATGGGAAACTGTCTGACATAAGGTCGAAGCTCATTTTAGCTATGTTGGATGAATTGAGGAGGTCAATGATGTCAAAAATGCATAAGAGAAGAGAGGATCCAGTTACCTTGAGAGAGCCAGTACCTACGCGTCCAAAATTTGCCCATCAACACAAGGTTGGTAGGTCATGCGGCATTAGACCTAGTAGTGATATTGAATTTGAGGTGTTAGACATTGAGGGATATTATATTGTTAATTTGAGGGATCATCAATGTGATTGCATGTCATGGGACCTGTCTGGTATCCCTTGTAAACATGTATGTGATGTCATTTGTAACACCCCCAAATAAACATCCAATAGTACAAAACCAAGGTCCTAGCCATATTACAAGATAACTACGCAGCGGATCCTCAATATCATTCGGGTGCTACAGATGCCAACCACCCACGGGGTTGACAGACCACATTACCAATACTAAGTTACGGTCTGCATGACTGGAAACAGCTCTCACCAAAACTCATATATAATATAAGATACAATTTCAAATATCGAGTGTCTACAACAAATTGCCAAATTATAAACTAAAAATTACATCTCGGGTACATTAAACATATAGCCACATCCTCAAACGTTATGCCCTGATGGACTACCTCCATGGTAGCCATCCCGCCTATGCTCCGTTCGTCCGGCATAATACCTGTAAAAATTTGGTTTGGGAAGGACTCAGCAAACACGCTGAGTATGAACGTGTGTAGCCCGTATGTTACCGGGCCACACGACTACTTGGTCGAATATTATTAAGTCAATTTACATGCTATAATAAAGCAGTAAAACATACCACATTAGTATCATACACACTTAAAGGTAGTAACACATTAGCAACAACAACCAAGCACAACAAGCTGCTAGTATCACAACAGCAATCATGTACATAATAAAACGTGTGTATAGGTATGTAATACCCATGATCCTCACTAAGGGATCGTACGAGCGTTGTGTGTTTTCATTTCTTTTCTCTTGTTCCCTTAACGTGTATTTTCTTTCTCTTTCCTTGCACCAGGTCTGGGGATGTAAATTAGATCCCGTGACCATCTCATGTAGGTGCTAATCTTTTCTTGTTTTTTTAAGGGTTATTTGTGAATTCTCTTATCACCACCATTTGGGGTACGTCTTCTTCATAGCTAATCCTCCATTCCCGGATAGCTCTCTCTCTCTCTGTTGTTTTCAAATGTTACGAGCCACAGTCTCCCCATTCCTTTTCAATGTCACAAGCCTCTGCTCCGGATACAAAGGGTCCGTCTCCCTATGCCTTCCAATGTTCTGGTCTCTACCCCGGATACAAAGTGTCTGTCTCCCTATTCCTTTTCAATGTTACTAGCCTCTACTCCGGATACAAAGGGTCCGTCTCCCTATGCCTTCCAATGTTCTGGTCTCTACCCCGGATACAAAGGGTCCGTCTCCCTTTTCCTTTTCAATGTTACTAGCCTCTGCTCCGGATACAAATGGTCCGTCTCCCTATGCCTTCCAATGTTCTGGTCTCTACCCCGGATACAAAGGGTCTGTCTCCCTATTCCTTTTCACTCTTATTGGTCTCTACGCCGGATACAAAGGGTCCGTCTCCCTATTCCTTTTTAGATTAATGGTCTCTACCCCGGATACAAAGGGTCCGTCTCCCTACTCATTTCTAAAGGGTATTGGCTTATCATTACCTTTGATAGTTCGACACCATAGTGGGTGTCTTTAGAGGTCCTCTATAGTTAAGAGGAGTTTTCCCTTTATGTAGTTCCTTTGGTTTGCTTACGAAGTTCGTTGTGTTTCATCTCAAGGATTCATCAACGAGAAGGGACTACACTACTGTGTGCGCGCAAGCAATATGCACAATAATAGCAAGCAGGTAAGTCACACTTAGTTTTTGCTTGTACTCAAGCTAATACAGAATATGACTACTCTTAGGGGCCGTAGTATTGAAAATCAGGATCAAACAACTGCTGATGGAAAACAAGCAAAATGACAATCAAAAGAAAAGTTCTGCTACTAGCTGTAGGTTTTCGCAAACAGTGAAAAAGAGTGAAGTTAAAAAGCATGGAGAAGTTAGATTATAGAAACTGAATCAGAATAGTCTGGGATCTTCCACCGTTTATTTCCTCTAACCTTTGGATGACAAGGGGTGTGAAGTAACACCTTATTCCGTGATACCTTTCAACACCACATACTCATGATCAGAATAAGCAAAATCAAATTACACATTTAACTTTTCAAAGTTCCTTTTCCTTAACATTTTATTCTGTCATTTGTATTTAATTCATCCCCTCAGACTTTTCTCTTCACCCATGTAGCGGCTTTGGGTCTTCTATCCCAGATCACAAGATCTTAGGTAGATGGGTGATGAAGCACCCCATGGACTTAATAACCGAATGAAGAGGCCTGTTTTGGTTCAGAAATAAATTTCAATTCAGATCAGCGGAGTACCTTGCCTTATCCTTTCATACCAAACTTTCTTATCATTCTCAAAATCCCAAACTAGACCAATTCAGTTTTCATAATCAGCCAATCCACCAAATTTCAGTGAAAATAGATTCAGTTTTGATGAAACTATACATACAAACAGCCAAACAGAAAGATTCTTGAGGTGGCCATCAGCTTGTTTTCAAAACCTCAACAAAAATTTTAACCTGAAGATTCAATATTTATTGGCACTTAAAAGAAGCTATTCCTTCAAAGCAATAGGACAAACAAAAACAAGTATAACATTTAAGCGGTACTGGCATATTTTCAGGGAAAGGTCCTACTTCCTCACACTTTAGAGGAGCAATGTCCTCATTGTTCAAAATAAAAATCAAGAAAAGACCTTTCAAAATATGCCAGACTCATGAAGAATTTCATTCAGGATAATCATGGACTGATATAAAAATAAGCATTAAGCATGATAGGCTGAACACAAACATTTAAAATAAAGAAACTGAAACTCCCCTGATAACGTAGATTGAGGAAGGTTCCCTTCCTCACACTTTAGCTCGAACAAGGGGGGTAGCATCATTCCTCACACTTGCGTCCAGGCAAGTGTCCAACCTTGGAGAACATCAAACACGATAATAAAAATTTCACCTGCACACACTCACAACTAACACAAAAACGCTTAAAGCGTTGCATTAAAGCACATGCACCATTTCCACTTTTAAATAAAAGGAAAATAAATTAAACCTAAGAAAATAAAAACAAAAACAAAATATAAATTTAACTGGGTTGCCTCCCAGTAAGCTGCCCGTCTTTATAGTCTTTGGCTAGACTCCCGCTTTGTTATCCTGGATCAAAATAAAATAGACAACAGTTTTTGCCAGGAAAACGAAATAGACAGTAATTAAAAGTAAACTACCTGGATCAAAACAAGCGTTACTTCGGCAAATAAAGAAGGAAAGTAAATACTCCACAAAACCTGATGTTTTAGGAGATACTGCCGGTAACGTATTTCTAATTGGAGATCAGGTGATGATGAATTTTCTTCCCCAAATTCGAGGACATAATGTCCTCCTCCTGTTGTTGAGGCTTCAAGAGGCAAGGTGGGAGTTGCTGATGACTTGGTGGTAACGACTCTTCCTTCTTAATTTGAGGATGCAGACATCTTCCTCAAGTGTTAAAGGCTCAATGGAAGATTCTTGTTGGCAGACAATTGTTGAGGAAGCTTCAACTTCTTCAATGTCTCTGGGATCAACTACATCAGGTACCTTCACTGGTTCACAGATAGGTGTGGGCAGAATATCTTCAAATACTGGTTGCTCTATTTGAGTTGAGGTTGAGGGGGAGAGCAATAGAACTCTTCAGCATGTCGCTCAACCTCTTCATCAGATTCCTCTCCAGCTTCAGAAATTATAGGCTTGGAATGGTCTTCACCCATCAAAGTCTCTACTTGAGATTGGTACACTAGGTCCGAATAACTTTGGCTATGGGAGATTCCATTTGTTTTGTGCTAACTGCTGCGAGATCTGATTAGTTGCCTTCCCAACTCTGGTTTATAGCTTCTTGCTCAGCAAATTTGGCATCTAAACTGTCCAACCTAGCATTAGTGATTTTCTTTTGCTCTAGAAGCTGCTCTAGCATACTCTCTATCCTGCTCGTATCCTCCTTAGGAGGCTCTTGATATGCGCATTGTTCAACCTCCATCTGCATTTAGTCTGCTCACCTTCCCACCATAAGGTTGTCGATAAGTCGATTGTTGCGGTTGGTAATAATTCTGCCGCTTGAACTGGTTATAACTTTGATTACCCGGCTGATTATACCTGTTCAAATTCTGCTCTATGTTCATTATTGTAATCGTCGTTTCCAATTGTGTCAACTCTCCTCAACTCATCCATGTTATCCTCCATCTTGCCTACAAAAAAAAAAGTAAAATAGAACTAACACAAAAAAAACACAAAAAAAACTAGAACGAAATTAATTCCTACGTAATGTTTAAGTAAGAGAAAAGTAACAAAGAAATGAACCGACAAAACTAGAAACCTACTACTAACTATAGAATTAAATTCGAAAGCAAGACTAGACCACTAATAGAGGGAAATCGAACTCGAAAGTTCAGAAACTTATGTACTGTAACCGAAAGCAATATAAAATAAAATAAGAAAGGAAATCAAATTTGAAAGGAGAAATTCGTATACGTAATAAGTCAACTAAAAAAAGAAATCAACTAAAATAATCTGAAAATAAAATAAGAAAAACTATAATGAAATCTCAATCAAATAAATAAAAATGTCAATTAACCGTGTCAGAGGTCCCCGACAACGGCGCCAAAAACTTATTAGCAGAAATATATGACTATCTCTACTAGGCAGTGTACCTATCGTTTTGCGGAATAATGAATTAAGTGGGTTGTCGATCTCAGGGACCTCGTTCAATTAATTGACAATTTACTTACTAATTGAGAAACTAAACTAAGAAACAGAAAACATCACTTTTTTCAGGTTTACTTAATTTAAAGCAAGACTCAACAAACTAACATAAAATAATAAAACAGTAAAATAAACTAAACAATAAATAAAGAGTAAAACTCTAAAATCTAAAGTAGCACCCCGGATTGTTCTGCAAACCTTCACTTTTAATCTATTAAATAAACTCTTCCATAATTCTGCAATAAACTCAGGAATCTTAATTAATCCGTTGACCGGTCCCTGTACAACGAATCCTAACTGGCAGAAATAACAAGCCGCAAACCATGCCAAGTCAATTCTAACCAATCGCTTTGTTACCAATTCCTATTGGAGACAGATTAACCTATAGGCAAACCATGCTTCTAGTCGTTAATCCGGTTTAACTTCCTATGTCTTGTTAACTAATCTCAGCACCACATTTTGATTAGAAAACTACAAATATACTTTAATAATTGATCAGAGAATTAAAACACATAAAGAACTGGAATTAAACTATTGCATTAATGAAAAAGAGAAAAGATTACAAAAATAAATATAAAGATCCGGTTTGCTACCCCAATCCGGGGAGCTAAACTAACTACTTAAACAAAACTATAAAAATAACAAAAATAACAAAGGAAGAACACATTGACAGATTAGACAAAAAGGGAAGAAGAAACTCTGTTAGGAAATTCTCCGCTCCGTCTTCCGTTGTCGTATGTCTCTGCATTAATCCTTTGTCAGAAGCGTGGTGTGGTAACAATGGTGGACTTATGTGGTGATAAGTTGGTGAGTGGTGATGGATCTGATGGTGGTGCGGTGATAGATGATGGAGAATTGTGGCGTGGTGGTGGATCAATGTAGGCGAGAGGCGCAGGCCTCAACTCTGGAGGCGTACCATCTCCCCGTCTCAAACCCTAACTCTTCTATTTATATGTTGCAGCTGTCTCCTTCATTATATGTCATGAGTCACGTGGGTATGTGGTGAGTTTATGTGCAGCGCGATGATGAATTAATTCATCGGTCGTGATGAACCGAGAATTTTAATAAAAATCAAACCCACATGTACTGCCATACTAATTGATCAGCCAATCATGATGCTTGAGTAATCTCTGTATAATGGGGCCGCTAATGACAAACATATGCCATGAGTGATTTGATGAAATTCACGTGAGTAATCTGATTGGATGTGATGATGATCCCATGATATGTGGTGATGATTATTAATCATCATAAGTAAAAGTGATCTCCCTCTCAGTATAATAGCAACCGTATGATGATGATAATGATTGATTCATACCGTGAGTATATGTTGCAACCGTGTATATATATATATATTCCTGCATTTTAATAAAATGCATCAGCTCTCATCTAAACATAATTCCTTTGTTTGCTTACGAAGTTCGTTGTGTTTCATCTCAAGGATTCATCAACGAGAAGGGACTACACTACTGTGTGCGCGCAAGCAATATGCACAATAATAGCAAGCAGGTAAGCAAGGGAAATAATCAATCCATTCACATGCCTTACACAAGCTCACAACAGACAAATAAGCACGGTAAAACAAACATCCGTTTTCATGCATTAGTCTTGTGGTCATAAACAAACAAGGCACACAGCACACAAGCCGTGTAACACGGCAACATACGAACCACACATGTCCATACCTGGATCAGAAGCAAGTGTCGTCTCACACACGGGTTCCTGGTTGGCGTTCGTTACGACCCTAACGTTGATTAAAAGTAATGTGTCAGTTCATGATTTCATGTGACGACACTTTTCTAGTTTATCTCGTTTATACCAGGTGTTATTCCCTAGGTGAGTCGTTGAATGTACAGTTTATTCTAAACCTTAGAACTTCCCAAGTACTCACCTTAGATTATTATTTAACTCCTAGGACGTTTACATCGTCGTTGTATGAGTTAACTAAGTACTCCCTCTAGATATTATTCTAGAGTATTTCTAAACACTAATATGTAACAAGTTTATCTAAGGTAGATTTAACTTGCCTAGAGTGTATTCCCTTCCTAGCTAAATAGGTTTGTAATGTTTTAAACCTATTATCATAGTAATATAATATTTAGGAAACTCCTAAAACATGTTTGTACAGAAGTCCCAAGATTTATAAAACTATCACATAATTTCGGTGTTACCCCTTATCTAACCTCACTTTTAATGTATCAACCTGATGTCTAATCCTCCCAAAATGTTCCACCAACCTAGATAAATGTATTAGCATATTTTGGGTTCATTTTTAAACCAACACCACACCTTTAACACCTCTGGATAATGATCATACAGAGGCACAAATTTCAGAAACTAAAACATCAAATCTGTACATACTTCCATTCCAACCTCTCTTTTAATGCATTAGATTGATTTATAATTTTCCCAAAGTGTTCACACTCTTAGGTTGATGCATTAGCAATGTTATAAGTTCATTTCCAGATCATATCAACACCCTCATACCAACTGTATTACAGTTATACAGAAACAACACTTTCAGAAAAACTGAAAGCACAGTTTGTATATCTCTTCTTTAAGCTCTCTTTTAGTTCATTAATCTGCTTCTAATTCCACCCAAAAATTTCACCCAAATAGATAAGTGTATTAGGGAGGTTTCAAACTCAAACCAACACAAAACAACTCTGTCCACACCTCTGAATGTTCATTATACAGAAATCAGAAAGTGCAGAAAACTGAAAACACCAATTCTGTACAGCTCCTCCTTAAGCTTGCTTTTAGGTTATAAATCAGTTTCCAAATCTTCCCAAAGTTTTTACCCAACTAGCTAGGTGTATTATGAATGTCTTAAAATCAAAACCAAGTCAAAACAATACTGTTATCACTTCTGAAAACCCACTTTACAGAAACTGTAACTGCAGAAAAACTGTAAACTCCAGTTTGGTACAGCCCCTCTTCAAACTTTCTTTCAGTCCATAAATCGGTTTCTAATGTCACCCAAAAATTTTACACAACTAGATAATTGTATTAGGAAGGATTTGAACTTAAAAACAGCTCAAAACAAGTCTATTAACATCTCTGAAAGTTGATTTTACAGAAGACAGAAACTGCAAAAAAACTGTAAATCCAGTTTGGTACAGCCCCTCTTCAAACTTTCTTTCAGTCCATAAATCGGTTTCTAATCTCACCCAAAAATTTTACACAACTAGATAATTGTATTAGGAAGGATTTGAACTTAAAAACAGCTCAAAACAAGTCTGTTAACATCTCTGAAAGTTGATTTTACAGAAACTGATGTGCTGCAGGAATTTGAAAACTAATTTCTGCATCACCTCTTTAACCTCTCTTTTAGTTAATTAAATTAATCTCCCTTTTCCCCCAAAGTATTTACCCACTTAGTTAGGTGTCCCAACAAGGTTTTAAACCAATAATTAACCCAGCTCAATACTGATAACATTTCTAAAACTTCCTTATACTGAAACGTATGACTGCAGTAACTGAAATATGAAACTGATCCTCTTTTCTGTTTTTTCTGTTTGTTCACAGCTTGACTTACAGTTTTTTTTTTCAAAATGCTACACACTTAGGTAAGTGAGTTAGCAAGGCTTTAAGCTCTTGAATCACTCAATACAACCCCCTTATACTCTCTGTAACAGAGTTGTACAGAAGCTTAAATTTTTCAGAAAAACCGAAAAACTGAAACCATGGACTGGTGCATGTTCTTTTCTGCTGATTTGTTTCTGTTAACTAGCCCATCTCCTATTTTCTCCAACTTGTTTAGTTACTTAGTTATGTGTTTTAATACAGTTTTTTTTTAAAACAACCCAAGGCAATAGGGACTACTCTTCTGAAAGTCATTTACACAGAACTTGAAAAACTGCAAAACCGAAAACTGTTGCTCACAACTGGTGGCTTTCTTCTTTCTTTCCTGTCTGTTCCTCAACCTAACTTCTGATTTTCCACCCCACATTGCTTACCCTCTTGGTTAAGTGTGTTATCCAGATTTTGAATTCAAAAACAAACCCAAGGTAACAAGGGCTATGCCTCTGAAACTCCTTTACACAGAATCTGTAAAACCGAAAACTGAAACACAACTTTAGTTTACTCCCCACTCTTAGTGCATCAGGTTGGGTTTTTTTTTTTAATTCTCCCAAGGGGTTTATAACTAGTTAGGTGGATTAGCAATGTCTTAGGTTAATGATTAAACCAATAGGACCCATCATCACTCCTCTGAGATTTAGTTATACAGAAGCAAAAGTTGCAGGATTGATTCCAGATTTCTGCACACTACTTCTTTCTGTTTTTTTTTTCAATATTCTCACGAGCCTACTGGGTTAGTAAAGGGTTTTATCTTTTCCTTAGGTTCATTATTAATCTAGCTCCACATCTATATCCTGTCTAGGCACTTAATATACAGAGCACAATGTTACAGAAACACCTAAATACTAACTGGGAGGAAACTGAAAAACTGAAGGCTGTTACACAAAACTGCAACCGGGAACTCAGAAATCAGAAACTGATACTCCTTTTTCTGTTGTTTTCTTTATGTTTGAGTTCATTCTCTGATCATGTAACCAGTTTAGAGAAAACTCACCACTTAAGTATCTTAGCTGTTTTCCATTGGTTGATCTTTGGCTGAGTGTGAAGTTCTCAGGACCTTGAGCTCTTGGCCTCAACTTCTGGTTCTGTTTCAGCAAGGATTAAGCGCATTTATCAGCAGATTTTTAAGCCCAGTGCATTTGTCTTCCCAGGTGGTCTTGTCATGCTTACCGGGGGAAGTTGTATGCAGGTTTCATGTGTGAAAAACAAGGGAGGTTAGCAAGACTTGAGCAAGGTGTTTCGAACAGAAACAGACAGGGGAAGAAAATAGCAAGCAGACTGTTTGGAAACTGAAAATCTGAAATGGAAGACACTAAAACCGACGGGTGTGTGGCCTCACCTTGGCTGATGTGCAGGAACTAGTTGTAGGTGTTTTCTGGGTAGGTCTTAGTGCATTGATAGAGGAGGTATCCAGAGGAGCAGATGCATGTAAATGAGACAAGAGTTTAGTGGCCATGAATCAGCATTTTCAGACAAGGAAAATCGGAACAGAGGGGAAGGAAGGAATTAATCTCCCACGGTTCCTGGTTGCATGCTCTTACCTTGGAGCTCTTTACAGAAGACTTTGGTAAAGAATTTACAGCGATTCTACTAGTGAGTTTACAAGCAGAATCCAAGCGTGAGAAATGCAGGACATTAGAGGAACTTGAGTGAGGGTTTTTTTTTCTGGACTGAACCAACAGAGGGAAAAGATACAGAAGGGCAGCTGAGTTGGTTTGCTCCAGGATTTCCAGAACTTGAGCACAAGGAGCCGGGCATGCACAAAGGAAATGTAAAGCTTAAGTTTCATGTACAGGCACATGGGATTGATGGGCAACTGATTATTTAATTTCTACTGGTTCCCATAAGGCAGGCGTGGAAGTTCAGCAGCTGGTGCCTATCTCTTGTCATCCGACTGTCTGTTTTTTTTTTCTGTAACTATCAACCACCGGGCAACAAGGAAGTATGGGCAGGAGAGAATAATTTAGTGTGACTGATTATGAGACAAAGAAATCAGCAGCATGAAGCATGAATGGTCTTGACTGAAAATTAGTTTCTCTCTCCATTTTTTTTTCTGACTGAAATCGGCAGCAGCAATGCAAGGTCTGGTTCTTGTATATTTTTTTTTTTTTGATAACACTCAACACATGGGGATGTATTGGAGTTGACAAGTAGAATATGAAGTAGAATGAATATGTTTTCATTACAGATTTTCGGACAGTGGCATTAGATGAGGACTGATTTGTTTGCTGTTTCAGTTTGCAACTTAAGGTGGGTATATGTAGACAATGTGATGTCAAACTCATGGAGTATTTAAGTGTCCTAATGTCCCCTCTTGTTTGATATAAAATCGATCAGCTCTAGTTTAATGTTAGTGTTTTTTCACTTGGTATATTATAATATCATGTTAGTTGGTTTGTACACCATTAATATAAGTCATGTGTTACATGTCCTTTTTATGATTTTTCCATGTGTTAGTTCTTGAGTTGATGTGCTCTTGTAGTTTAAATATCTAGCACAAGGTTACCTTAGGCGTTACGCGGTGTACGTACTTATATACTTTAATCATGTATTATAATTTGTAACGGTATTGTATTTTTGTTCTAAGTGTGATCTTTGTATATTAACTTGTACACAATTTAACTAGACTTTATAATATACCTTAGGTGGTGACATGTGGTCACATTCTCGGACATATATATGTCCGGGCTTAGTTTAATTGTTCGTAAATTATTACATGTCCCGCATAATGTGACACGTTATTATCGAATAATCTTCACACGGTTATGATTTGTACTTAACCGTTTAGGGGTATTTCAACTTACCCCCCTTAAAAGGGACTTCGTCCCGAAGTCTTACTTCCTTAACTGATGTTTTCCATTCTCATTAAACCTTGGGATCAAGTCCCGTATTCATTCACGATAATCAAAGGATCAAGTCCCATATATCATGATTCTCACTACCCAGGTGTGCTTATAAGCACCATGCCACCTCTGTGGCTTCACCCAGTTCTCACTAATCTCAATGTACCAGTAATATTCATATATTATCTGTAAATTCATATACTGTACTCATAGGCAAGCAGATGAACAAGTCATTCATTCATAACCACAATGCATCCAACCAATTCGTGCACAGTTCACACACATAGCGTCACAATCCAAACACAGTTCAAACATGCATAGTGTCACAAATCCAAACACACCAAACGAACAACAGCACAGCAAAAACGCAACGCGCCAACCCCCCTTAAAATGGATTACGCCCACGTAATCCCCACTATATCATCCTTGAACATTAGTTCAAGATGTTTAAATCTCATGAAGCATTCCAGTTTTTATGCAATGTAGCTCTCACTATATCATCCATCAAAGGTCTTAATCATGCTAATGGTTTGGTTTCTGTATTAAAAGGCCTTTATCGGTATCCATACCGATCTACCCACGGATTCGGGTTTAGTCTCTCTCTGGGGCCAAGGTATTGGCAGATAAGTCACTTGTTAATCTACTGGGAGATGCGAGAAACGGTCCACCAGCTTCTGCTGTGCGACTCTGATTACTTTAGGGTTCAGTTTTCCATTTCTATTATTTACAATGTATCCAACCATACAACTGGAAGATGTTCATGGTTTTGGTGCGCTTTTAGGCGTCTGTATTGTTCCTGGTTGACCTTTAGGCTTATATTTCATGTATGCTTTGTACTAACGTTTTAGTTCTTGGTCCTTGCATGTTACAAACGTGTCGTTGTTACAACGACAGGTTTAGTTTGTATTACCGTTCATCCTTGTGTGTAACATAGGATGTTTAGTTTCCTTATTATCCTCATTGTTCTTGTGTCCCGCCGGGAACTAATGTAATTGACTACTATCGGTTACATATTGGATTTGATTGTGGTATCATATATTTTATGTGGTAACCTTTGGGTTTATAGTAACATCATACTATTTCAAATCGTCTCATATCTGTATACTTATGAGTTTATCCCCGAATTTTCCGAGCCCTGTATCGATGTATTTTATGTGGTTTCAACAATGCTTCTTTCGCATTTTTTTTACGTATCCAACTTATAAGCTTTCACTTATTTGTAGTTTATGTGTCCATTTGTAGGGGGTTTCGAGAATCATCCAACACTAACGTGATCAGCGTAAGTGTCGGACTACCCCTTCACCCTAATTTGTGCGCAGTGTCCCTTGACCTGGCCAGAGTCAAGTTCAACCTTGCACGTCCGGTTTAAGCGACCAATCCATTTAACCAGTTTTAAGTTCTTATCCCACTTGTTCCTAGTTATCTAGCAATCAATTGATGGATTAGTATTAATATCAAAGTCTTTAGATTAATTGTTCAGATCCTTTAACTGTATACATATATATACTCGTGTGTTACAACCCTCTTGATTGTACGTAGGTTCTCATATGAGTATTCCAATAAGTTTAATGATATTCTAGTATATGCATTTATACCCTCCTGGTGTTATTAGCTCTTCACATTCTAGTCCTCGTACCATATGTAGGTATGTTCATGTTTGTTTCCTATATACATGGGGTCTCATGAATTTTAGTGTTCGCCAATGGGGCATATACGGCTGTATGCTTCCCGACCCTCATGTTATTCCTATTAGCCTCAGAACTTGCAGATAAATATCTGAATTTACAGCATGATTCTTTACTCATCTTAGCTCATCAATTAATCTCCCCATTACGCCCTTTAATTTTGTTCAAAGTTTTTAAATTCCGATACCCAGTTGTTCATAAATATTTGTCTGATTTTTCTTGTTGGCCCGTTTAGGCTCAATTGTATATCACTTACACGTTATTCCGTTATGCATATTATTTTTGTCTGGGTCTCGTAACCCTTTTGTTACTTTCTGATTATTATTCCTTAAATTACCCTCTCAAATGTTCGAATTGCAGGATTTATCTCAATCCCTTCCTTGGCTTAATTTTTGCTTAATTGAGCTTTATTTATTCCATAAATTTTAGGGTATTTCGGTACTCTTTGCTTGTGAGGTAGGATCCTATCGACTGCTAAGCATTTCAACCCAAGTTGCCGCTAAAATTGGTTCTTCTATGGGTATTGTTCCTTTGGCAACGTCTTTGAACTTCACGCCCCAGTCAGAGCTTCGAGTCTTAGGTCTATTGTATACTTTAGTTTTCCTTACCGGATTGATTATATGCCATTGTGTAAACGCCAGATCGGGTTTTCCCGAGTGTGAGGCTTTCTACCTCTCCGGCGTTTTCCTACGAATTGAAAAGGACCCTAACTAACGAGCCTCACAAACTAACCCATAACCCCGTTTCTCAAATTTAGGTTTTCCTATACTCGGTACTCCTCTGTTCCAGTCAT
This sequence comes from Limonium bicolor, assembly GCA_023374045.1. NCBI lineage: Eukaryota > Viridiplantae > Streptophyta > Magnoliopsida > Caryophyllales > Plumbaginaceae > Limonium > Limonium bicolor. The sequence goes on along the minus strand of CM041782.1, from coordinate 65,866,616 downwards.
CAGAGCGCAACTACGCTCTGATACCACTTTCTGTAACACCCCCGAAAAAACATCCAATAGTACAAACCAAGGTCCTAGCCATATTACAAGATAACTACGCAGCGGATCCTCAATATCATTCGGGTGCTACAGATGCCAACCACCCACGGGGTTGACAGACCACGTTACCAATACTAAGTTACGGTCTGCATGACTGGAAACAGCTCTCACCAAAACTCATATACAATATAAGATACAATTTCAAATATCGAGTGTCTACAACAAATTGCCAAATTATAAACTAAAAATTACATCTCGGGTACATTAAACATATAGCCACATCCTCAAACGTTATGCCCTGATGGACTACCTCCATGGTAGCCATCCCGCCTACGCTCCGTTCGTCCGGCATAATACCTGTAAAAATTTGGTTTGGGAAGGACTCAGCAAACTACGCTGAGTATGAACGTGTGTAGCCCGTATGTTACCGGGCCACACGACTACTTGGTCGAATATTATTAAGTCAATTTACATGCTATAATAAAGCAGTAAAACACACCACAGTACATCATAGTATCATACACACTTAAAGGTAGTAACACATTAGCAACAACAACCAAGCACAACAAGCTGCTAGTATCACAACAGCAATCATGTACATAATAAAACGTGTGTATAGGTATGTAATACCCATGATCCTCACTATGGGATCGTACGAGCGTTGTGTGTTTTCATTTCTTTTCTCTTGTTCCCTTAACGTGTATTTTCTTTCTCTTTCCTTGCACCAGGTCTGGGGATGTAAATTAGATCCCGTGACCATCTCATGTAGGTGCTAATCTTTTCTTGTTTCTTTAAGGGTTATTTGTGAATTCTCTTATCACCACCATTTGGGGTACGTCTTCTTCATAGCTAATCCTCCATTCCCGGATAGCTCTCTCTCTCTCTGTTGTTTTCAAATGTTACGAGCCACTGCCCCGGATACCAAGGGTCCGTCTCCCCATTCCTTTTCAATGTCACAAGCCTCTGCTCCGGATACAAAGGGTCCGTCTCCCTATGCCTTCCAATGTTCTGGTCTCTACCCCATACAAAGGGTCCGTCTCCCTATTCCTTTTCAATGTTACTAGCCTCTACTCCGGATACAAAGGGTCCGTCTCCCTATGCCTTCCAATGTTCTGGTCTCTACCCCGGATACAAAGGGTCCGTCTCCCTTTTCCTTTTCAATGTTACTAGCCTCTGCTCCGGATACAAAGGGTCCGTCTCCCTATGCCTTCCAATGTTTTGGTCTCTACCCCGGATACAAAGGGTCCGTCTCCCTACTCATTTCTAAAGGGTATTGGCTTATCATTACCTTTGATAGTTCGACACCATAGTGGGTGTCTTTAGAGGTCCTCTATAGTTAAGAGGAGTTTTCCCTTTATGTAGTTCCTTTGGTTTGCTTACGAAGTTCGTTGTGTTTCATCTCAAGGATTCATCAACGAGAAGGGACTACACTACTGTGTGCGCGCAAGCAATATGCACAATAATAGCAAGTAGGTAAGCAAGGGAAATAATCAATCCATTCACATGCCTTACACAAGCTCACAACAGACAAATAAGCACGGTAAAACAAACATCCGTTTTCATGCATTAGTCTTGTGGTCATAAACAAACAAGACACACACACAAGCCGTGTAACACGGCAACATACGAACCACACATGTCCATACCTGGATCAGAAGCAAGTGTCGTCTCACACACGGGTTCCTGGTTGGCGTTCGTTACGACCCTAACGTTGATTAAAAGTAATGTGTCAGTTCATGATTTCATGTGACGACACTTTTCTAGTTTATCTCGTTTATACCAGGTGTTATTCCCTAGGTGAGTCGTTGAATGTACAGTTTATTCTAAACCTTAGAACTTCCCACTCACCTTAGATTATTATTTAACTCCTAGGACGTTTACATCGTCGTTGTATGAGTTAACTAAGTACTCCCTCTAGATATTATTCTAGAGTATTTCTAAACACTAATATGTAACAAGTTTATCTAAGGTAGATTTAACTGCCTAGAGTGTATTCCCTTCCTAGCTAAATAGGTTTGTAATGTTTTAAACCTATTATCATAGTAATATAATATTTAGGAAACTCCTAAAACATGTTTGTACAGAAGTCCCAAGATTTATAAAACTATCACATAATTTCGTGTTACCCCTTTTAACCCCTTATCTAACCTCAACTTTTAATGTATCAAGCATATTTTGGGTTCATTTTTAAACCAACACCACACCTTTAACACCTCTGGATAATGATCATACAGAGGCACAAATTTCAGAAACTAAAACATCAAATCTGTACATACTTCCATTCCAACCTCTCTTTTAATGCATTAGATTGATTTATAATTTTCCCAAAGTGTTCACACTCTTAGGTTGATGCATTAGCAATGTTATAAGTTCATTTCCAGATCATATCAACACCCTCATACCAACTGTATTACAGTTATACAGAAACAGCAACTTTCAGAAAAACTGAAAGCACAGTTTGTATATCTCTTCTTTAAGCTCTCTTTTAGTTCATTAATCTGCTTCTAATTCCACCCAAAAATTTCACCCAAATAGATAAGTGTATTAGGGAGGTTTCAAACTCAAACCAACACAAAACAACTCTGTCCACACCTCTGAATGTTCATTATACAGAAATCAGAAAGTGCAGAAAACTGAAAACACCAATTCTGTACAGCTCCTCCTTAAGCTTGCTTTTAGGTTATAAATCAGTTTCCAAATCTTCCCAAAGTTTTTACCCAACTAGCTAGGTGTATTATGAATGTCTTAAAATCAAAACCAAGTCAAAACAATACTGTTATCACTTCTGAAAACCCACTTTACAGAAACTGTAACTGCTGCAGAAAAACTGTAAACTCCAGTTTGGTACAGCCCCTCTTCAAACTTTCTTTCAGTCCATAAATCGGTTTCTAATGTCACCCAAAAATTTTACACAACTAGATAATTGTATTAGGAAGGATTTGAACTTAAAAACAGCTCAAAACAAGTCTATTAACATCTCTGAAAGTTGATTTTACAGAAGACAGAAACTGCAAAAAACTGTAAATCCAGTTTGGTACAGCCCCTCTTCAAACTTTCTTTCAGTCCATAAATCGGTTTCTAATCTCACCCAAAAATTTTACACAACTAGATAATTGTATTAGGAAGGATTTGAACTTAAAAACAGCTCAAAACAAGTCTGTTAACATCTCTGAAAGTTGATTTTACAGAAACTGATGTGCTGCAGGAATTTGAAAACTAATTTCTGCATCACCTCTTTAACCTCTCTTTTAGTTAATTAAATTAATCTCCCTTTTCCCCCAAAGTATTTACCCACTTAGTTAGGTGTCCCAACAAGGTTTTAAACCAATAATTAACCCAGCTCAATACTGATAACATTTCTAAAACTTCCTTATACTGAAACGTATGACTGCAGTAACTGAAATATGAAACTGATCCTCTTTTCTGTTTTTTCTGTTTGTTCACAGCTTGACTTACAGTTTTTTTTTTCAAAATGCTTACACACTTAGGTAAGTGAGTTAGCAAGGCTTTAAGCTCTTGAATCACTCAATACAACCCCCTTATACTCTCTGTAACAGAGTTGTACAGAAGCTTAAATTTTTCAGAAAAACCGAAAAACTGAAACCATGGACTGGTGCATGTTCTTTTCTGCTGATTTGTTTCTGTTAACTAGCCCATCTCCTATTTTCTCCAACTTGTTTAGTTACTTAGTTATGTTTTAATACAGTTTTTAATTTTAAAACAACCCAAGGCAATAGGGACTACTCTTCTGAAAGTCATTTACACAGAACTTGAAAAACTGCAAAACCGAAAACTGTTGCTCACAACTGGTGGCTTTCTTCTTTCTTTCCTGTCTGTTCCTCAACCTAACTTCTGATTTTCCACCCCACATTGCTTACCCTCTTGGTTAAGTGTGTTATCCAGATTTTGAATTCAAAAACAAACCCAAGGTAACAAGGGCTATGCCTCTGAAACTCCTTTACACAGAATCTGTAAAACCGAAAACTGAAACACAACTTTAGTTTACTCCCCACTCTTAGTGCATCAGGTTGGGTTTTTTTTTTTAATTCTCCCAAGGGGTTTATAACTAGTTAGGTGGATTAGCAATGTCTTAGGTTAATGATTAAACCAATAGGACCCATCATCACTCCTCTGAGATTTAGTTATACAGAAGCAAAAGTTGCAGGATTGATTCCAGATTTCTGCACACTACTTCTTTCTGTTTTTTTTTTCAATATTCTCACGAGCCTACTGGGTTAGTAAAGGGTTTTATCTTTTCCTTAGGTTCATTATTAATCTAGCTCCACATCTATATCCTGTCTAGGCACTTAATATACAGAGCACAATGTTACAGAAACACCTAAATACTAACTGGGAGGAAACTGAAAAACTGAAGGCTGTTACACAAAACTGCAACCGGGAACTCAGAAATCAGAAACTGATACTCCTTTTTCTGTTGTTTTCTTTATGTTTGAGTTCATTCTCTGATCATGTAACCAGTTTAGAGAAAACTCACCACTTAAGTATCTTAGCTGTTTTCCATTGGTTGATCTTTGGCTGAGTGTGAAGTTCTCAGGACCTTGAGCTCTTGGCCTCAACTTCTGGTTCTGTTTCAGCAAGGATTAAGCGCATTTATCAGCAGATTTTTAAGCCCAGTGCATTTGTCTTCCCAGGTGGTCTTGTCATGCTTACCGGGGAAGTTGTATGCAGGTTTCATGTGTGAAAAACAAGGGAGGTTAGCAAGACTTGAGCAAGGTGTTTCGAACAGAAACAGACAGGGGAAGAAAATAGCAAGCAGACTGTTTGGAAACTGAAAATCTGAAATGGAAGACACTAAAACCGACGGGTTGTGTGGCCTCACCTTGGCTGATGTGCAGGAACTAGTTGTAGGTGTTTTCTGGGTAGGTCTTAGTGCATTGATAGAGGAGGTATCCAGAGGAGCAGATGCATGTAAATGAGACAAGAGTTTAGTGGCCATGAATCAGCATTTTCAGACAAGGAAAATCGGAACAGAGGGGAAGGAAGGAATTAATCTCCCACGGTTCCTGGTTGCATGCTCTTACCTTGGAGCTCTTTACAGAAGACTTTGGTAAAGAATTTACAGCGATTCTACTAGTGAGTTTACAAGCAGAATCCAAGCGTGAGAAATGCAGGACATTAGAGGAACTTGAGTGAGGGTTTTTTTTTCTGGACTGAACCAACAGAGGGAAAAGATACAGAAGGGCAGCTGAGTTGGTTTGCTCCAGGATTTCCAGAACTTGAGCACAAGGAGCCGGGCATGCACAAAGGAAATGTAAAGCTTAAGTTTCATGTACAGGCACATGGGATTGATGGGCAACTGATTATTTAATTTCTACTGGTTCCCATAAGGCAGGCGTGGAAGTTCAGCAGCTGGTGCCTATCTCTTGTCATCCGACTGTCTGTTTTTTTCTTTCTGTAACTATCAACCACCGGGCAACAAGGAAGTATGGGCAGGAGAGAATAATTTAGTGTGACTGATTATGAGACAAAGAAATCAGCAGCATGAAGCATGAATGGTCTTGACTGAAAATTAGTTTCTCTCTCCATTTTTTTTTCTGACTGAAATCGGCAGCAGCAATGCAAGGTCTGGTTCTTGTATATTTTTTTTTATTTTGATAACACTCAACACATGGGGATGTATTGGAGTTGACAAGTAGAATATGAAGTAGAATGAATATGTTTTCATTACAGATTTTCGGACAGTGGCATTAGATGAGGACTGATTTGTTTGCTGTTTCAGTTTGCAACTTAAGGTGGGTATATGTAGACAATGTGATGTCAAACTCATGGAGTATTTAAGTGTCCTAATGTCCCCTCTTGTTTGATATAAAATCGATCAGCTCTAGTTTAATGTTAGTGTTTGTTTTCACTTGGTATATTATAATATCATGTTAGTTGGTTTGTACACCATTAATATAAGTCATGTGTTACATGTCCTTTTTATGATTTTTCCATGTGTTAGTTCTTGAGTTGATGTGCTCTTGTAGTTTAAATATCTAGCACAAGGTTACCTTAGGCGTTACGCGGTGTACGTACTTATATACTTTAATCATGTATTATAATTTGTAACGGTATTGTATTTTTGTTCTAAGTGTGATCTTTGTATATTAACTTGTACACAATTTAACTAGACTTTATAATATACCTTAGGTGGTGACATGTGGTCACATTCTCGGACATATATGTCCGGGCTTAGTTTAATTGTTCGTAAATTATTACATGTCCCGCATAATGTGACACGTTATTATCGAATAATCTTCACACGGTTTGATTTTATGTACTTAACCGTTTAGGGGTATTTCAAGATGTGCCGGTAGTGTCGGAGTTTCCTGATGTATTTCCTAAGGAACTGCCGGGCATGCCGCCAGCACGGGAAGTGGAGTTTGAGATTGAATTGGTTCCGGGTACCGGACCAATTGCGAAGGCGCCCTATCGTATGGCTCCAGCGGAGATGACAGAGCTCAAGGAGCAGCTGAGAGACCTACTCGACAAGGGGTTCATCCGCCCTAGCGTTTCACCATGGGGAGCACCGGTCCTCTTCGTGAAGAAGAAGGACGGTAGTCTCCGCTGTGTATGACTATCGAGAACTGAATGCAGTTACGGTGAAGAACCGTTACCCTTTACCACGCATCGACGACTTATTTGATCAGTTGAGGGGAGCATCAGTATTCTCCAAGATAGATCTACGATCCGGATACCATCAAATTGCCATCCGTGACAGTGATATCGAGAAGACAGCATTCAGAACTAGGTATGGACATTATGAGTTTACAGTTATGCCGTTTGGTTTATCCAATGCACCAGCCAAGTTCATGGATTTAATGAACCGCTTGTTCCAAGATCAGTTGGACAAATCTGTGGTAGTCTTCATCGATGATATTCTTGTGTACTCAAAATCGAGAGGTGAGCATGAAAGCCACCTGAGAAATGTGTTACAAACATTGAGGAGGAATCAGTTGTATGCTAAATTTTCGAAATGTGAGTTTTGGTTGAACCAAGTATCCTTTCTTGGACATGTGATTTCTGAAGCCGGGATCGCTGTTGATCCGGCAAAGATAGATGCAGTGCGCACCTGGCCTAGGCCGAAGACAGTTACCGATATCAGGAGCTTCCTCGGTCTGGCAGGTTATTATAGGAGGTTTGTAAAGGACTTCTCCAGTGTCTCGAAGCCGATGACTTCCTTGATGAAAAAGGATGCACCATTCGAGTGGACAGTCGACTGTGAGAGTTCTTTCACGAGTCTCAAGGATGCTCTGACATCTGCACCAGTCCTGACTATACCAGACGGTCCAGATGGTTTTGAGGTCTATTGCGACGCATCAGGTAGAGGTATGGGTTGTGTATTGATGCAACACGGGAAGGTCGTAGCTTACGCCTCCCGACAGCTGAAGAAGCATGAGGAGAACTACCCTACCCACGATCTAGAGTTGGGTGCCATTGTCTTCGCATTAAAGATATGGTGACATTATTTGTATGGGGTAAGTGTGACAATCTATTTTGACCACAAAAGCTTAAAGTACTTGTTCACTCAGAAGGAGTTGAACATGAGGCAAAGAAGGTGGGTTAAATTTCTAAATGACTACGACATTAATCTGCAATATAAAGAGGGTAAGGCAAATGTGGTAGCTGACGCATTGAGTCGCCGAGCACACTCTCTCCATTCGCTAGTCTCTCATACTGGCTTGGTTGAAGAGGTGCGGAGTGCTCAGATGATGGATCAGTATATGATGGAGATCAGGCAGAAGCTTATTGATGGCACATTCGAGGGTCAGAAGTACGACTTCAGACTCCACGATGATGACCTGATTAGGCTGAATGGCCGATTGTGTATACCTAGGAGTAGCGCTGAGTTGAAGGAGCGCATATTGAGTGAATCCCATTGTTCTACTACTTCGATTCACCCCGGAGCTTCAAAGATGTATAAGGGTATGAAAAGATATTTTTGTGGACTGGAATGAAAAAAGATGTAAGTGATTATGTGTTGAGGTGTCTCACTTGCCAGAAGGTCAAGTTTGAACACCGACAGCCTGGTGGTATGGTACAGCCAATGCCAGTGCCTGAGTGGAAGTTCCATGATATTTCCATGGACTTCGTAGTAGGGCTTCCGCCTACAAGGGGAGGTCTGAATATGATATGGGTTGTTGTTGACCGACTGACCAAGGTGGCCCGATTCATTCCGATGAAGGACACCTGGAAAGTGGCAAAACTGGCAGAACTCTTTGACAGAGAAATTGTAAGACATCATGGGGTACCGAAAACAATTGTATCTGACAGAGATACCAGATTCTTATCGAGGTATGGAAGTCTACGCGAGAAGCACTGGGTACCGAACTGAAATTGAGTACAGTGTTTCACCCACAGACTGATGGCCAGAGTGAGCGCACTATCCAGACACTTGAGGATATGTTACGTGCATGTGCACTTGACTTTCAGACCAGCTGGATTGATAAGTTACATCTGATCGAGTTTAGTTACAACAACAGTTACCATGCTTCGATCAAGATGTCTCCCTTCCAGGCCTTGTACGGTAGACCATGCCGCACGCCATTATGGGGATGAGTCGAGTGAGACGGTCAATATAGGACCAGAGTATCTTGAACAAGTTCAGGCAGAAGTTCGCCAGATCCGGGCTAACATGAAGGCAGCTCAGGATAGACAAAAGTCGTACGCAGATGTGCGCAGACGTGACCTGGAGTTCGCCGGGCGATCAGGTATTTTGAGAGTATCCCCCATGAAGGGAGTATTTCGTTTTGGCCAGAAAGGCAAGTTGAGCCCAAAATATGTGGGGCCTTATGTTGTGACGGAGCGGATCGGCCCGGTAGCTTACAGACTTGATCTACCCGCCGAGCTGGCCAAGGTACATGATGTATTTCATGTGTCCCAGTTGAAGAAGTATATGCCTCATCCGTCTCATGTGCTTCAGCCTGAAAGGCTAACCTTAGAGCCGACTATGCGATCAGTGGAGACTCCGGTACGGATTCTGGATACTAAGACTCGAGACACTCGCCATAAGTCTGTAAGACTGGTGAAAGTTCTTTGGTCTAACCAGGACGTTGAGGAGGCCACTTGGGAGCTGGAAGACAAGATGAAGGCGAAGTACCCGTCATTGTTTACTTCTTAATGCTTATGTGTATAGGGTACGGGGCGTACCCCTTTTAAAGGGGGTATAGCCGTTTCGGTTATGTGTGTATGACGTGTATTTGAATACATCGTCTATGTTATGTTGTCATGTTACAGACCGTTGTGTCTGAATGTTGTTGATGATGTTGTATGGACCTTGTGTCCAATGTTATGTACCCGATGTTATGTTGTATGGACCTTGTGTCCAATGTTAAGTAAGTGGGTTGTTAATGATGTATGGAAGTATTGTTTATAAGTATTCCCGTGTTCTAACAGTTAGGATATGTGAAAGTGTGAACTTTGAGGACAAAGTTCTTTTAAGGGGGGTAGATTGAAATACCCCAAACCTTAGTATATTGTTTAAACACCTAAATATGGTATATTAAGACTAAAAAGAGTCTTAGAAACATTAGTAAACAAATTTAAACAAAAGAAAACACAAAATGTGCTTTAAGGTCAATAAAGGCCAAAATGTGCTCTAAGCTTGGGATAAGCTTGGTTAAGACCTAATGAACTTACCAAGACCTTATTTATATACTAATGAATATATTAAACCAATTAGCAAAGAAAACCAAGCTTGAAAACAAGTTAAAACACAAAATGTGCTTTAAGGAGTCTTAAAGCACATTTTTGAAAAAAATTGTCTTGTAAATGAGTTTGAATGGCTAGATGTCCATAATTACTCTTTAATTAACATGTGTACTATATAGTATCACATTTGGAAGTCTATATCAATGGGAAATCAAAATTTTCACTTCTATGTGCCTGTTTTTTTTATGAATAGTGATTTTTAAGCTATTTTGTAACATATGTTTGTATAAGTAATTAAATTGACAAATAAAGACTATATTACCCTAAGTACTAATGGGGGCCGGTTTTCTTAAGTGTGGTAACTCACCACTCTCTTGTTAACTTGTTAAAGAAATAAAGATGACTAACTTAGTTACTATTTGCTTTATAAACACAAATATCTTCTAAAAGCAAGACTTATCCTCATTCTCTTCTTTCCCTCCTCATTTCCCATGGTCCCATGCTTCTTCAACCTTCTCCTTCTTGCTCTCTCACGGTAATACACCACCACCACCATTAACTCTACCTTTGACCTCTTGTAAAATCTAGCTCACTTAACCAAATCAAAAACAAACACCACCATTCTCTTCCTTCATCAAGCTCTTCATTCCTATCTTCTCAAAACTTCAAGAGCCCCATTTTGGTGCCATGGAGTTCCACCATTGAAGGAGCTTGAGCTTATGTTTCTACATTATTACTCTCCTTTGCTTCTAGGTAAGGAATCTCAAAGAAAAATCATGTTTCCTCCATGTTTTTACCTTGACCGAAAATGCCCATTAATGGTGCTCTTTGTGTGACTTTGTTCTAGCTTCATTCCAACCTTTCAAGGACTAGGTGGAGTCCTCTCTTGATATATTCAAACTCTCTTCAAAGACCAAGGTAAAACAACTACATTAATGTTTTTGAAATAATGTAAACCTAGGGTTTACAATGAGATGAAGCTTAAAGCTTGAATACTCATTATGTTATTTGTATAATGTTTAGTAGTTGACAAGGAATCAAATACCTTACCGGTTTTATAAGGAAACAAGAAAGAATTGATGTGGTAAAGAGGTAAATATACTAACCTAATGTGGTTTAAAACCTTAGAAGAAATGAGCTTGTATTTCTTATGAAAATGATCTAAGGAGCCAATGGGAAGTGACTTAGGAGAATGCTCTCAAGAGCTTAGTAAAAGGCATAAGTGTTGTTGAGTGTATTTGCAGGTCAAAGGCAAATATATTGTGGAAATTCAGTGTTTATGATTTATGCATCTTAAGGGCCTAAGAGCCATGTCATTAAGGGCCTAAGTGCCATGCAATTTAAATTATGCACTATATTGTGATGTAGTGCTATATGAGTGAGTTTGTTGTATAAGAAAGTGCTTGATGGATTTTTAGTGTTCTTGGTGTTTGTTGGTGAAAACAATATGTTTTGGTTTAGTAAGGTTCTAGGAGAACCATGTTGAAATTAGGAATAAACAAGAAGTTCTAAGAGTTTAAAATGAGTTTGATAAGTTAGAAAGTGTTTAGAATGGTTAGGTGCTTTCCTTGTGAAAGAAACATGCATTAAGGTGATTTAAGATGTGAGAAGGGCTTAGCAATGTTCTAGAGGATTTTATAATGCAAAAGAATGTTGGGATACACAAAGTTATTTGGACTTGTGTAGGTAGGCAAACTTTGGTGAACAAGGAGAAAGAAAGTGTAAACTTGAAAAAGGATTTCAAGAAGACATAAGGAGTTTAGTTATGGGAATAGATGCTTGAGAGATGATGTTGTAGTGGTGAGGAAACATTATTGGCATAGTGGTTATCATAGGTATGGAACACCACTTAGAAACCTAAGGAGAATATCATAAGTGTTAGGAATTTCGGTATGAAATGAGTAAGTGTTTAAGGAGATAGAAAATGAGTTTTATTGATGTTGTATGAGGGTGTGAGTGTACCAAATGATGTTAGGAAACATTATGAAGCTTTAGGAGAAGTTTGTGTGAAATTGGTTAAGTGTTTAAAGGCTTAGAAAGTGAGTGTTTTGCCTTGTCCAAAATCCGTCCGGACATGGACGTTCGGACATGCCTGTTGCGTGAAAATTTTCAGAGTCTCGACTTGTGTCCGACCTTGAGAAGTCCGGACACAAGTTCGGACGTACCTGCTCCTACTTTGAAATTCTCTCGACCCATGTCCGAACTTCGAAGTCCGGACACAAGTTCAGACAGGCGGTCTGTATTCAGTTTTGAGTCTCGACTTGTGTCCGAACTTGGGAAGTCCGGACACAAGTTCGGACAGGCCACTGTATGGACCAAAAAACTTTGTTTTAAGGTAGAAAACGATGTCTAAAAATGGTCATTAGTTAGTAGTATGATGATATAGGTTAATTAAGACATGTTAGGAGTTTTTATAATGGCAATTAAAATGGTGAAGAGTTATAACAAGTGTGAAAATAAAATAAACTAGATATGTGAAGTAACAAGTTAACAATGGAATAGTGCGTTGATTAACCGATGTTACTAATGTGTTTAGGATTCTCTCAAGGTGGAAACAAATCGAAGCAAGGACCAAGGTATGGTTTTACTTGCAGTCTGTTGCCTACCGGTTTACACCGGCTGTGTGTTGTTTGCTTTCCTGTGTGTTTATGACGTATAAGATCTAAACATGTAATGAGTTTACAGTTGTTCATATTATTGTGATGTTATGATGTGACTCATTTCCCTTGTGTGTGTCGACATGACTACCACCTATTGTTATTGGTTGTTAAGTTCCACCATGAACTTCTAACAAGTGTTAACTGGGAAGTGAGGAATCCGGTTGTCCAGTCATGCATGTAAGTTAAGAGTAGATATCTGAATCAGATTTGACTCTTATGTTGTTAAGATTGTTCTCCTTAATTGGCGTTCGATCTCCCGCTAGCTTCCTCCAAAGCTTACCTATTCTGACTTATGATTGGTTTAGTGGGAACATGGTTTGTGTGGTGTGTTCGGGTCACTATATCCGAACCATCGTGACTTAAGTTACTCGTTCGAAAACAGAACAGTAATGAGTGTGTGAACGAGCTTAACATGAGGTATGAATCATTCTCTAGGCTCTTATGTTATTTGACCTTCTTGGTTTGTTATTGTGGAACGAGGATCCACGTGTATGTGATGTTGTTGTGCACTATTGATGCTATGCCACATATTATGTTATGTAGCTATGTATAAAATGAATGCATGTTATCATGACAATTAGTTGAGCGTATCCCGGTAGCCGATGGGCTGCGCGTTAACCATACCAGCCAAGGGGCTGACCCCCTCGGGGGCTCCATATTTTACTGCAGGATGAGGATCGAGGAAGCAGAGTGGCTGTAGGATCTAGGCTGCAGTTGTATTTTGGTTTATTTTGGATGTTGAGCCCGGGATGCCTGTGCTCCTGTGGCATTATATTTTGATTCCGTTGAAATTACTATGGCGGTATATTGACAGTTTACAGTGAAGGAATGTAAGTAATACTCGGTTTGTATATGATGTATTTATGGTTTAGTTTTATGCTCGGGAGTCTGATCATTAGACCGGTACACTTGTATTTATTCTGCCTTGTCAACCATGTGGGTGGTTGACGGCGTTGTAGCACCGAAGCGTTTAGTGATTGTTTAGTTATTTATTCCGCTGCGATTCCATTAGTTGTGAAGTTCGATGTAGGGGTGTTACACACATAATATGTGGGAAACATTGCCTGAATCGTTACAAATTATAAGGTATTTAAACCCTAAAAAGCCTATATGTTTCACACTTATCACTTCTCCATCTTAGAGGGAAATGATATGAAATTCCTTCCACATATGATCCCACATGACTCACAACCTCTATCTTTGACACTACACTTTGGTCGAGTCATAATCCCAGATGATGAATTAATTGGAGTAGCAACCCCAAGCTTGATTTATCTTACAATTCTTAGCATTCATTGGCAGCTTGAAACTTTTTCTATGTTCAAGGTTGGGTGAGGGAGATGATTAAATGACCCCTATCCTCCTATGATGAGGGGCCGTATGATCCCATTGCACACACTCCAACCTTATTTCATTCTCATTACTATTGATTTTCTTTTCTCTGTCTTCCTATCATATGTACATAATGCTTGAGAAACGGGAAGCTGCTATGAAACTCGGAAGCGGGATATTGGCTTGGACTACGACCGTCTTCAACTTTAAAACATGTTTACCGGTTGGTGCACTTCTTGCTGATCTACCAGCTCTAGTAAGGCGGCGTCGATGTGACCCTCCTATAGTAGCTCTCTGTTTAAAAATAAAATTTTCATTTTTGTTGTATAATTTGTAATTTGATTATTGTACTTGCTTTCATTTGTAGTCTTATGATTTATTCATTCCTGCGATTTCATACATGGTCTTTACAGTGGTTCTTTGCCTGTGAATTTTTGTATATTCTTTAGCTATCATAATGTATTTATTGTGATATTTGTTGTGATCTATCTTTTGGGTCAACCTTAGAAACAAGCTTAAAAGACCAAAGCCCTTAGGATAGTGGGTGTTCCTTCACACTAATGGCTCATGTGTCATTCTTGGAACCCAAATCAGGCCCAAACTTGGCCCATTAGCTCAAAACTTGGCCCATTAGCTCAGATTTGGCCCATTAGCTTAGATTGGCCCATTGGCCCAAATCCGGCCCATTAGCCCAAAATCTAGCCCAATTCCACTTCAAGAATCAGCCCGGCCTAATTCTACTTCAAAATCAATCCAAAAATCAAGTCAATTTCAATTCAATTCCAATTCATTTTCAATCCGATTCCAATACAATCTATTCCAACTTCAATTGAATCCCAATTCAATTTAAAATTCCTTCCAAATTCCAAATTCAAATCAAAAAAAAACTCATTCAATTCTAATTCAAATCAAAATTTAATCAATTCAAACTCAATTTCAATCCTAATTCCGATTCAAATTCAATTTCTATTTTAAATTCAATTTAATTCAATTCAATTTCAATTCCAAATCAATTCATTCTCAATTGAATTCTAATCCTAATCTCAATTCAATTTCAATCCTAATTTCAATACCAATTCCAATTACAAATCAATTCAATCGCAACTCCAATTCCAATTCAAATTCAAATTCAATTTCAACTCCAAATCAATTCAATTTCAATCCCAATTCAATTTCAGTTCCAATTCAAATTCAATTTCAACTCCAAATCAATTCAATTTCAATCCCAATTCAATTTTAATTCAACTCATGTTCAATTTCAATTCCAAATCAATTCCATTTCAAATTCAATTTTAATTCCAATTCAAATTCAATTTCAATCTCAATCTCAAATGCAATTCAATTTCAATTCAAATCCAATTTCAATATCAATTCAAACTCAATTTCCACTCCAAATCAATTCAGTTCAATCCAATTCCAATTCAATTTCAATTCAATTGAACTTCAATTTCAATTCCAAATCAATTCAAATTCGTTTCAATCTTAATGCAATTCAATTTCAATTTAAATTCAATTCAATTCAAATTCAATTCCCAATCAATTCAACTTCAATTCAATTTTAATTTAATTCTGATTGAGTTTCAATCCAAAACCAACTCAATTTCAATCCGATTTCAATCCAATATCCAACCCGAAATCAATCCAAAGCTTCAAAACATCACTACATACTTCTAATTCATGAACCCCAACTCGAAACATCAAACTCATACAAAATCTCAAACCTCCACAACTTTCAAAACACTTCAAAGTTCGCAAAGTTGCAGTCATCCTCAGCCACTCCTAACACCCCAAATCCCATCACTTTATATTATCAATTGTCTCACAGAACTGAATCCTTAGAACTCAAGCATCTCAAATCTCTAAATGTCTCAGTAGTTCAACAGACTTGAATATCTCAATAGCTCAAGACTCGAACGTCTCAGCAGCTGTAACACCCCAACTACTAAACCTGAACCATCACATAACACACCTGCAACAATATTAAACACAGCGGAAAAATACTACAAGTTGGTGTTACCGCCGTTAATCACCCACGTGACTAACTAGGGTTATTCCAGTCTTAAGCTACGGTCTGACGGACCCGAGTGTACCGAACGTAAGTGCGTACAAATTTAAAACAAAATACAATACCGAGTTCGAAGTATCTCTCATATTATTACAACTTACTACCACAGTTTTATGAAACGAGTGTACAGGCACACCTCGTAATGCAAATTAAACCCTTAGTACTCTACCCACTCCTACTCTCAGGTTGGGTCCTCGTCTGGCACCTACCTACAAAGTTTAAATCACAGGCCCCAAGGGGCTCAACATATTGCTGGTATAGAAAACGTGCAACCCACAAGCTATCAAGGCTACACACGACTACTTGTCGTATACATGCAGTTGATTAATCACAACAATAATAAGAAGTACAATAACAACAACACACTTGTGAAACATTCACAGCTCAAATAAACCGAACGTCGTAATGGACGTCCATTAACGAGTAAGTTAGATTCCTAAATCCTGAGGCCCAAGAATTGATTAGTTCTCGTGTTTGACCATACCTTATAAGTGTCAACCGTTCTCTTAATAGAACTGGTTGTTCTCTAACTGAATTGTTTATTTTTGTCGGGTCAAAGTAACCCTAGCCAATGAGCTATTAGCTCCATTGGTTTAATAAACATTAATTCTTAAGTTCTGAGGGGTGTAGGCTTGACCCTCCTGCGCCTCCTGAATTTGCCTCCCACCTCGAACTGTTCACTCGAGCTGGTCGAGTCAAAAACTTGTTGGGCAAAATAGTAATTAAACTATCTTGCTAACTATGGGCAGTGAACCCAATCTTTGTAGTACAACAAGGTCGTATCCACAGAGACTTCGCAACTATCTAATTAATTATCAAGTTAGTAAATGTACAAGAAGATAAATAAAAATACGTAAAATGTAAATAGGGGGTTTAGCCGGAGGCAAGCTTGATTTGTTTTAGGATTAGTGCAAATAATAAACACAGAAAATAAAGTAAATTAATTGAAGTGGATGGAAAAAGGTATCCTAGGATAGCGGGGGAATTGCCTAAATTACTTAAACAAATTTATAACCATGTCTCAATTATTTATTGTCTATAGAGTTAATAAGTGTTAGTTACGAACCCTTAATAATAGCCTCAGTAGTTTTCCTGCTCAATTGGGAGTGTAAATACCAAGGTTTATTCCTTTGTGTACTTTGACTATCTCAAAATCATATGTTGATAGTTACCATAAAAATGCAGTAGTTTGTCACGCTAAGCATTTAACAATATTTGCTGAAAGGAATTAGAACAAGTTTAATAAATGAGACAGGTAATAAATATTTATTTAAGTACAGACATTAATTATAATCCTAATTTTCTCTTATTTGTCTGTTTAAGAATTTATCTTGTGGCCTTCCTAAATCATAGATAAGGACAACTCTTAATTAATTCAATAGACTTTTTACAATCAGAAGAAGTCTAAATCATTAATTAGCATTAAGCAAGAATTCTTTTAATAACAGCGATGGATTTTATCTGCTAATCAAGGAGATAATATCTAACGTTTGTCTTTCTTTGTGGTCTATTCTTAGATTTACAAAATCATTGAAATAAGAGAAACCGTAAATGCATAAAAATGATCAGTTCTTGAGCATTTAATAATTTAGAGAGACAAAACAAATTTATAAGCAAACTTGGTATTAATAATAAGTCTGAATTATTTGGGGTCAAAGCCCATCTAGGATACGAATAAAAATCACTCAGACATTAACAGAAATAAAAAGAAAGCAGAGATAGCCATTATTTTGGAGACTGCCGGCAGAGACTGGACTGCGATTCACTTCTGCTCCAGCTCCCTTTTCTTCTCTTCTTTTTATACTGCTTCTGCTTCGTGGTGGAATGAAGAATGAAAATAAAATGGAGAAGTGAGGGATAAGAGGATGGAATGGATCGTAGGTGTGGTTTGTGTGAACGATGGTGAACGATGATGAACTGTGGTCTAATTTGGATTGAGAGGAAGGGATGATTTATTTGAGCAGAAGGAGCGTGGGTTTTATAGAAGAATGGAGGAGGAAGAAGACAGAGGGAACACCACGTGAGGATATTAAGGAATGGATTGGGGCGGCAGAACGCGTGAGGAACTGTCGGCAGGCGCTTGATATTGTTAATGGAGTAGATAGATATGTCTGCAGGCGCCGCAAAGGAAGAAGCAATTGGAGAAGACAGTCGGCGAAGAAAACCAGTCGCGACAGTTCTGGATCTGGGTTGTATTTACACGCGTCCTTGTTTCTGTCCGTCCATTTATCCACAGACACATTTCTTTCACACACACGTCCACCCCTTGTCCGTCCATAATTCCACGGACTGGATTATCAATTTGTGTTGCGTCCGCCCTTGTCCGCTCAATTTTCCACGGACTGGGCTTCAAATGGCCGCGTCCGGACCACCGTCCGGATCTCCTGGTCCGGACACCTCTATTGTGTCCGCCCTTTTCTTTGCGGACACACCGCGGACTCAATTAGTCTTGTCCGTTCTTTTTTCATCGGACGGAGCACGACGCCATTTTTGTATTGTCCGGACCACTAATGGTTCGGACGGCTGTAGGTTTCGGACAATCGTACGAAATTGTTTTGCTCCTAGAATATTCGTTCCAGCTCCGTTTTAAGATCCGTTTGCGCCTACGCGTTCGTCTCTTCGTCTACTTTGCTCTTAGCTTGGTTTTCCTCATGTTTAACCAATAAATTTGTGAGATAACCAATAAAACAAAACTAGAGGAAAAACATACGATAAGTGAGAAATGAGCAAGAAAAGTGCTAATATAATATATGAAATACACCTATAAAACATGTTCATTTGGACACTTATCATAACCCTAGCCAATGAGCTATTAGCTCCATTGGTTTAATAACATTAATTCTTAAGTTCTGAGGGGTGTAGGCTTGACGTTCCTGCGCCTCCTGAATTTGCCTCCCACCTCGAACTGTTCACTCGAGCTGGTCGAGTCAGTTTGTCGACCCTAGGCGGAAGACAGATCTGATACAGATGCCGAACTCCTATCCTAAACATGCATGACCGGAGTCAGTCCCGGATTCCTCTCAAGTTCTAGTTAGTTGAAGTCTCAATGACAATTTGTTAGTTAAACCTCTCTCGGTATTAACCAACTAACAGTAGGGGGTACTTATAACCTTATATAATTGTTTATTAAACAAGGTTAATGAACAAGCTCTGAATCAAGTAATGTTAGTGTACAACGGACACAAAATAACAATACAGTAGATCGGTTTCATGCTTAATCTTGGTTAGTCGTATCACAATAACACATAGCACACAAACTGAGGTAGACCCCGTTAGCAAACAAGCTACAAGAATCCCATACCTTAGCCTATCGACGTTTGTCCACTCCTGGATGACGTCTCAACTATTCCGGTCACCTACTCCGCTCCTATAGTTCATTAGGACGGCGCGGTTAATAACTTTAATTTTCGTATTTCACTATTCACCGTTTTACTATTCACGTATACGTATTTTACTATTCATGTATACGTCTCGTATTTGACTATTCATGTATACGTATTTACTATTCATGTATACGTATACTATTCACGTATACGAGTACTATTCATATACACTAAAATTTTTCGTATACGCCCGTATGATACTCCGTATCACATATTTAAATATTTTCCCAAAATAACTTGTATTTTCATTAAAAATACCTTGAGTAATGATTTCTCCTATACTTATTAAATTACGGGTATACCCCTCGTATACCTTAAGTTATATACAAGTCTCGTTTAACCCCGTCTTAACTCTGTTTCTTTTACAACTTGTTTCTAAATTCTTTATTTAATTTCCTTAACCTTCTAAACACATAAAAATGTGTTATTTACATTACTTACCCATAGTTTCCTCTTAATCTCTATTTTTCTTATAATAAGTTCTAAACTTGTTATCTTTATTTCTAATTTCTTCCAAAGTCTTTTTAATTAATTTCTTTTATACTTTTGGTCAATTACCAAAATATACCCAAGTTTGACCAGCCTTTTATGGTCAAACCCCCTAACTTTCCATTATTTACAATACTACCCCTAAAGTTAATTTAACTTAACTTTTTATTCCTTTATCTTTATAATATCTAATCTCTTGTTACAAATTTTATTTTAGCTTCTCTAAACATTTTACAAACTGTCATTGACCAAGTTTGACTACGTTTGACCAAGTTTGACCAGGGAGATTACCATTCTACCCTTGTGGTCTTTTCTTTTATCCTAACTCATTATTAACCAAATTAACTTCTAATTAATTTCTAATTTTGTAACTAATTTTCCTACAGATTTTTGAATATCAAAAATCATTTTAAACATCTCTAAATCACCAGATTTAATTATCTAATGTTGTAGTATATATATACTTTTATTAACTTTAAATACACCAAAAACCTTATAAATTCTAGTAATACTTATAAACTCTTTATAAATTGTAAACTTAATTCTACAATTATTTCCCATCAGTTAAACTTCATAAATTTCATAATAACTCATATATATTTTGACAATTATAATATATAGCTAAAAATTCTCAAATTTTTAATATTACTCTTAAACATACTAATTCCTTTAATTTAACTTAGTTATATAATTTTCCTAACTCACATAAGCTCTCTTAATTTTTGGCCACCCCTTAAATTATAGTATATAAACTTTTCTTATATTATGATAGCTTATATTGAAGTTTATATCATAAGGGTTATAAATCTAATTTTAGATTTACAAAATTTAACATTTTAGGTGCCAAAAATTAAATCTAACATCTAACAAAATCGGCAATTATAAACAAGGTGTACAATAGGTTAGATCATATATAGATCAACATTTAGAACCATGAAATAGGTAGTTGTAGAGTTTATGTATATTAGCCTTTTAGCTTAATATTTAAGCTTGAATTCCTTAGAAATTTTTCCAAAATTTGCTAAAGGAATTGTCCCCAAAATTATACAACAAAATGAAGAATAAGATGGGTTAGTATCCCATGCCAATCGGCTGTAACAAAAACCAAAGAACAAGAAGTTTTCAAGAAGGCAATGTTTTACCTCGAGAATCAAAGGCACTTCTTAGTGGTTTTTACTGAGAATCTGGGGGCTCATGAGCTATGGTTGTAAATATTGAAGAGAGGATTCCAACGAGCTATCAAGCTTGGGATTTGGAGCTAGGACAAGAAAGTTATGATTTCTACAAGGCAAGGTGTTCTTTAAGGCTTAAATCTAAGAACATGGAGTTTTTTTGTGTTGTTTCTTCAAAGAGAGGATGAGCTACGAACTTGGGAGCTCTCATATGACAGGTAAGAGTCTGATTAATGATTCACTAAGGGGACAAGATGATATGGCACTTCAAAGAAGTCTTGGTTGTTGAAATAGTAAAAATTAAAGCATTTGGAGCCTTGGTGACTCACACCCATGTCGGCAGCTTAAGCCTCATTTGATCTGATTTTTTTTGTTTTTTCTTTGTATTATTGTAACATTTTATGTATTATACTCGTTCATAATGACTTATACCATGTGTTAGGTATGTTACATTGCCAAAAATGCCTTAAAACACATTTTATGTGCTTCCGGGTTCACATTGATTATGCAATTTGTTTTGGCTAGTTTAAATGTGTTCTTAGTACATTTACAACCTTTAGAAACTTTCTTCGTGAAATAGCATGTTGCTCAATCCAATTTAAACCAAGTCGTTTAGTGGTTTCTCCTTGACTTTCGTCAATTTAGTACCTGTTTTTGTGTGGACTTGTATACTTAATTTGTGTGTACATGTAATGGTTCCTATGACCATTTTATTGTTGTTCCCTTACTTCTTAATGGTATCTAGGCTCATTAACCTTTTAGTTCCATGTATTAATGCTTAAGACAAATTTTTCCTTAAAGCACATTTTGTGCTCTAAGGTGCGTTTTCGGTTTTAAACGCTTAAGGTATGTTTTTGTGTACAGTGTTGTTTAACTCTTTTCTAATATTTCTAAGGCATGTTATAGCCTTAGTATATTATAATTAGATAGTTCATCAATATATTAAGGTTTGGGGTATTTCAGCAGCTCAACAGACTTGAATAGCTCAATAGACTCGAATGTCTCAATAGCTCTACAGACTCGAACGTCTCAGTGGCTCAACAAACTCGAATGTCTCAGCATCTCAACAGACTCAAATGTCTTAGTAGTTTAACAGACTCAAACATCTCAATAGACTCGGCAAATTTAAACACCTCTAAAACCCCAGCTTCTCAAAAAACCCGAACATCTCAAAATTTAATAACCCATTCAAGCCTTGAGTGTCTTACAGACCCGAGCGTCTCACAGATTCCATCATCCTAAGATTTCAATATCTCACATACCTAAACGTCTCACAGACTCTTGCACCTCAAACCTGAAGCTTCAAAATAAACTCATTAATCCATCAAACCCCACAAGATGATTAAGAATTCCAACAATCTTCAAATAATTTGATACCCTTTTGCACTCATTTATCTCACCTACACACAACCTCATACACTTTTAACCCTCGATTACTTCAAAAACTCAACCATCCAAAACCCCGTGAACTATGTAAGGTCTTATATCAACAGGGAGTTGAGTACGTAGGCAACCCATCTAGGGTGTGACCCCATTCCAATCAAAAATCCCTTTCCCACTCTAAGGTGGTACTCATACCTCTTAAAGCATTCAAATCTCTTCTGACTCACATTAAACCCTCATGCCTCTAGACTTTAGGTCTTCTTCATCCATTTAATCCTTACACATTTCCTCGATTTTCATTCTATAGTCAATCAACTCTCAACCTGTCAATCCTTTCATTTGGTTAGCTTGGCAGAAAAGCTTGCCTCATCCACTGTCTTTCTCTCTTCCCGTCCTAATCCTATCCTTGGCTTTTAAATGAATTTCTTTAATTAGGTTTTGAAAGAAGGATATCCTGACAAAAGTGGAAACCGAGTTTTCCTCAGGCACCAATCTGAAGTCATGGTCGTTACCACTTCCAAGTGGTGTAACCCAGTACGAACCCACACAAATCTCTACAAAAATGACCAGATAAGTCCTATTCGTAGGCAACAATTTCAGAGTCAACTAACAGTTCTTAGAACCCTCTTTCCCTTTCCTTCATAGTATTCTTAGGCCAAACTAAGTGGTGACTCTATTCAATTCCGCCTTATAGAGGCATCGGTCCTCGTGGAGCCCATTGAGAGTGGGTGCAGTGCTCACTAGTATTCCCCTTATGCTTTCTAGGAAAGACGGACAATAAAGTAGGTATTTGAGGGCTGCCAGAATAACATGTTTTCATCCTCCACAGAATGACAACTTCTAGGATCTAGGCTTCTCAGTCAGGCCATATTTAGATAAACCCCCCTTATACCGAAAAAATCACCATCCACACCTGCCCAGAAGTTAAAGAAGAAGAAATAATGACTAGGCAAACAATTATTATCAGCAGAAAAGAATATTTAAGATTAGAAGGGAGCTTCTTAAGATCAAGTTTGGGTGGCTTCTCTATAGAAGGAACGGGTCTCTAAACCTCTCTATCAAGCCTCTCCAACTAAGGGAGATAAGCTTGAAAACCAGCCATTCTTCTATCCACATGAGCAAGTGCTACATTGACCTCAAAGCGCGGCCTTAGGGTTGCCCAGTCAAACTTGGGCCTTCCTTTATCTGGGTCCGGTTTTGCAGCCCAATCATCTTAAATAAAGCCCATTTTTATTCAGCTAGCCCACTAAAAAGATTAGTTAGCCTTTTCTTGCAAAAACCCTAGTCTTCTTTTATAAAAAGACTTCAAACAAAACCTACAGAAGCATTCGAGGAGACCATCCGACCAGCACCAAAAAAAAATTGAGTTCTATCTGAACATTCTATTCCTGACTTCACACTTTCAAAAGCAACATAGCCATCTCTAAAAAAAAACCCAGTCGAGACGTTCTCCCTTCCAACAGAAACCACCACTTACTCCAACCACTGCTGGAGAACACCAGACCATGTTTCCCCGACTCCCTCCCAAAAATCTGCCTAGTATTCTACATCTTCCTGGTGAAGAATCACTCACCATCTTAATCCTAACTCCATACCCGCAATTAATTCATGAGTAGAGTAAGTTGGTGTGCTCCCTTCCTCAACAAAATCGATTTCGAACTCTACTTTCCTTTTCTTTCAATTGTTGTTCTCTTCAATTCCCGTTCGCCAAGTGAACCCAATAAGATGGGATGGCAAGAATGATTCAACTTCACTGGACAACCTGGTGCTAGTGTCGACTCCCTCCCTTGTTTTATTCAAAAGCGCAAGTTAATATCAGTACAAAATCTGTTTGTTTTCTTTCATTTCTACATACTTGCCTCAGTTCATTATTGATTTTTTTCTCCTGTGAAATCGCCGGAGGAACCCGACATAATGGTGATGGTTTAGTATACGACTTCATTCGACCCTCGATGCTACTACCGTATTTTTTTTCTCTTCCTTTCATTCATCATATTTTGAATCCTTCCGAGTAGTTGGAATTAGAGCTGATCAACTGGGCAGACGGGCCGGGTTCGGACCGGGCTAGACATAAATTTTCAGCCCAATTAGGCCACATGTTTAGTCCAAACCCGCCCAATCGGGCCAATCACCTAAACCCAACCCGCCCATCTAAAAAAATGCTCATGCCATAGCCCGGCCCGCCCAGCCCGCTTTTATCTCAAATTTCTCTATATTTAGTAAGATAGATTTTAAAGTATAGATACATAGTATAGATTTTGAAGAGTGTGCACGACACAAAACAAATTTTATAAGACAAAAAGTATGCGGTCCATTTAGTTGAATAATTAATATTGTACTATTGTAAGCATTTTATTACTTTTGTTTACATATTTACAATAACATATACTAATGTAAGATGTACTATGAAATTCGGGCCGGGCCGGGCTATCAACTGGGCAAAATATTTAGCCATAACCCAGCCCGAAAAAAAATTCGGGCTGATTTTTTTGTCCAAATCCGCCCAGTTATTTTTTTCTACCTTTACCCATTAGTCGAAAATACGGGCCGGGCCGGGCTGGGCGGTTGGGCTATCCTGATTATGATCGGCTCTAGTTGGAATGTAATTTCTGGATGTGTATGTTAATGGCGAGTTGATTACCCTTCTAGAGGCTTTGGCATTCTTCTATTCGTAATACTGTTGTCCTTTCCTTCCTGGTATATCTCACCGTGTCGATAGAGTTCCATGCCTGCACTCTGTATTTTGCTCCGCGGATTTTTTTGTTTCACTATTGATGTTCAACTGTCTCTGTCTGATTGGTATCGTACCTCTAGCTTCATTAATATCCGAAATCCTAATGTTGACCTTGACCCTAATGTTGACCTTGACCTAAACGTTGACCTTGACCCCACTTTGACCAGCTTGATTTTGACCAAGCCTAAACTTGACCTGACCCAAATTGGACCTGGTCCCGTAAGTTCAAACCCGTCTTGCTTTCCAAGCCCAACCCAGATTCAATTCAAACCCAATCCATTCAGCCCAATTTAATTCAAACCCAGTTCCATTCAAATCGATATTCAATTCATCCAACTCAAACTTAACTTGTAAATGCCATTAAAAGTCTAACATCCAAAATCCAAAAACACTTCTTCAAATAAATTTCAGATTGATACTAAAACCATTTCAAAGATGCAAAAACTCTTTTATTTTCATCAGGATTTTGAAACTCAAAGAAACCAGTTTGTGGAATTTCAAAGGAAAAACTCTTCCCACATAGCAGAAAACTCTTCTTACACATGTAGAAAGTTCTTCTCATATATACAAAAATTTTCTCCTAAAACATTTCTCAAAATCAATGTTTCTTTACAGAGAATTTTGAACAACTTTAAAAGTTTTCAACTTAGTTTTCAAATCCAAAATAAACGATTTTCAGGGAACATGAAGTGTCTACCCCTTCAAAACATTTCCTTCCTGGTTAGACATCATTTGTCTCTTTTTTTTGAAACAAACTGAGGCGGGGCACTGGGGTCGTAACCTCCTTTGTCGCAGTTTGAATGTCTTTAGGAGGGGCATTAGGGTGGAAACCTCCCCTAATTGCAGCCTAGATTTTTACGAGGTGGGGTGCTAAGGATGTGACCGACTTCCTAGTTGCAGCCGGGATTTTAGAATCGTCTAACTCCCTTCTACTCGATTTCAATGATTTCAGTTTTCAATATTTTAAAACCTGGGAGTTAAAGACGTTATTAGGGTTTGACTGATGACATCTCATTCAGGGGTGTTTCTCTCTAAACCATAGTTTTCGACATAAATACGTTGCCCCATCTTTCGAGCCTCGACACTTACCATCTATTAAGTGTCATGTTCGAGGGGGTCAGGATCACCCGCCCTTTGCAAAATAAAACAAATTTTAAAAGGTGACTTTGACAATCACTTCTTCAAATATTCATCTTATCATCTCATTTCAAACCCCAAAATATCCCAAAACCTCAACCCTTTTAGAATCTCAAACTCGAAAAATCCAGGATCTCTACTTCAACTTCAATTGCCTCATATACTCACATCATCATTCAAACCCCAAATCACTCCACAATCAAATCATTTTCCAAAACTCTAAACTCAAATCGTCTCCCAAATTCCGACTCCTCTCTAACTTCTATTGTCTCACAGGCCTGAGCGCCTCACCGACTTAAACATCTTAATTTCTTCACCGTCACACAGGCCGGCCCCAGTGTCTCATAGACTTCGATATCTCGTTCCTTTCACCATATGAACAACCCAAATGTCTTATAGACCCGAGCGTCTCACAGACTCTAACATCTCAAACCTAAAAACCTCCTAAACCCTCGCCCAAAAGCCCCGTGAACTACGTAAGGTCTGATCTCAACAGGAGTTGAGAACGTAGGCAACTCATCTAAGGTGCAACCCCATTCCAATCAAAAACCCCTTTTCCCAATCCAAGATGTTCTTCATACCTCGCAAAACACTCAAACCTTCTTTAGCTCTCACATCTTCATTCTATACTCATCCAAATTCACCAATTCTTTATCTTGGCACTAGCTTGGTAGAAAGCTTGCCTCATCGACTCTCTTTCTCTCTTCCCATTCTAATTCTATCCTTGTGGCTCTTTGAAATGAATCTCGCTAAAAGGTTTTGAAAGAAGACAATCTCGACAATTGGAGACCGAGGTTTTCTCGGGCACCAATCCGAAGTGGTGGTTGTTGCCACTTCTAAGGGTGTAACCCAGTACAAACCCACATAGAATCTCTGACATGACCAGATAAGTCATATCCATAGGCAACAATTTCAGACTCAATCAATGGTTCTTAGAACCCATCTTCCTTCCTAGTTCATTTAGGTCAAACTAGGGATGACTCTAGTCAATTCCGCTTTATAGAGGCATCAGTCCGTATGGGCCCATTGAGAGCAGGTGTAGTGTTCATTGGCACTCCCCTTAAGCTTCTGGAAAGACGACGATTAAAGTACGTATTTGAGGGTGACAGATTAACGGATTTTCACCCTCCATAGAATGGCATTTCTATAATCTAGAATTCCTAGTAGACCATTTAGATAGATCCCCCTCATACCAAAACTCCTCCACACAAGGCACATGCTCGGAGCATGTCCTTGAATGTGTGAATGATCCTCTCACTGTGCGGAAATACCCCGTAATTAAAAATAGTGATTAATTAGGCTAATAAGTAATTTAGAGCTTAATTAAGTGTAAATAATATGAGGGAACAAATCCCGAAGAAAACGGACCTTAAAAATTTAAAAACATTACCGAACCTTAAAGCGCGTTTTTCGAGGTAACCGGGAAAACGTGTCTTTAAGCGGGTCAAATAGACTCGTAACAGTTTTGTCAACTAAAATCATTAATAAATATTAGTGAAGCTTTAGGACCAATAAAATCAATAAAACGAGAGATTAGTAAAAACTGTCAAAAACGGAAGTTGTGGGGTAGAAAATATAAATAACACAAACTTATGTGTCCAATAATGTAAAAAGAATTTTAAAACCCCCTTGGTCTGTGTGTGGGTCCGAGGCGACATATATACACACACTCACCCAACTTCCTTATTTACTAAAAACAAAACAATAAAGTAAACCTCACCCCACTCTATTACTCTCTCTCACAATTCTCTCTCCTACCCCATTCTCTCTTCTCTCACGTGGACCAGCACCCTCACTCTCTCTTTTCCTCTCTTCTTCAACCTCCATCGATTCCCATGGAAGATGAAACAAAAACCAAAACCTACTTCTCTCTTTCTCTCCTTTGTAACTCTCCACACTCTTCCAAAAATTATAAAAAAATACCACCATTGTAATCCTCTCCTCAAGAGCTACATTTTCATCTTTCCAAAATCCAAAACAAGCATTTTCGATTTTGAGGGTATCCCCATTTGAAGCTTCAACACCACCATTAGAAGGCCCTTGTTCTCCTTGTTCTTCTAAGGTAAAAATATCTTCAAAAACTCCATCTTTTTCTAGCCTAAATGGCAAAACGAAAATTTGACTAAACCTTGTTTGGTCTCTTGTATGTCCAGCCGATTTTGGCATTGTGGTGGTGGTGGAAACCTTGTTCTTGAGCTATCCAAACAGCTCTTGTGCTCTGGAAGGTAATAAATTTTCTAAACCCTAAAACCTAGATTAAAGCTTGATTAATGGTTAGGGTTAGTTCATAGTATTGAATGGTGTATGTGAATGGTTGTAGTGTTAGTGGATTGAGACTTCAAAACGGTAGAGAAGAGAGAAGGAGAAAGAAAGAAGAAGCTGTGAAAACAAGGTATATACTCACCTTGTGTAGTTTGTAATTGTATATGTAACAGATTTTTAAATGAAAATGGTATTGTAAAATGGTAATGCATATAGTAGTATAATGTGTAAGAGAATATAAGTATTTTGAAGCTTTAAAAGACATGTAAAACTGTTACAAAACAGATTGGGATTAGTGTTGTGTGCAGGATTTGTAGTGTTTTAGTGTTGTTTTAGTATTGGTATTGTATATGGGAGCTTGTGTATATTGATGTTATTGAAACAGGTGAGATAAATAGATGTGAGTAAAACAATGTGGTGAGAGTATAAATTATAGGGGAGACTATGGCAAAATTTGCCTAGGATTAGAACACTTAGAGAATTAAAACTAGGTGAATAAGGGAGTGTGTAACAGATTTTGATTAAGGAGATAGAGGATAAGTTGAGAGAGATAGTTAATGTAATTGTAATGTGTTAGGAGTGTTAGAAATGACATTAGAAGAGGGAGGGTAGAGATGGAGAGTGAGTGCTAAAATCTGTAGCAAAACACAACTAGGAAACAACTAGTGAAGTTGAGTTGAAACTTAGAAAATTAGATGAGTGAATGAGTATAAAATTGTGTAAGGAGTTAGGAAATGAACTAGGGTGTATTAGGAGGTTTAAATGTGTTAAAACATGTAGGATTAAGTGTAGGAACAATGGGGAAGTAATGGGTGAAAGAGAGGACTGAAAACAGAAATTAAAATGCAAATACTGGATCGAGGACTTGCGACCGGACTTGCAAGTCCGGTCGAGCAGAAAATTTTCCCGTCAGTATGCTACTGGAATCGACCGGACTTGCGACCGGACTTGCAAGTCCGGTCGAGCAGAAAAATTTCCCGCAGAATGCTACTGGAATCGACCGGACTTGCGACCGGACTTGCAAGTCGGTCGGAGCAAAAAAATTCCCGAGAAACCTACTGGAATCGACCGGACTTGCGACCGGACATGCAAGTCCGGTCGGCAAAAATTTCCGGAACCTGACCTACTGGAATGGACCGGACTTGCCAGGGTCGGTCGCAAGTCCGGTCCTGACAAAAAAAAAAAATTATTTTTAATTTAAATAGTAATTGTATATATATATATGTATATGTATACCCATACATATATGTATATGTATATGTGTGTAAGCATGCAAACCTTAAGTAAGAAGATAGAAACTTAAGTAAAGGAAAAATAAGTAAGTAAAGTATAAGTGTAAGAAATGTAAGGACATAGTAAGTAGGAGTTAAGTTGATGATAGTTAATTAATCATTCAATGTATGTATGTAATAGGACTTGGTGTGACATCGAAGGACGTTTGGAATTACGTACAACGGTGAACGGTATGGATTCCTCATGCCCCGTGCTATCTTGGTTACTCTGATTTGTGTGTTGTGTGCTAATTGATCACCAAATAAGATAAATGCACGAATCGGAGTTAATATGCATACTTGTGAATATGTAGTGTTGTATGATGTTGTATATTTTCTTTAATTCTTAGTTTGTATACTTCATGAAATGTATGGATGATATGAATGTGTGTATGTATGTTGTATTGTACCGTGACCGTTATTTATTGTGTTTGGACTTCTAACTTATTCCTAACAAGCTAACCATCCTAACTTAAAATGGTAATTAAATTGGAATGAGTAGAAGTCCGATATAGTTTCGGCCACGCGTGAGGATGCGGAGTCACGAGAGGTTGGCTCCAATTCCTGACTCTTAAACTGGTCCGCGGCCCAAATCCCTTAAGTGGGTAGCATCCCGGATTAGTGAGTCAAGTAAATCCCGGATGTGGGACGGTGTAGTCCCCAAGGCCGGAGGTCCCGACGACTTGACTTGAGTATAAGTAAGTAAGTAAGAATGAGTAAGTAAAGTAAAAGGAAGTAAGTAATTGTAAGTAAGAAGAAGTAAGTAATGAGTAAAAGAGTAAAGCATTCCGATTAACCCGGATGCATAATTTGGCTAACCTTGTGAAGGTAAGTAAGATGTGTACTGTAATGTTGCCTTGATTGTGTAATGAATTGTATAGCATGTATGATGTATGAAAAGCATGTATGTATGAATAATGAATGGCATGTTTAGTGGACGTCAAATAGTCGGCGTGCCCTAGCTAGCACGCGGTATATGCGGAGTCCATATGCAGCTTTTGCTGAGCCCCTTGGGGCACCATTTTTACTACACGCAGGTACTCGAGATTGATGAAGATGTGAAGATCTACTTTCATTTCTTTTATCTTCTTTTTGGAATGTAAACAATGAATTTATGATGGGTGTACTAAGTAGTACAGGGCTACAGTTTTGATTAGCCGGTGTACCATGGGGTACACCTTTTTGGATATGGGAAAGGGCATTGGTATAGATGAGTAGCTTTAGAAACTCATTCTTTTGGTAACTTGAAAGGTTGTAATGAATATACTTTAAATACTGTGATCCAGGATGTAAGTATTTGGCATATGTTATTTTGGTAAGTAATTTAGTAGCTCGGTACACTCAGTCTTTCAGTTTCTGAAATGATAACTCGCACTCGTCTGTCCATACAACCGGTGCATCTTTCTTCATCAATGCAGTCATGGGCTTGGCGACTTTCGAGAAGTCCCTTACGAATCTCCGGTAGTAACCGGCTAGACCAAGAAAGCTCCTAATGTCGGTAACAGTCTTGGGTCTAGGCCATGATCGTACAGCTTCTACTTTAGAAGGGTCAACCGAGATACCTGCGCTCGAGATGACATGTCCAAGGAATGATACTTGATCAAGCCAAACTCGCATTTGGAGAACTTCGCATAAAGCTGGTTCTCGCGTGTCTCTAGCACTTTCCTCAAGTGAATTTCATGTTCCTCTGCTGATTTGGAATATACAAGGATGTCGTCGATGAAGACCACAACCGAAGTGTCCAACTGCTCACTGAATAGTCGATTCATGAGGTCCATGAATTTTGCCGGTGCGTTTGACAGACCGAATGGCATCACTGTGAATTCGTAGTGGCCATATCTGGTACGGAATGCCGTTTTCTCAATGTCTTGTTCCTTGATTGCAATCTGATGATACCCTGAACGGAGGTCGATCTTGGAGAAGACTGAGGCTCCCTTCAAC
This sequence comes from Limonium bicolor, assembly GCA_023374045.1. Classification (NCBI taxonomy): domain Eukaryota; kingdom Viridiplantae; phylum Streptophyta; class Magnoliopsida; order Caryophyllales; family Plumbaginaceae; genus Limonium; species Limonium bicolor. The sequence goes on along the minus strand of CM041782.1, from coordinate 65,835,097 downwards.
TGGTCGAATAGGTCGTCGATGCGTGGTAGTGGGTACTTATTTTTGACTGTGGCCGCATTCAGCTCGCGGTAGTCAATGCATAGTCGGAGGCTACCATCCTTCTTCTTCACGAAGAGGACCGGTGCTCCCCAGGGTGATACGCTCGGGCGTATAAACCCTTTGTCTAGAAGATCTCTCAACTGCTCTTTCAATTCGGTCATCTCTGCTGGTGCCATGCGGTACGGTGCCCTAGCAATGGGACCAGTACCTGGCAATAGATCAATTTCGAATTCCACTGCTCTCGGTGGTGGCATGCCGGGTAGCTCCTTAGGGAATACATCGGGATACTCAGATACAATAGGTACATCGTCACTGAACTCTGGATCTCTCGGATCTCTTCCAGGTCTTGCACACAGATAACACCGATCTTCTTGGCCCTTTCTGACTCCGGCGTACATAGCCATGGCAGATATAAGGTGGTCGAAGGCTCTCTCGGTCTCTGGCGGTAAGATACGGTAACCCCCAGAAGGACTCTTGAGCAGCAAACGATGCTCGGCGCAGAGGATTCTACCCTTGTGCCGCTCCAACCAATTCATCCCAATGATTACGTCGAATCCCAATCTGTTGAATTCGATGAAGGAAAGGGGAAACGATTCGCCTTTGATTTGGATTGTGGCTGATTGATAGTATTTGGTGCACTTTACTCGCTCCTTCGATGGATGAGAGTAACCATGAAGTTCGGTAGCTCATCCGCATCTAGCTTCAACCTCTTCACAAAGGAGGGTGATACGAAAGTGTGAGAGGCGCGGGAGTCGAATAATACATTGGCATCAATGCCATTTACTGGGAAGGTTCCCGTTAAGATAGTGCCGCTTCTGCCGGCTTGTGCTTCGGTGAGGATGCTCAGGTTACCTTCGGTACCGAGCCCACAACCTATTGAAGTCACAATTGGATAAGTATTGATGGTGGACACAAGTGGAATTAAATCAACACTGCTCTTTTATTGATAAACCAACCATCATACATGTCATGTCTCTAATACACGTTACTAATAGAATACATGATACTGGGAATTTAATACTTTCTAAAGGTAGGTTCAGGCGTCCTGGTTTCATGTGTGTGGCATTGATTATTGCCGGCGGTGCCGTATTCAACTTGATCTTGTTGATCCCGTGATACAGCATCCTAGAGTTTCCACCCATGATTAGGACATCTCCTGATCTCAATACCAGTTTCTGTGCGAGGTCCACACGCTTCTGCTCGCTATACAGGAATACGGCGTCATCACCAATGGACCAAGACACTACGGGCACTCCTTGTTCAAGAGATTCCGCTGTCTCGTCCTTGTCTTGGTGTAACCCAGTCGTCCTTCTTTTTTCATAGAAGTTGACGATACAAAGGTCCGCTTCCAGTGCGGGGGTTCATTCAGGTTCACATTGCTGTGCAAGTTCAACTGCTTGAGTGATGAGGGTCTGAAACTCTGGTGGTATTGTCGGTGGCGTCGCTCCATCTTGTGTTCGTGTCTCCTGGTATGTCTTGGTATAAGGATTCCAGTCCTTTCCCAAGCACATCATCTTCAGCTTCATCTTCGCTCCACCGGGGAATTCGGGTGTGTAAAATCCACCTTGACCCGTTCCCTAGCTCGTTGCATCATCGTCGATGATTGAGATTTGCGCTTCGGGTGTCAGGTATCCCCTTAATAAGATCATACTGGTCGGATGACCTGACACTGATTGTTGGTGTAGTCGTGGTTGGTGATGTCGATCTCTTCTTGATTCAAGGTTACCGGTATCGGGTAACAGATACTAAAGTTTCCTATGGTTACAAATTTCATCTACGGTGAGTACTAGTTTCAACTACTTCATTTCATGCTCAATATACACTTCATTTATTTACTCATGCATTCACTCATACAGTTACTCTACTACTAGGCATGCTATTTCAAGGATTAAAGGTTTAGGTGATTACCTTGGCCGGATTTCGAACCGGGCCCATCGCGGTCAATCACATGCAGAACAGGCTGCCTCTGAGGTGCGCCTCTCTGAGGGCCCCGGGATCCTTGTCCCTGAGGTGCCTGCTGGGGCCGGTGCATCATCGCCAGATGCCACCTCCTTGCCCTCTCTCTGCTTGTAGTTCTGGAAGGTACCCTTCGGCTTTCCACTCTCTGGGCACTTGTTAGCTGTGTGTCCAGCTTCTGGCAGTTGTAGCATTTGATCTCCCTCCCGTAGCAGTCCTTACCAGGATGGTCCTGGTTACACTTTCTGCACACATAGGTGCGGCCGTCGGAGAAGGTTTTGGCGGCTCCGGAGCTAGAACCTGAGGTTAGAGGGTTAGCACATGTGTGCGTGGATATACTAGATACGATACTTATATGAATACGAATTGGAAGTAGAATTTACCCTTAGGAGGGTGTGATCTCAGTGGCTTAGCTGCCACCGGTGCAGAATAACCAAGCTGAAGGATCTCAGCTGGTTTGCCCTGCTCAGCATGGGCACTGCTCTCACTTGGGGACTTCTTCTGAGAAAAGAAGTTCCCTTTCTTCTTCTTCCAGCTTTTACCCTGGTTCTGCTCCTCGCCATTGGTATTCTTGTTATCCTTGCGCTTCAGCGCGGTTTCTTCATCCCTCAATTGGAAAGTGATCTCAACGCGAGAAGCCGCGTGATAACACTCCTGAAGTTTCAGGTATTAGCCGGGATTCTCATTTGGAAAGAGTAAGGAAAAGATTCAAAGAATTCAAGGAATTAAGGAATTGAAATGCTACTAAGGGTCAAACTGATGTTTGCCTGAAGAGAGGTAAATCGAGTGTAGCCCATACCGTACCGAAGGCGATGGCTCAGACCGCCATAGAAGCGATCGACCAACACCTGGCCGGTGTATCCTAAGTCAGGGAGGAGACGGAGAATGGAGGTGAAGGTGCGGTAGTACTCATCCACAGACATCTTGTCTGTCATCTTTAAGGCGTCTAGCTCTAGCCTTTTCTTCGTTTTTACATGCTCCGGATAGTACTTGGATCAGAGGAGAGATGCGAAGGAATCCCAATCGAAGGTGGGGTCGCTGACATGCTCGTGCTTCACCAGTTTCCACCAATCCATGGCCGCATCCTTCAAGTAGTAGGCTGCTACTCTGACTCGAACTCCAGCAGGAGCTTCGAGGGTTTCAAAGGCTGTCTCCATCTCGGAGATATAGGCTTCAAGCTTAGCCGGGTCACTCTCGCCCCTAAAGCAAGGAGGGCGGAGTTCCGCTACAGCTTTCACCCAATTAGCTTCTCTGGGTGGAGGGGGAGGGACTGGCCCCGCTTGAGTTTGTTGTTTTGTTGGGATTGTTGTACAACTTGTATTACTTGTGGTAGCATCTGTGCTACCGTGGCGGCGACGATCTCAGCTATCGTCTGCGCGCCGGTTCCATCTGAGGCTTCGCCTCTAGGTCGGCCTCGGCCTCGTCCTGACATCTGAATGTTTAACAGTTACATTAGGCTTTGCAAGATAGGACTCAAAGGTCTTGGAGTTTAAGCAAGGTGTCGTTCATAAGAACGTTAAGGGTATCCGTTGTTAACAACGGTAGTTCCTAGTTAGGTTTCTAAGTATCCGTCTTAAGACGGTTGAAATCCTAACTCGGTAATCTCCTATGCTCGGTACTATGGACATCAGAGCGTAACTACGCTCTGATACCACTTTTTGTAACACCCCCAACGCTAATCTAATCCTACGCTTACCGTCTAATCGTCCTATTAATCCTACGAGTTCGCAGCGGAATTATTTACTTACTACTACGGCGGGTGAAACAATGCCGCTAACCGCCCATACGGCTAGCTAGGCTACTAATACTTACAGTCACGGTCTGATGAACATAACGTACCGAGCTACTAAATTACTTACCAAAATACATACGCCAAATACTTACATCCTGGATCACCGAGTATTTAAAGTGTATTCGTTTACAATCTTTCAAGCTTACCAAAAGAATGAGTTTCTAAAGCTACTCATCTATACCAATGCTCCTTTCCCAATATCCAAAAGGTGTACCCCATGGTACACCGGCTAATCAAAAACTGTAGCCAGCCCTGTACTACTTAGTACACCCATCTCAAATTCATTGTTTACAACCAAAAAGAAGATAAAAGAAATGAAAGTAGATCTTCACATCTTCATCAATCTCGGTACCTGCGTGTAGTAAAAATGGGCCCCAAGGGGCTCAGCAAAAGCTGCATATGGACTCCGCATATACCGCGTGCTAGCTAGGGCACGCCGACTATTTGACGTCCACTAAACATGCCATTCATTATTCATACATACATGCTCTTCATACAATATACATGCTATACAATTCATTACACCATCAAGGCAACATTACAAGTACACATCTTACTTACCTTCACAAGGTTAGCCAAATTATGCATCCGGGTTAATCGGAATGCTTTACTCTTTTACTCATTACTCACTTCTTCTGACTTACAATTACTTACTTCCTTTTTACTTTACTTACTCATTCTTACTTACTTACTTATACTCAAGTCAAGTCGTCGGGACCTCCGGCCTTGGGGACTACACCGTCCCACATCCGGGATTTACTTGACTCACCAATCCGGGATGCTACCCACTTAAGGGATTTGGGCCCCGGACCAGTTTAAGAGTCAGGAATTGGAGCCAACCTCTCGTGACTCCGCATCCTCACGCGTGGCCGAAACTATATCGGACTTCTACTCATTCCAATTTAATTACCATTTTAAGTTAGGATGGTTAGCTTGTTAGGAACAAGTTAGAAGCCCAAACACAATAAATAACGGTCACGGTACAATACAACATACATACACACATTCATATCATCCATACATTTCATGAAGTATACAAACTAACTAAGAATTAAAGAAAATATACAACATCATACAACACTACATATTCACAAGTATGCATATTAACTCCGATTCGTGCATTTATCTTATTTGGTGATCAATTAGCACACAACACACAAATCAGAGTAACCAAAATAGCATACGGGGCATGAGGAATCCATACCGTTCACCGTTGTACGTAATTCCAAACGTCCTTCGATGTCACAACCAAGTCCTATTACATACATACAATTGAATGATCAATTTACCTATCATCAACTTAACTCCTACTTACTATGTCCTTACATTTCTTACACTTATACTTTACTTACTTATTTTTCCTTTACTTAAGTTTCTATCTTCTTACTTAAGGTTTGCATGCTTACACACATATACATATACATATATGTATGGGTATACATATACATATATATATATACTATTACTATTTAAATTAAAATAATTTTTTTTTTTTTTTTTGTCAGGACCGGACTTGCGACCGACCCTGGCAAGTCCGGTCCATTCCAGTAGGTTTCATCGGGAAATTTTTTTGGTCCGACCGGACTTGCATGTCCGGTCGCAAGTCCGGTCGATTCCAGTAACATTCTGCCGGAAAATTTTTCTGCTCGACCGGACTTGCAAGTCCGGTCGCAAGTCCGGTCGATTCCAGTAGCATACTGACGGGAAAATTTTCTGCTCGACCGACTTGCAAGTCCGGTCGCAAGTCCGGTCGATTCCAGTAGCATACTGACGGGAAAATTTTCTGCTCGACCGGACTTGCAAGTCCGGTCGCAAGTCCGTCGATTCCAGTATTTGCATTTTAATTTCTGTTTTCAGTCCTCTCTTTAACCCATTACTTCCCCATTGTTCCTACACTTAATCCTACATGTTTAACACCATTTAAACCTCCTAATACACCCTAGTTCATTTCATTCCTAACTCCTTACACAATTTTATACTCATTCACTGATCTAATTTTCTAAGTTTCAACTCACACTTTCACTAGTTGTTTCCCTAGTTGTGTTTGCTACAGATTTTAGCACTAACACTCTCCATCTACCACTCCCTCCTCTCTTCTAATGTCATTTCTAACACTCCTAACACATTATAATTACATTAACTATCTCTCTCAACTTATCCTCTATCTTCCTTAATCAAAATCTGTTACACACTCCCATTATTCACCTAGTTTTAATTCTCTAAGTGTTCTAATCCTAGGCAAATTTTGCCATAGTCTCCCCTATAATTTTATACTCTCACCACATTGTTTACTCACATCTATATTGTCTCACCTGTTTTCAATAACATCAATATACACAAGCTCCCATATACAATCCCAATACTAAAACAACACTAAAACACTACAAATTCCTGCACACAAACTTCTCATTCCCAATCTGTTTTAACAAGTTTCAACGTGTTCTTTAAGGTTTAAAACCTTGTTTTCTCTACACACATTACACCACTATCACATTACCATTTTCATTACTAAATTCAAACTTATAAAAATCTGTTACACCTACATATACAAGACTACACAAAGGTGAGCATTTCTTACCTTGTTTTTCTTCTAGTTTTTCTTTCTCTTCTTCCTTCTTCCTTCTTTCTCTATCGGTTTTGAAATCTCAATCCACTAGCACTACAACCATTCATATACACCATTCAATACTAAGAACTAACCCTAACCATTAATCAAGCTCTAATCTAGGTTTTAGGGTTTAGAAAATTTATTACCTTCCAAGAGCACAAGAGCTGTTTGGGATACTCAAGAACAAGGTTTCTCACACACCACCACAATGCCAAATACTCAGGGACATACAAGAGGTTTCCAAACAAGTTTAGCTTTATTGTTTTGACCATTTAGTAGAAGAAAAGATGGAGTTTTTGAAGATATTTTTACCTTAGAAGAACAAGGAGAAGAAGGGCCTTCTAATGGTGGTGTTGAAGCTTCAAATGGGGAATACCCTCAAAATCGAAAATGCTTGTTTTTGGATTTTGGAAAGATGAAAATGTAGCTCTTGAGGAGAGGGTTACAATGGTGTAATTTTTGTAATTTTTGGAGAAGTGTGGAGGGAGTTACAAAGGAGAGAAGTTAGAGTTTGTGGGTGTTTGCTCGTTTCTCCATTGAAATCGTGAGGGAGGTAGAAGATGAAGAAAAGAGAGAGTGAGGGCTGCTGCTTCACGTGAGAGAAGAGAGTGTGAGGTAGGAGAGAGAGAATAAGTAGAAAGTAGTAGTTTTTGTTTTTTGTTGTTTTGTGAGTAAGGAGGAATTAATAGAGTGTGTGAGGGGAGTGTGAGGGCCTAAAAAAATCGGACCACACACAGTCCACTTGTGGGCTTTGAAATTTTATTTCCAATATTGGACACATAAGTTTGTGTTAATTATATTTCTACCCCACAACTTGTCGTTTTTGACAGTTTTTACTAAACTCTCGTTTTATTGATTTTTATTCGTTTAAAGTCTCACTAATATTTATTAACGATTATTTAGTTGACCAAAACTGTTACGAGTCTATTTGACCCGCTTAAAGACACGTTTTCCCGGTTACCTCGAAAAACGCGCTTTAAGGTTCGGTAATGTTTTTAAACCGTTTTAAAGGTCCGTTTTCTTCGGGATTTGTTCCCTATAATTATTTACACTTAATTAAGCCTCTAAATTACTTATTAGCCTAATTAATCACTGTTTTTAATTACGGGGTATTTCACCATAAGATGTTATATGACCATTGGGTTCAAATAAAAGTAGTAATAACACTTAGAAACACACAGGCGCACAATAAGTGTTACTAAGGGATTTTGATCGCTGTTATTGTGTTAATTTCGGTATGGTTGGTTTTTCTGTTTTGTGTGTGACTATAATTTATGTTGATGAATATTGGTGTTCATACTGATTATATAAGGTGCGATGACCACTTGGTGAAATTTAAATTGGTGAAAATGCTTAAGCATACATAAACCTACAAAACGGTTAATGTGGTGAGTATAATTGCTGTTTTGAGTTGCTTCTGCCCACTAATTGTTGTGGCTGCTTATACTGACTTTGCTTGGTGTAGTAAATTGTGCAATATGGTTCTGGACATGAGGAATGTGTTGGTCAATGTTGGCAATGTTTGTCCATGGATTACTCCTACCAATGTATTGGAGTTTTGTAATGCCCTACTAATGTATTGGGAATGATTTTACCGCTCCTACCAATGTATTGGAGCTAAGCTACTATGATCTACTCTAGGGGCTGATGACCTTTAGAGGGTGTGCACACTTAAGGACATAGAGTGAGGTGAGATTTGTTCCAAGGGGTTTTCTCCCGAGGTCCAGTGGTTATGATTATTTGTTCCAAGGGCTTGCCCGAGGTCCAATGGTTGTGTGAGGTCGTTCGAAAGTATTTATTATGTGGTGGAATTGAATACCTACTGTGTTATCTACTGACTAACAATTGATTTTGTGGTGTATGGTGTATATTCATGTTCTGGTTGGTTAGCTATATGCTTTGATCTAAAGAAAAGTGCATGTGATGAAATACCGAATTGTTGTGCTGATATTATTTTGCTTGTGACAAGGGACTACCCATGCTATATGATTATGAGAAATTGTTATCATTACAGTTATGAATATGCATTATTGGAGTTTTGCAAAGATAAAATGAATTTTACAAGTTGTAGTGGGAGTTACTCTATTTGCTGATTTGCAACTGCAACCCCTTCCTTGTTTGTGTTTGGATTTATGGTTGCAGAGTGAGATGTACGCATGGTTGGCACCTTACCCAGAAGTGGAGCTGACCCATTGCCACTTCATTTATGTTTACTTAGTGAATAGCTTTTCACTAAGGATGGGCATACGTGTTCTGGTTGTCAGGAAGCCCCTTTTCCTGCTCTAAGTTACTATAAACTGCGTACCACAGCTAGGATGAGGGTGTTACCGGTAGAAGAAGTGCGTAGAAGGTTTAAGGGACTTAAAAGAGCCCGTGTGTAACTTGTAACTCCACTAAGTCACTAGGTTGGACTTTGGTTTGTCTCAGTTGGGAGTAGTTGTTGTTTATGTTAGCTAAGTTGGAAGTTAAACAATGTTGTAAGTTAATGTTGCTTTATGTTCGTTGTTATGACTCTATGTTTAATCCAGACTATGTAGGGGTAGTGTAATTTTTATCTATGAAGTTAAGGATGTGTAGTATGTTTAAGAGTTGGAAGTTTAGCCTTAGCACCCACTAGGGAGTGGGTGTGGCGTTGTAGCACCCATTTGAGAGTTAATCGGGAAGTCTTCCGCTACGACTGTCCGGTGAGTGTTGTGTCCTTGCGAATGGGGGTGTTACAAAAGTTGGTATCAGAGCCCTAGTTTATAAATTAGGGGAGAGATAGGTAATTTGTTGCGAATGTTTGTGTGTGAATGCCTGATTGACTGCTTGATTGTTTGACTACTTATGATATATGACTGATAAATATATGTCTATGCGTAGAATGTTATTCGACCAACAGGGGAGGTCGATAGAGGCCAGCTTGAAACCCTTAGAAACCTAGCCCTTAGCATGGGTAGGATATTAGAAAGGCAAGAGGAAAGAGCTGGAGTACCCCAAGACTTCGCCCGGAAGATTGCTGCCATGAAACCGAGTACGTTTGTTGGAATCGAAGACCCTGTGATCCTGGAAGATTGGATCAGGGAGTTTGACAAAATTTTTGATGTTGTGGAATGTCCTGAAGACAAGAAGGTCAATGGGGCGGTCTACTACTTTCGTGGAGAAGCTGACTTATGGTGGTGCTCTGAGAAGGAAAGGTTGGGTGAGCAACCTAATCTGGGTTGGAATGCGCTGAAAGAAGCAATGAGAAGGAGGTTCTACCCGGAGCATGTCCGAATGCAAACGTATCATGACTTCCTTGAACTGAAACAATTGTCAGGGGATGTGAAGACTTACCACTCAAGATTTGTGGAATTGGCAAGGTTTGCAGCAAACCTAGTACCTGATGAGGCCGCCAAAGTACAAAGATTTATCGGGGGACTGAATTGGGGGCTGCAGGAAGCTCTGAGTATCCTACCAGTGGCTACCCTGCAGGAAGCATATGAGAAGTCTGCAAATTTGTACCGAGTACAACAGAGGAGGAAGGAGGCACAAGGAGGCCTTAAGAGAAAGTTTGAACCAAACCAAGGAGGTGAGAACAGGGAGAAAGGAGCGAAATATGATGGGAACCAGAAGGGGATCAAGAGGCCTTGGATCAAGCCAAACTACCAGGGGCAAAGTAGTAACACAAATGACCCAAATAAGAGGGCCAGATATTTCTTCTGTAAGAGGTGTTCAAAGAACCACCCAGGGGTGGATTGTGAAGGGAAGCTAGTCAAATGCTACAACTGTGGCACCTTGGGTCATAGAGCCTTTGAGTGCAGGAAGAAAAAGGAAGGTGGAGGTGGGAATGGAAATCACGGTGCGAGGCAACCTAACACCCAGAACAACAACAATGGTTATAATAACCAAGCTGGAGGCCAGAAGAATGGTTACAATGGCGCAAGAAACAACTTCAATGGCCAAGGGAGCAACCAAGGGAAACAACAACAAGGGAATCGAGGAGGAACTCAAGGAGGAGGGTATGGCAACCGAGGCCACATCAATGTCATAAGCAAGACCGAGGCGGAGGAAGAAGGAAAAGTTATCACAGGTACTTTTCCTGTCAATGGTTCAAGCTAAAGTGTTATTCGATTCCGGTGCTTCATGTTCATTTATATCCTCTGAATTTATGAGGAAGGTTGGGATAGTACCAAATGCTAGTATTGACTTTAATGTTTCTACACCAACGGGGAAGATAGTTAGATGTGATAAAAAGGTTGAGGGAGTGAAGATAAATATTGGGAACAATGAGTTTGAAGTAGATGTAGTGGAATTCGGGTTAAAAGATTTTGATGTCATCCTAGGAATGGATTGGTTGAGTAGAAACAAAGGGCGAATAGATTGTGAGAAGAGGAAGGTGAGCTTGGTAGGAAAGAAAGGAAAAAGAGTATCACACGTAAGCGAGGGAGTTAAAAGTGAGGTTAAATTGGTAGCTCCCATGAAATTTTGGAAAGACATTATCAAAGGAAACCAAGCATTCCTATGCTATGTACGGGAGGCAGGCGGGTATGCTACATCTGTTCAAGAGGCGAACTCAGAGATGGAGGATCTTCCAGTGGTAAAAGATTTTCACGACGTATTCCCAGAGGAGATACCAGGGATGCCACCAGATCGGGAGGTGGAGTTCACAATCGACTTAGTGCCGGGGACAGCACCAATCTCCAAGCATCCATACAGGATGGCTCCGAGTGAAATGCAAGAACTGAAGGAACAATTGGGAGAACTACTTGACAAAGGATACATTCGACCAAGTGTATCTCCATGGGGAGCTCCAGTGCTATTTGTCAGGAAGAAGGATGGAGGCATGCGCCTCTGTATTGATTACAGAGAGCTCAACAATGTTACGATTAAAAACAAATATCCACTACCAAGAATCGACGACCTGTTTGATCAACTACAAGGAGCGAAAGTCTTCTCCAAAATCGACTTGAGGTCAGGATATCACCCATTGAAGGTGGCTAATAAGGATATACCGAAGACAGCTTTTCGTACAAGGTATGGTCATTACGAGTTCACGGTCATGCCGTTCGGGCTAACCAATGCACCAGCAGTATTCATGGGGTTGATGAATCAAGTTTTCAGCACATTTTTGGATAAGTTTGTGGTCGTCTTTATTGACGACATTTTGGTGTACTCCAAGAGCAAAGCCGAGCATGAGGAGCATTTGAGGCAAGTGTTACAGATCCTGAGGGAGAAGAAATTGTATGCTAAGTTGTCAAAGTGTGAATTTTGGCTGGAGCAAGTGTCGTTCCTTGGTCACATCGTTACTAAGGACGGAATCTCAGTAGACCCAGCTAAGATCCAAGCAGTTAGAGAATGGCCAAGACCTACCAATGTTAGAGAAGTCCGAAGTTTTCTGGGACTAGCAGGCTACTACAGGAAATTTGTAAAAGATTTTGCAAAGGTTGCACGTCCACTTACAAACTTGATGAAGAAGATAGTACCGTTTTGATGGGAGGAAAAATGTGGGGAAGCTTTCCAACAACTGAAGGGAAGATTGACATCTGCACCAATCCTTGTACTACCTTGTGGCACAGAAGGGTTTGAAGTTTACAGTGACGCATCAAAATACGGGTTGGGATGTGTGTTAATGCAACATGGCAAGGTGATAGCCTATGCTTCCAGACAGTTGAAAGAATATGAGACGAGGTACCCCACTCATGATTTGGAGCTTGCTGCCATCATTTTTGCATTGAAGATTTGGAGACACCACTACTTGTTTGCTACTTCTTTGTATGTAAGATCTACACCGACCATCAAAAGTTTGGAAGTACATCTTCACGCAAAAAGAATTGAACATGAGACAGAGGAGATGGTTAGAACTTATCAAAGACTATGATTTGGAAATCATGTACCATGAGGGCAGGCCAACGTTGTGCTGATGCCTTAAGCGAAAAAGAATCCATGTGGAGGAAGCCAACTGGATATTACATGACGAGTTGGTGAATGATATTAAGAGGTTGCAAATTGAGGTGGTTGAACAAGGTATGGTAGATAGAGAGGGGAGCTATACAACATGAATGCGTATTCAGATTTCCATAAGGAAATATTGGAGCATCAACAGGAAGATGAACAAGTTAAGGAAATAAGACAGAAAGTTGACAAAGGAGAAGCACTAGACTTTATGATTCATGAAGATGGGAGTTTAAGGTTCAGAGGTAGATGGTGTGTGCCAAAACCAGTGGCAGCGTGTTAAGAAAAAGTTGATGGAGGAGGCTCACAACTCTGGGTACTCTATACACCCTGGAGGAGATAAGCTATACAAAGACATCAAGAGGCATATTGGTGGCCAGGCATGAAGAGGGATGTAGCAGCAGACACGTGGCTAAGTGTTTGACATGTCAGAAAGTTAAAATTGAGCATAAGAAAAACACGGGTATGTTTACCGCCGTTAGGCATACCAAGTTGGAAATGGGGATTCTATATCCATGGATTTCATAAGTGGGCTGCCAGTACCAGGGACGAATGGATCAAATAAGGGTAGTAGTTGATAGGCTAACTAAAACCGCTAGGTTCATACCGATGAAGAAGACATGGTCTATGGAGCAAATTAGTGGATGCTTACGTTCGAATGTGGTGGAATATCATGGGATTCCATCAGAGATAATTTCAAACAGAGACTCTAGATTCACTCAAGATTTTGGCAAGAATTTCAAAGAGCAATGGGTACAAAATTGAATCTCAGTACGGCATATCATCCTCAAACAGACGGCCAAAACGGAGAGAACAATCCAAACTCTAGAGGACATGATGAGAGCTTGCGCAATGGACTACCAAGGATCGGGGTAGATAAGCTACACTTAATCGAATTCTCCTACAACAATAGTATCATGCCAGCATTAAGGCAGCACCCTATGAAGCATTATATGGAAGGAAGTGTAGGACACCACTGTGTTGGAGTGACTCGGGAGAACCGATAATAGTCGGACCACAACTCACAGAAGAAATGAGTCAGCAAGTCAAAAATATCCAGCTGAGGATGAAGGCTGCGCAAGATAGGCAAAAATCATATGCAGACTTGCATAGGAGACCGGTAGAATTTCAGGAAGGAGATAAGGTGTTCCTAAAGGTATCACCAACAAGAAGTGTAATACGTTTTGGTAAGAGAGGCAAATTAGCTCCGAATACATTGGACCTTATGAAGTGCTGGGAGAGTAGGCAAAGTAGCTTATAGGCTGGCGTTACCTGTGGATTTGGAGGAAGTACACAATGTATTCCATGTCTCGCAATGAAAAGATACATACCGGATGAGACCCATGTACTTCAACCAGAGGAGGTGGAGTTGGAACCAAATTTATCCTATGTTGAGCAACCGATCAGAATATTGGATCACAAGTCAAGGGAAACCAGAGGGATCGGTGGTGGAAATGGTAAAGAATTATGGGATCACCATGGAATTCAAGAAGCAACTTGGGAGCTAAGAGCAAGATGAGGAAACAACACCCACCCTATTTGATCAAGGTTAGTTATATGTTAGAAGTTTCAAGAGAAACTTTCTTTTAAGGAGGGGAGAGCTTGGGGCAAAATAGGGATAAATCCTTTGATTCTATGTGATAATTACTGAATTTCTTGATGTGATAAACCTATGATCAGTTATTATTGAGTAATATGTGCATTAGTGCATAATCGCTTGATACGATATGTTTTGAATGTTGGGTATGTGGATATATATTGAAAGCATTGGAAGCACAACTCATTATGAGTATTGATTACCAATGATATGGGTGGTCATGTGGAAATTTGTGGATTTGTATCTCTAGAGGAGCTATGGTTCCATATGAACCGTTATTTTATGTGTGAGAATTGCTTGAATCCTTAATAGACAACCGTTAACATCGGTTTAACTATATTTGAGTGATGTTGCTGGACCATTATGGTTAGATAGCTTCGAGGACGAAGCTTTGTTTAAGGAGGGGAGAATGAAAACACCCTAAATTGCTAGGAATTAATATAGTGATATAGATCACTGTATAGTTGTAGCTCACTGGGAATTACTTACTGAGAATTAAGTGTTAGTGTGTCGTCTCCTTATTCCAATATCTTTATATGTTGATCCAATGATATTATCCTATGAAGTATATCATTTTAATTAGACCATTCATGGCCATAAAATAGACAGCAAGGTCTAGCCAATTTATTCTTATACAACAGTCCATTTCTTTCGGTTATCTTTGGACTCAATTAGCTAATTATTATCATGCTGCCACTTCCTATTCCTATACCTCAATGTTGTCAACCAAACTAGACATTCCATACACTTTATGAGCTTATTTCATGGCCCAAAATCAAGCCAAACAAGGCTCAAAATCAGCCTATACTTGCCGCCCAAACTTATGATATTCAAACATGTAACAATTGTTACATGTTACTTCTTGTCACATAAACTATCATATTGTTTTATATAATCTTAACTTTATAATTCCCAAGTATACCTCCAGCATGTAGCCGATTTTTAACATGCTATAACACTTCCATATCAGCCATTAAATAACAAGTGTAATTCAGCCACTTATATTATAATGTAACATTACTACACTCTTGTCTCCTTACCATTTAAGTAATAATATTGACATCTATGGTCTGATTAAACAAGTTCCATGGCTGGAGACAAACTTTTGAGGTGTCAACACAATGTCTTATTGAATTACAATGAGGGTTATGTGTCAATATTCCAGCCAAAGACTCTTAAGACTTCATTAAACAAACTTGCTGAAATGGAAAAAACAATTCCTCTTGTTTTGCATGTTGGGATCGGCTGGATGGGGCTTAACTCATGCCTAGATCCTTGTCTTCTCATCCTTCCAAACTCTCATAACCATTCCACAAATACCAATTAAAGAATACAGCAAAGAATTAACATGGAGAGTAGATCCAAGTGAGAGCACATGTTGCTGAAATGTCATGCCAAGTGCAGATTTTATTCCTCTCTTTTGCATGCTCTCGGTTTTACCCCTCCCCATACCCTCTTGTTTCCACTTCTTACATTTCCCTTCACTTCCCTAACATCCTTAGCTGTGTTAGAAGTCAGAAGTTGAGAGAAAACTGAAAGAAAAGAGAAGGAAAAACGTGGAGAAGGGAGAGAAAGAAAGAGTGCTGAACCAGAAAATTCTGCTGCTGTATCCCTCCATTTCTGGTCCTATAATTCGTTTTTCATCCATTACCAAAGCCTATTTCTTTCACCCAATCCCTTCCCCTGTATGTCTAGAGGTTAGATCAAAAGAGAAACCAAGAAAAAGTTTTATAACAAGAAGAAATAGAGCAAACCGTGAAGAGCTGCTGCTGCTGGAATTTTCTGCTGCTGTTTGCTTTTGGTGTGCATGCGCCAGCATAGGAAGGGGATTTAGAGTCCATTTGCTGGAAGTATTAAGAGGAGGAAGAGAGGTCTATTATCTGTAGGAATTCTCAACAAAAACTAACTAGTATGGCTAGAGGAGCTCAGGTAACTTTCATGTACAACATGTTAAAAACTGAAAAATTCTTTTGTTGTTTTCGGTTCTGTTTGGTTCTGGTTGAGTGTGATGTTTCTGTAATTTTTGAGATGTGTTATAGTTTATTAGTAGAGGTTAAAACCCTCTACATTGCTTATGAATTTCGTGGCTCATGCAGGTGGTAAGTTAAGTAGGAAGAACAAAGGAAAAAGTGACATAGAAAGTGCTTTAAGGATTGCATGTGCAATTGGTTTTGTTCTTCTGTATACTAAGTACTATGTGATGTTTTACAGCTTGAATTGATGACTAAATGATGTCGTTTTGTTGGTTATATGTTCAGGTCGAAATGTGTAGGCAAAGTTAGTGGTACATATAAATGTACATTTGGATATAAGTTGTGTTTAGTAACCGTTGGGTGGAAGTTTAATGAGTTAATGATTTCCTAAGATGGACAAAACCTTAGGTGATGAAATGGATAGGTTAAATATGAGGGTTTGACACATGTTTAGTGACTATAAGTTTGATGAAATATGGTTAGTGAACTAGGTGAGTTAACTAGAAAAATCTACCACAAACTTATCGGTATTGGTTATGAAAGCTCTTGTTGATTTGGTTTCTGGTGTTTTAATGAACATGGGGCCTTATACTGACCATAAGATGTTATATGACCATTGGGTTCAAGTAAAAGTAGTAATAACACTTAGAAACACATAGGCGCACAATAAGTGTTACTAAGGGATTTTGATCGCTGTTATTGTGTTAATTTTTGGTTATGGTTGGTTTTTCTGTTTGTGTGTGGACTATAATTTATGTGTGATGAATATTGGTGTTCATACTGATTATATAAGGTGGGATGACCACTTGGTGAAATTTAAATTGGTGAAAATGCTTAAGCATACATAAACATACAAAACGGTTAATGTGGTGAGTATAATTGCTGTGTTTTGAGTTGCTTCTGCCCACTAATTGTTGTGGCTGCTTATACTGACTTTGCTTGGTGTAGTAAATTGTGCAATATGGTTCTGGACATGAGGAATGTGTTGGTCAATGTTGGCAATGTTTGTCCATGGATTACTCCTACCAATGTATTGGAGTTTTGTAATGCCCTACTAAGTATTGGGAATTATTTTACCGCTCCTACCAATGTATTGGAGCTAAGCTACTATGATCCTACTAGGGGCTGATGACCTTTAGAGGGGTGTGCACACTTAAGGACATAGATAGTGAGGTGAGATTTGTTCCAAGGGGTTTTCTCCCGAGGTCCAGTGGTTATGATTATTTGTTCCAAGGGCTTGCCCGAGGTCCAGTGGTGTGTGAGGTTGTTCGAAAGTATTTATTATGTGGTGGAATTGAATACCTACTGTGTTATCTACTGACTAACAATTGATTTTGTGGTGTATGGTGTATATTCATGTTCTGGTTGGTTAGCTATATGCTTTGGTCTAAAGAAAAGTGCAGGTGATGAAATACCGAATTGTTGTGCTGATATTATTTTGCTTGTGACAAGGGACTACCCTTGCTATATGATTATGAGAAATTGTTATCATTACAGTTATGAATATGCATTATTGGAGTTTTGCAAAGACAAAATGAATTTACAAGTTGTAGTGGGAGTTACTCAATTTGCTGATTTGCAACTGCAACCCCTTCCTTGTTTGTGTTTGGATTTATGGTTGCAGAGTGAGATGTACGCATGGTTGGCACCTTACCCAAAGTGGAGCTGACCCATTGCCACTTCATTTATGTTTACTTAGTGAATAGCTTTTCTCTAAGGATGGGCGTACGTGTTCTGGTTGTCAGGAAGCCCCTCTTTCCTGCTCTAAGTTACTATAAACTGCGTACCACAGCTAGGATGAGGGTGTTATCGGTAGAAGAAGTGCGTAGAAGGTTTAAGGGACTTAAAAGAGCCCGTGTGTAACTTGTAACTCCACTAAGTCACTAGGTTGGACTTTGGTTTGTCTCAGTTGGGAGTAGTTGTTGTTTATGTTAGCTAAGTTGGAAGTTAAACAGTGTTGTAAGTAATGTTGCTTTATGTTTCGTTGTTATGACTCTATGTTTAATCCAGACTATGTAAGGGTAGTGTAAGTTTTTATCTACGAAGTTAAGGATGTGTAGTATGTTTAAGAGTTGGAAGTTTAGCCTTAGCACCCACTAGGGAGTGGGTGTGGCATTGTAGCACCCATTTGAGAGTTAATTGGGAAGTCTTCCGCTGCGACTGTCCGGTGAGTGTTGTTGTGTCTTGCGAATGGGGGTGTTACATGCTGACCTCGCAAAGAAGCTAGTGTTGAAATCAGGAGATGTGTTAATCATGGGTGGGCAGTCAAGGATGCTATATCATGGCATCAGAAAGATCAAACTGAATACCGCACCGTCAGCAGTGATCAATGCCACACACATGAAACCCGGACGTTTGAATTTGACCTTCACACAGTTTTAAAGCCTTGTATAATTATGTAATGTGTTAAGCCAGTGTAGTATGTTAGGGATATTATAATGTGTTAAGTTATGTCAACAGTGTAAACCAACAATGTTGTAAGGAGAATGTGTTAATGAATAAGTGGAGTTATTGAAGTATATCAACCGTGTTGTTACCCAATACTTATTAGTTTGCCAATGAATTAGGCTGTGCACTCGGAACGGGGAGGTACACTGAGTGTCTGCAATGAGGCAGAAGCCGGCAAGAGCGGCACAATCCTCACCAGTACCTTTCCAGTCAATGGCGTGGACGCTTCGATCTTGTTCGACTCCGGAGCCTCACATACATTTATTTCGCTATCCTTTGCGAAGAGGCTGGGGTTAGACGGTGATGAGATGACAGACTTCCTAGTCACTCTCCCGTCGAAAGAGCGGATCAGGTGTACCTGCTACCACCGAGATGCTGTTGTAAGAATCAGAGGTGAAGAGTTTTCGATCGACTTGATAGAGTTCGACAGACTTGGCTTTGATGTGATTGTCGGGATGAACTGGTTGGAGCGGTACAAGGGTAGAATCCTATGTGCCGAGCATCAACTGCTTCTTCGGAGTCCATCTGGGGTTACCATATCTTACCGCCAGAGGCCCAGGGAGCCTTCGACTCAGATCATCACCGCCATGGCTATGTGTCGTGAACTACGACGAGGGAGTGATGTATACCTCTGCTATGTCCAGGACATAGAGAGAGATCCAGAGTTTAGCCCAGATGTGCCGGTAGTGTCAGAGTTTCCTGATGTATTTCCTAAGGAACTGCCAGGCATGCCGCCAGCACGGGAAGTGGAGTTTGAGATTGATTTGGTTCCGGGTACCGGACCAATTGCGAAGGCGCCCTATCGAATGGCTCCAGCAGAGATGACTGAGCTCAAAGAGCAGCTGAGAGACCTACTCGACAAGGGATTTATCCACCATAGCGTTTCACCGTGGGGAGCGCCGGTCCTCTTCATGAAGAAGAAGGACGGTAGTCTCCGCCTGTGTATTGACTATCCAGAGCTGAATGCAGTACGGTGAAGAACCGTTACCCTTTACCACGCATCGACAATTTATTTGACCAGTTGAGGGGAGCATCAGTATTCTCCAAGATAGATCTACGATCCGGATACCATCAGATTGCCATCCGTGATAGTGACATTGAGAAGACAGCATTCAGAACTAGGTATGGACATTATGAGTTTACGGTTATGCCGTTTGGGTTATCCAACGCACCAGCGAAGTTCATGGATTTAATGAACCGCTTGTTCCAAGATCAGTTGGACAAGTCAGTGGTAGTCTTCATCGACGATATTCTTGTGTACTCAAAATCGAGAGGTGAGCATGAAAGCCACCTGAGAAATGTGTTACAAACATTGAGGAAGAATCAGTTGTATGCTAAATTTCGAAATGTGAGTTTTGGTTGAACCAAGTATCCTTTCTTGGTCATGTGATTCTGAGGCCGGGATCGCTGTTGATCCGGCAAAGATAGATGCAGTGCGCACCTGGCCTAGGCCGAAGACAGTTACCGATATCAGGAGCTTCCTCGGTCTGGCAGGTTATTATAGGAGGTTTGTAAAGGACTTCTCCAGTGTCTCGAAGCCGATGACTTCCTTGATGAAGAAGGATGCACCATTCGAGTGGACAGACAACTGTGAGAGTTCTTTCAAGAGTCTCAAGGATGCTCTGACATCTGCACCAGTCCTGACTATACCAGACGGGTCCAGATGGGTTTGAGGTCTATTGCGACGCATCAGGTAGAGGTATGGGTTGTGTGTTGATGCAACACGGGAAGGTCGTAGCATACGCCTCCCGACAGCTGAAGAAGCATGAGGAGAACTACCCTATCCACGACATAGAATTGGGTGCCATTGTCTTCGCATTGAAGATATGGCGACATTATTTGTATGGGGTAAGTGTAACAATCTATTCTGACATAAAAGTTTAAAATACTTGTTCACTCAGAAGGAGTTGAACATGAGGCAAAGAAGGTGGGATGAATTTCTGAATGACTACAACATTAATCTACAGTACAAAGAGGGTAAGGCAAATGTGGTAGCTGACGCATTGAGTCGCCGAGCACACTCTCTCCATTCGCTAGTCTCTCATACTGGCTTGGTTGAAGAGGTGTGGAGTGCTCAGATGACGGATCAGTATATGATGGAGATCAGGCAGAAGCTTATTGATGGCACATTCGAGGTCAGAAGTACGACTTCAGACTCCACGATGATGACCTGATTAGGCTTAATGGCCGACTGTGTATACCGAGGAGTAGCGCTGAGTTGAAGAAGCACATATTGAGTGAATCCCATTGTTCTACAACTTCGATTCACCCGGAGCTTCAAAGATGTATAAGGGTATGAAAGATATTTTTGGTGGACTGGAATGAAAAAAGATGTAACTGATTATGTGTTGAGGTGTCTCACTTGCCAGAAGGTCAAGTTTGAGCACCGACGGCCTGGTGGTATGGTACAGCCAATGCCAGTGCCTGAGTGGAAGTTCCATGACATTTCCATGGACTTCGTAGTAGGGCTTCCACCCACAAGGGGAGGTCTGAATATGATATGGGTTATTGTTGACCGACTGACCAAGGTGGCTCGATTCATACCGATGAAGGACACCTAAAAAGTGGCAAAACTGGCAGAACTCTTTGATAGAGAAATTGTAAGACATCATGGGGTACCAAAAACGATTGTATCTGACAGAGATACCAGATTCTTATCGAGGTATTGGAAGTCTACGAGAGAAGCACTGGGTACTGAACTGAAATTGAGTACAGCGTTTCACCCACAGACAGATGGTCAAAGTGAGTGCACCATCCAGACACTTGAGGATATGTTACGTGCATGCGCACTTGACTTTCAGACCAGCTGGATTGATAAGTTACATCTGATCGAGTTTAGTTACAACAACAGTTATCATGCATCGATCAAGATGTCTCCCTTCCAGGCCTTGTACGGTAGACCATGCCGCACGCCATTATGCTGGGATGAGTCGAGTGAGACGGTCATTATAGGACCAGAGTATCTTGAACAAGTTCAGGTAGAAGTTCGCCAGATCCGGGCTAACATGAAGGTAGCTCAGGATAGACAAAAGTCGTACACAGATGTGCGCAGACGTGACCTGGAGTTCGCCGTGGGCGATCAGGTATTTTTGAGAGTATCCCCCATGAAGGGTGTATTTCGTTTGGCCAGAAAGACAAGTTGAGCCCAAAATTGTGTGGGGCCTTATGTTGTGACGGAGCGGATCGGCCCGGTAGCTTACAGACTTGATCTACCCGCCGAGCTGGGCAAGGTACATGATGTATTTCATGTGTCCCAGTTGAAGAAGTATATGTCTCATCCGTCTCATGTGCTTCAGTCTGAAAGGCTAACCTTAGAGCCGACCATGCGATCAGTGGAGACTCCGGTACGGATTCTGGATACTAAGACTCGAGACACTCGCCATAAGTCTGTGAGACTGGTGAAAGTTCTTTGGTCTAACCAGGACGTTGAAGAGGCCACTTGGGAGCTGGAAGATAAGATGAAGGCAAAGTACCCGTCATTGTTTACTTCTTAGTGTTTTTGTGTATAGGGTACGGGGCGTACCCCTTTTTATAGGGGGTAGAGCCGTTTCGGTTATGTAAGTACGACGTGTATTTAAATACATCGTCTATGTTATGTTGTATATGTTGTATGGACCTTGTGTCCAATGTTACAAGCCGTTCGGTATATGTAGTACGCCGGTATGTAATACAAATGTCTATGTATGTGTAGTATGGTGTATGGACTTGGGTCCATGTTAATGTACCCGATGTATGTGTATGGACCTTGTGTCCGATGTTATGTAAGTATGTTGTCAATGATCATGGAAGTATTGTTTATAAGTATTCCGTGTTCTAACATTTAGGATATGTGGAAGTTGTGAACTTTGAGGACAAAGTTCTTTTAAGGGGGGTAGATTGAAATACCCCAAACCTTAGTATATTGTTTAAACACCTAAATATGGTATATTAAGACGTAAAAAGAGTCTTAGAAACATAGTAACAAATTTAAACAAAAGAAAACACAAAATGTGCTTTAAGGTCAATAAAGGCCAAAAATGTGCTCTAAGCTTGGGATAAGCTTGGTTAGACCTAATGAACTTACCAAGACTTATTTATATACTAATGAAACTATTAAACCAATTACCAAAGAAAACCAAGCTTGAAAAAAAGTTAAAACACAAAATGTGCTTTAAGGAGTCTTAAAGCACATTTTCGAAAAAGTCCTGTAAATGAGTTTTAAAAGCTAAATGTCCATCATTACTATTTAATTGACATGTGTACTATATAGTATCACATTTGGAAGTCTATATCAATGGGAAATCAAAAACTTTCACTTCTATGTGCCTTGTTTTTATGAATAGTGATTTTAATAAGCTATTTTGTAAATATGTGTGTATACGTAATTAATTGACAAAATAAGACTATATTACCCCTAAGTACTATTGGGGGCCAGTTTTCTTAAGTGTGGTGACTCACCACTCTCTTGTTAACATGTAAGAAAATGAAGAAGACTACTTAAGTACTTTTACTTTATAAGCATAAATATCTTCTAAAAAGCAAAACAAACTCACTTATCTCATTCTCTCATTTCTTTCCTTCATTTCCCACGGTTCCAAGTCTTCTGCAACCTCTCTTTTCTCTTCATTCACGATTTGCAATAGTAAACACACAAACTCCATCTTTGATCACTTGTAATTCCTAGCTCACTTAACCAAATCAAAAACAAACACCACCATCTCTTCCTCTCATCAAGCTCTTCATTCCTATCTTCTCAAAATTTCAAGAGCCCCATTTCGGTGCCATGGAGTTCTACCATTGAATGAGCTTGAGCTCATATTTCTTCATATTATTACTCTCCTTTGCTTCTAGGTAAGGAATCTCAAAGAAAAATCATGTTTCCTCCATGTTTTTACCTTGACCGAAATGCCCATTAATGGTGCTCTTGTGTGACTTTGTTCTAGCTTCATTCCAACCTTTCATGGACTAGGTGGAGTCCTCTCTTGATATATATTCAAACTCTCTTCAAAGACAAGGTAAAACAAATACATTAATGTTTGAAAAATGTAAACCTAGGGTTTACAATGAGATGAAGCTTAAAGCTTGAATACTCATTATGTTATTTGTATAATGTTTAGTAGTTGACAAGGAATCAAATACCTTACCGGTTTATAAGGAAACAAGGAAGAAGTTTGTGTGGAAAAGAGGTAAATATGCTAACCTAATGTGTTTTAAGGTCTTAGGAGAAATGAGCTTGTATTTCTTACGAAAATGATCTAAGGAGCCAATGGGAAGTGACTTAGAAGAATGCTCTTAGGGCTTAGTAAAAGGCATATGTGATGTTGAGTTATTGCAGGTCAAAGGCAAATTTATTGTGGAAATTCAGTGTTTATGATTATGCATCTTAAGGGCCTAAGAGCCATGTTATTTAAGGGCCTAAGTGCCATGCAATTAAATTATGCACTATATTGTGATGTAGTGCTAAATGTGTGAGTTTGTGTATAAAGATGTGTTGGATGGATTTTGTGTTCATGGTTGTTTGATGGTGAAGACAATGTGTTTTGGTTTAGTAATGTTCTAGGAGAACCTATGTCGAAATTTAGGTAATAAACAAGATGTTCTAAGGGTTTAAGGTGAGTTTGGCAAGTTAAGAGATGTTTAGAATGGTTAAATGTTTAACTAGTGGGGGAGGAACATGCATTAAGGTGTTTTAAGATGTGAGAAGGGCTTATGCAATGTTCTAGAGGATTTTATAATGCAAATGAATGTTTTGGGATACACCAAAGTCATTTAGACTTGTGTTGAGATTTATGCAAACTTTGGTTAACAAGGAGGAAGGGTAAACTTGAGAAAGGATATCAAGAATGACATAAGGAGGTAGTTATGGGAATAGATGCTTGAGAGATGATGTTGTAGTGGTGAGGAAACATTATTGGCATAGTGGTTATCATAGGTATGGAACACCACTTAAAACCTAAGGAGAATATCATAAGTGTTAGGAATTTCGGTATGAAATGAGTAAGTGTTTAAGGAAATAGAAAATGAGTTTTATTGATGTTGTATGAGGGTGTGAGTGTACCAAATGATGTTAGGAAACATTATGAGGCTTTAGGAGAAGTTTGGTGAAATTGGTTAAGTGTTTAAAGGCTTAGAAATGAGTGTTTTGCCTTGTCCGAACATCCGTCCGGACATGGACGTTCGGACAGGCCTGTTGCGTAGAAACTTTCAGAGTCTCGACTTGTGTCCGACCTTGGGAAGTCTGGACACAAGTTCGGACGTACCTGCTTCTTCTTTTCAATTTCATCTCGACCCTTGTCCGAACTTCCGAAGTCCGGACACAAGTTCGGACAGCCGTCTGTATTCAGTTTTGAGTCTCGATTTGTGTCCGAACTTGGGAAGTCCGGACACAAGTTCGGACAGACCATTGTATGGACCAAAAACCTTGTTTTAAGGTAGAAAACAATGTCTAAAAATGGTGATTAGTTAGTAACGATGATATGAGGTTAATTAAGACATGTTAGGAGTGTTATAATGGCAATTAAAATGGTGAAGAGTTATAACAAGTGTGAAAATAAAATAAACTAGATATGTGAAGAAACAAGTTATCAGTGGACTAGTGCGTTAATTAACCGACATTACTAATGTGTTTAGGATTCTCTCAAGTGGAAACAAATCAAATCAAGGACCAAGGTATGGTTTTCTTGCAGTCTGTTGCCTACCGTACGGTTTACACCGCTTGTGTGTTGTATGTTTTTTTGTGTGTTTATGACGTTATAAGATTTAAACATGTAATGAGTTTACAGTTGTTCATACTATTGTGATGTTATGATGTGGCTCATTTCCCTTGTGTGTCTAACGTGACTTACACCTGTTGTGTATTGGTTGTTAAGTTCCACCGTGAACTTCTAACAAGTGTTTAACTGGGAAGGAAGTGAGGAATCCAGTTGTCCGGTCATGCATGTAAGTTAAGATTAGATATCTGAATCAGATTCGACTCTTATGTTGTTAAGATTGTTCTCCTTAATTTGGCATTCGATCTCCCGCTAGCTTCCTCCAAAGCTTACCTATTCTACTTATGATCGGTTTAGTGGGAACATGTGTTTGTGTGGTGTGTTCGGGTCACTATATCCGAACCATCTGTAACTTTAGTTACTCGTTCGAATAACAGAACGGTAATGAGTGTGTGTAACGAGCTTAACATGAGGGTGAATTATTCTCTAGGCTCTTATGTTATTTAACCTTCTTGGTTTGTTATTGTGGAATGAAGATCCACTGTGTATGTGATGTTGTGCTATGCACTATTGATGCTATGCCACATTATGTTATGTTATGTATAAAATGAATGCCATGTTATCATGACAATTAGTTGCGCGTATCACGGTAGCCGATGGGCTGCGCGCTAACCATACCAGCCAAGGGTTGCTGACCACTCGGGGGCTCCATATTTTTACTGCAGGATGAGGATCGAGGAAGCAGAGTGGCTGTAGGATCTAGGCTGCAGTTGTATTTTGGTTTATTTTGGGTGTTGAGCCCGGGATGCGCCTGTGCTCCCGTGGCATTATATTTTGATTCCGTTGAAATTACTATGGCGGTATATTGACAGTTACAGTGGAGGAGTGTAAGTAAATACTCGGTATTGTATATGATGTATCTATGGTTTAGTTTTATGCTGGGGAGTCTGATCATCAGACCGGTACACTTGTATTTATTCTACCTTGTCAACCACGTGGGTGGTTGACGGCGTCGTAGCACCGAAGCGTTAGTTATTGTTTAGTTATTTATTTCCGCTGCGATTTCATTTAGTTGGGAAGTACGATGTAGGGTGTTACAAAGCACCTAACCATTCTAAACACTTCTTAACTTATCAAACTCATTTTAAACTCTTAGAACTTCTTGTTTGTTACCTAAATTTTGACATGACCACTCCTAGAACATTACTAAACCAAGACACATTGTCTTCACCATCAAACAACCATGAACACTAAAATCCATCAAACACATCTTTATACACAAACTTCACACAATTAGCACTACATCACAATACAGTGCATAATTTAAATAGCATGGCACTTAGGCCCTTAAATAACATGGCTCTTAGGCCCTTAAGATGCATAAATCATAAACACTGAATTTCCATAATATATTGCCTTTGACCTGCAAATACACTCAACAACACATATGCCTTTTACTAAACCCTTAAGAGCATTCTTCTAACTCACTTCCCATTGGCTCCTTAGATCATTTTCATAAGCAATACAAGCTCATTTCTCCTAAGACTTTAAACCACATTAGGTTAGCATATTTACCTCTTTTCCTCACAAACTTCATTCTTGTTTCCTTGTTTAAAATCGGCAAGGCTTTTGATTCCTGTAACTTCTCAACTTCTAAACATTATACAAACAACATAATGAGTATTCAAGCTTTAAGCTTCATCTCATTGTAAACCCTAGGTTTACATTATTTCAAAAAACATTAATGTAGTTGTTTTACCTTGGTCTTTGAAGAGAGTTTGAATATCTATCAAGAGAGGACTCCACCTAGTCCATGAAAGGTTGGAATGAAGCTAGAACAAAGTCACACAAAGAGCACCATTAATGGGCATTTTCGGTCAAGGCAAAAACATGGAGGAAACATGATTTTTCTTTGAGATTCCTTACCTAGAAGCAAAGGAGAGTAATAATATGTAGAAATGTAAGCTCAAGCTCCTTCAATGGTGGAACTCCATGGCACCGAAATGGGGCTCTTGAATTTTTGAGAAGATAGGAATGAAGAGCTTGATGAGGGGAAGAGAATGGTGGTGTTTTTGATTTGGTTAAGTAAGCTAGGATATACAAGTGGTCAAAGATGGAGTTTGTGTGTTTACTTTTGCAAATCGTAATGGAGAATGAAGAAGTGGTAGAAGAGAGCTTGCAACCGTGTGAAATGAAGAAGGGAAATGAGAGAGAATGAGATAAGTGAGTTTGTTTTGCTTTTAAGAAGATATTTATACCTTAAAGTAAATAGTACTTATCTAGTCTTCTTTATTTTTTAACATATTAACAAGAGAGTGGTGAGTCACCACACTTAAGAAAACCGGCCCCCAATAGTACTTAGGGGTATTATAGTCTTTATTTGTCAATTTAATTACTTATACAAACATATGTTACAAACTAGCTTATTAAAATCACTATTCATAAAAACAAGGCACATAGAAGTGAAATTTTTTATTTCCCATTGATATAGACTTGCAAATGTGATACTATATAGTACACATGTTAATTAAAGAGTAATGATGCACATCTAGCCATTCAAAACTCATTTACAAGACAATTTTTCGAAAATGTGCTTTAAGACTCCTTAAAGCACATTTTATGTTTTAACTTGTTTCAAGCTTGGTTTTCTTTGGTAATTGGTTAATATGTTCATTAGTATATAAATAATGTCTTGGTAAGTTCATTAGGTCTTAACCAAGCTTATCCCAAGCTTAGAGCACATTTTGGCTCTTATTGACCTTAAAGCACATTTTGTGTTTTCTATTGTTTAAATTTGTTTACTAATGTTTCTAACACTCTTTTAGTCTTGATATACCATATTTAGGTGTTTAAACAACATACTAAGGTTTGGGGTATTTCATGCTTGAATGTGAAAGAAGGGCTTAGGACGGGCCTGAAGAAATTTGGTGTGGAGGTAGGGCTTAGGACGGGCCTGAGGATGTTTAAATGTGGAGGTAGAGCTTAGGATGGGCCTGAGGATGTTTAAATGTGGAGGTAGGGCTTAGGACGGGCCTGTATGATGTGAAAGTAAGGGCTTATGCGAGCCTGTGTGATGTATGATGGCGGAGGTGATGTTTGAGCTTTGGGTTCCAATTGGCGTTGTCACAGCAATTGTTGGAACCAACAATTGCCCCCAGTATTTTTCCCTTAAGACAATCTGAGCTAAAGTTCATGGAAATTGATCGGAACGATCGATTGCCCCCAGTATTTTCTTTGATTAAACATGCGAACAAGTCTTGTCCTCACAGGGTGAAGGCGTATGTTTTGATGTGGTGCTTCCTAACCTACACTCGACGCGTTTGTGTTTTGCACTCGTTTCTCACTTACGGTCACAACTTCTAAACCATTGAATTTGATATTTTATGGATTTACGCATTCGATCTGTTACTTTAACGTGATTAGATACACAACAATCAAGTCAGAAGTCTTTAAAGCTTATAACGTGGCCATGGGGTGTGATGAAAGATGACAGGACCATGGAGGGATATTTGAGGTATGTGGAGCTTAAATGGGTGACCGAAGCTGCACCTTGCGGCTTCTCTCGGATTCATCTTCCTTGTCTTGAAGTCGTCTAGCTGCTTTGTGTTGATGTTGTTTTCGAGCTTCTGGAACTGTACTTTTGAAGTTTTCCTTTACACCATTTCTCTTCTTTTGCCACTCGGATTTCCTCGAGGCATTTCGGGTTTGCCTCTTCGCTTTGTCCTTTCTTGACTTTGTCTTCGGGGTTCTTGTGTCTCCCGGTTTTGAGTTTTGAGAGCTGTTTTGATGTGAGCTCTTTGGATCCTGTGTCACTCTAGGACCATTTGCGGATCGCTTAGTCATGCTGATAGCGGCGTTGCTTCTTTGTATTGCTAAAACATTATCCGAGAATCTGGCTCCTTGCTTCCTTGGTCACCGGGTCGGAAATTCATCATTGGCTGGGTTATTTTGTGGAGTTCATAATATTGAAAAAGGATATATGAAAGGCTCAGCGGGGGTGCCTAGGGTTTAATGATAGGGTTTACAAGCTTTTGGCTATGTGGTGCTGTACCTAGGTGCTTGGTCATTCCTGATAGTTGTGTATCCGTTCTTTGTTACTTTTCGCAGGTCTAAGAGTAAATTTACAAATTATCTCCTTCGGTCGGAGTTATGCCGTTTACCTCACCTTTGAATGTGGTCTCACCAGAGTCATGTAAAAATGACACGCTCGTTCACTCATGGTTTTTCCGCTCAAGACACTCTCGTGAATTTCACTTAGAGACTAGTTCACACGCTTAAACGAAGGATTAAAGATGATGATCTTGAACTCAGATTGCCCCTAGCATTGACCTGGGGTTTATGACAACACTTAGACAGATGTGGATTTTGGAATGCTTTGTGGATATTATGGGATAGTCTATGGTGGGAGGACGGACATGTTCACCCTTTTAGAAACAAAAGATACGTCGTTCTATTCCATAGTCGGGAAACGATTACTCTGTGACCCCTTAAAAACAATTTTTTTTGTTTTGGTTTTGTTGAATAAATGCACAAAAATTACGAAAATAGAACTATGCTCTAATTCACGAATGGAAAGATAACATCAAAAGTTGTAATCTAAAATGATAAAGGAAGCTAAGTACCATAAAAGTTAGAAGAATGATTGAGAAAAGAAGACTACAAAATCGAGAAAACTTATGAAATAGTGATGTTGAATAGTCTGATGCCAACGTGTTGAAGACTCGAGCTGTTGACCGTCAAGGCGCTGTTGACCATGATTGCCTTCCTTCCAAACTTCAAGTAGGGCTTGTAAAATATCTAAACTAGGAATGCCTATGGGTTATGTAGGAAGTAACTAGGGAGTCTTCGCCAAACTGAGAGTGAAGTGCATAGATTAGAGTGATTCCTAGACTAGAACGGACATGTAGACCTGAATCCAGAAATTGAGCAAACAAGCTAAAAGAAATCACATGGACTGTGAATGGGCCATTGGGTCGAGGGATAAGCCTTGAAGTCTAGATTCGTTTGATGCTCTTGTTGGGCCTTGAAGCCGGAAACCGGAATGAATGAGTTATGTAAACTATCTTGGATCCAAATGTTTTATGGATCGAAATTCTGGATTGAGAATGAAGCTCATGGCCAGAACTATGAATTGGTCTATGGCTCAAATGGAATGAGTTATGAGTGTGGTACTTGGGCCAGAATGATTGCTCTACATGTGAAATGGAATTTGGGCTGAGTGATTTTGGTTGGGCCTAAAAGATGACTCCTAGATCTAGTGTTTTGGGTTAGGGTCATGATAAGAAGTCTACCTAGACTAGAATAAGCCCTTGAGCCGGAATGCGTTTGGGCCTGAAGTAAAGCACATGAGCTGGAATGGTGCCTAAATCACAAGTGGGCCTAACTTTCTTTGGGCCAGAGAAGATGGTTGCTAAGCCAAAAAAAAGATTTTATTTTCAGGACTTGTGAGTTATTTCAAGTTCAGGTGGATTTCTTTTTTATAGGCCTAGAACTAATTGGATAATTCAAGTTGGGCCAGAAGAGAAATCACCTAAGTCTAGGCTTTTGGGCCGAAGCCCGAACGACTACATGTCAAACCAAACAGGGCCTCTGGGCTACAAACAAATAGAGCTCCCAATTCGGGTTGGGCTAGGTTGATGTAGGAGAAGTTCCTATCAATCTCTAGGCTGGGTAGTGGGCCGATCATACAAGCAAACAAGGCCCACACAAGTTCAACATGTCCTCACTAGATGTTTAAATCAAACCGGGTATGGATCGATTCGGAGAGGTGCTTGGGGCATGGGCCCAGGTCACCACAAAGGAATAGGGCTTGCACGCTATTCTCTTTGGGCTTCCCCACTTTTTTCACATCACCTGAAGGTGTGCGTCTACGGTCGAGTCTTTGACTGACCAAACAATGGGCTAGGTAAGGATACTGCCTGGAAAATGCTTGGGGCAAAAGCCCAGGTATTAAGGGGGTGTGGTTAGACGACACCCTCCTCTTTTCCCTCACTTATTCACATCACCTAAAAGGTGTGAGTCCCTGACAGGGGACCCTCAAAAGGGTCCTGGGGTGAAATCGGTTTGCGTGGACCCTCGCTCTCATATGATGCAAAGGTACCGAAATTTAAATTGCGCACAAAAATAAACAAACAATGTAATAAAGCCATAAATAAACAATTTCGAAGTTAAGCCCTCTTTCTAAAAATTAAACAGATTAAAATTAAGAAGTTGTCCCCAGCGGAGTCGCCAGTCTGTGAGCCTCGATTTTAAACCCTATCCTATGTTGATTAAGGATTAAGGTCTAACCGGGTTTTGGTCCACTTATAACCTAAGATTAATAACTATGTCATATAACAATAATTATTAAAACCTAAGCTAGCTCACTAGAACCTATTATGAGTCGCCACCTAATTTTAACCTAGATCAAATTAGAAAAGGAGAGTTCGGGTTCGGGGGCTTGACATTCGACTTATTTAGGGTTCAAATTACTTTCATTACCCTTCCTAGGTCGTTTTTCCTCTACTCGGTTTATTGACGGCTTTCTACAAAGTTGTTTTTAACCAAGGTGTGCGCTTCTTTTTTTAACGTTTTTTTGACAGAAAATTAAAGTGAAATTGAAAGTTGCCTAAACTAGGGTTTCGGAGGCAGAATTAGGTCAAATTTTTATTTCGTCCGTAGCCACGGACCTAATGTCCGAGACCACGGACCCCAGTTGAATTAAGTGATTTCGAAAACAAAACTAAAATAAAAACGCAAACTTGAAAAGTCCGGGGCCACGGACAGGGTGTCCGTGGGCCCGGACATGAATTGACAGAAACCCTAAAATTTGAAAAATTGAAAAATATAAAATCCCGCCACCGTCCGTGGGTGTCCGTGTTCACGGACAACCCGTCCGTGGTCCCGGACAATGAGTCCGAGGTCACGCACAACCCACGGACAGTGGGTTTTCGAAGGTTCCCGAGGGTGTTTTGAGCTCAAATTTTATGGGTGTGTAGCCTGAAAGATTTTAAACACGTTAGTAACTGAAAGACCTCAATTTGACATCAAAATTAATACGAAACTTAGCAAACATGTAACAAGGTAGTAGCTAAAACAATTAGCGATACAGAGGCGAAAAAGAGTTAATTTAAGCCCAAATTTTGAGGCAAGACTGATAATGTCGTGAAGAGTTAGGAAAGTGGAATTTCTACCTGTTTTACCTTCGGGTTCACAACGATTCTTCACACCAGGATTCGTCGAGTGCTCCGTTTGTGGCAGACCCGAAAGGTTTTCGAACCAAGCTTCTGGTGATTGGTTTGTTCTTGCTGTTCTTCACGTTTTGGTGATGTTTTGTGGGGTTTTGATGATTATTGGTGCTTTGGGATTGGAAAACGTGTTTAGATGGTGATTTCGGGAGATTTTCGGTATGATTCGGGTGGCCGGGTGTTAAAAAACGTGAGAGAGAGAGGAGGCTGTGCTTTCAGTCTTCCTAGGGTTCTTGAGCATATGAGATTCTCCTTTTATCACAAAACCTATCCCCTTATATAGACTTTCTTAAAGCTAAAGAAAAAAAATTTAGTAAAAGTAAGATTTTTGAATTTTAATTAAGTGTCTTCCAAAGGAATTTTGCTGTGAAATTTTAACCACGTGTCAAGGATGGAAATTATGAATTTTCTGAATTGGAATCGGATTTTTTGAATGTTGGAATATTTTTAAATTGAATTTCTCGTCAGATTCAGTCAGAAATTGCTAGAAAATTATTGGAAATTCGAAAAATCAAAATTTCAGCGCCATTATGCTTAAAATGTCATCCTCTATCATGGGTTAAAATATCAAAGCATTTCAAGCTGATTTGGGCATCCTTTGGAGGAGAGAGAAAGCTTATAGGAGGTCTTAAGAGCCTTAAAAATTACATAAACGCCCCTGACGATGACAGAGCTGCCCCCTATGCCCTGGAATGCGCCGATCGAGCGGGATCTCTCACTACTTGATTGAAATGCCTCCCACAACACCAAAACCTCGTAGACCCTAACCAGGGGGGTCAAAATTTTGGGTATAACACCTAGTCCACACTTGGACACTACAAGAAACCCAAGGGAAGGTACCTCTCGTTAACCGAAGACCACCAATGTGGTGAAGATGTGAACCCTTAGAAAGGCTTCCATCTACTATAGCAACAAAGCTTGCACATTTAGTTATTGCCAAGAGACAATCGAATAAGAAATGAGATTTCCAAACCACTACGCCTAGAGAGAGGCTTTGGGAGCAACTATGGAAACGAAGAAGAGTCGGCTTAGAAACAAACATGGAATGTGTATAATGTGGACTATAGAAGCACATCGCTTAAGAGCATAGAGGCTCGAAGGAGTAAGTATACTCCATATGCATCCAAGCATGTGGTGAACCATTGTATAAATACTAACATAGTAAACCTTGTCATGAGATTTATGAGCGAAAACAAATCTCTCAACAAGAACCTTCACTTACCAGTGATGAAATACCCTTCAATTGAAGAACGGGACCAGAAAACCCTTGAATTTGGGATGCCCCGGTGAAGTACATACAAAAGTAGAACTGTACAACTAGAGCCTATAATCAATGCTCAGCACTAGGGAGACAGTAATTGTCAAAAACAACCAATGTGAGTGCACATTGGGTACCACGAATGACCAACGCTCAAGGGAGCTTGTAACCCGATAAATTACTTCATCCATTGTCAACCAAGATACTTGGTAAATTGTATCATAAATGATGAAGAAATGTGAGGTAAGCTAACCTACACATGAAACGTAAATTGAAATAAAATATCTCCACATTGGAAGATATTAATGTTGTGGTATGCTACGACAACCGTCACACAACGGTGTATTCACACCATAAGGAAATGGTTCGAACGACAATTACAATGACTAAAGATAAACTACCACAGTAACAGAGACCGTAAACAATGTTGTATAATGAGTAAGAATGTGGTGCGCAACAAGCAACCGCTATGAGGGAGTAGTTAGATAATGATACGAAGTTGTAAGTACAAGATGATAGGCAGAAATATTCATTCCTATCACATAAGAGATTTACTACCAAGCGTTTACGCCTTTGCACTGTGTATGACTGAGTGTTTGGTATCGCGCTTGTGCAGCTAATGATCTATTGGGATAGCTAGGAATATGGAAAATGTAAACCATGGTAAATTCTTCGTTTCACCAACGATCAGGTCAGAAGCTAGTTAAGCAAAAGCGGAGAAACAAACCGTGCGGCCTAAGGCCAAAGAAGCACGAAGAGTGTAAAGAACACTTGTACTAAACCAGAAGAACTGGTATTATTCAGAAGCTATTGACAACAGAGGAAGCACTACAACTAAGTAGTGACTTAACCTCGCCCGACAATAAGTCGGAGGAACTTAGCGAATAATCGTGGGAGTACGAATAGTATGTATAACAGATTGCCAGAGAGCTGGTCATAATCTAAAACTCATTGAGTCTAAGCACGGTAAAAGAATACCACACTTGTTTGATAAACCTTATTCCCACAATAGAGGGGATAAAAAGGCGATGAGTAGAAAATCTAGAATAACCAAAGAGCGAATTAAGCACTAAGGTTATCAGGGTCACACAGTAGAAGCTAGTGGGCCCTAGCTAAGAGGTTAATGTACCCGGTAAGTATAAGAGAATGGCTATCGATGCCTTCAAGCCTAATAGGCTAGAACTGAATTGGTGATGAGTTAAGTAAACTCCAATAGGAATTTTGGTGCAAGGACTAAACCATTAGTATGGTTAAGACCCTCTGACTAGTATACATTGAGTAATAGACCGTAGGGGAGCTAAAATGCTTCAGAATACCCGAGCTGAGTGAACCAATGTTCAATAATAACATATGGTAGATCACGTGGGCGTAATCCCTTTTAAGGGGGTAGAGCGAGAACCGCTTAATGTAAGTTCCATGGATAAAACACATAAACTATAATGTGCATAGCACAAATGAGAATCGAATTGATGATTGGTACTTATGTTAAATAAATATACGTATCCATTCATATTGTAATTGTGGTAAATAGGCATGAGAGATGTGAATACCATAGGATGAATGTACCTCTCTTGTAACCCCAGTGTAAGAGTATTAGTAAAGAGGAGTATAGAAACTCCTGGGGAATGATAATCCCTATAGTGTATGTCTATTGGAAGTTAGATATGGCATTACGATGCATGAGTCGGTATAAAACCGATGTAGAACCTAGAGGAAATTGAGATTCCTAGGTGAATGTTTTGAGATAATTGAGAATGAGTAGTGGACGGAGCTCCACAAGTATTGTATCCCCTAAGAAATAGTACGAATTGATTGAGAGTAGTAGATAAACGAAGTCCATGAGTAGTGTATCCCTAGGTAAGTTATTGGAAGTAAATGGAGGACGACTGAATTTCACAAGTATGGTAATTTTTAGTTAGATTATTTAAGATGATGGAGAGTAATGGATGAATGTAGCAAAAGTCGATGAAATGAGATCGTAGGCATTGAATCTCGAAGTAAAGCATTGGAAGTAGATTGAGGATGATTGATGGACTGAATTCCATCCTTTGGAGATGTGTGAATTTGTAATCATGACTAGGAAGAGTAAAAAGATAGAAAATGGAAATAACTGAATGATTTGATTGTTTGAAGATGATGTGGGAAGTTGAACTTGATCCTGATCAGATCAAGCGAAAACCGAACACAAATTGGGGTGGAAAGATAGTTCAACACTGATGCTGATCACATCACGGTCAAATGATTCTTGAAGCTCCCCTCAAGTGGTCACAAGCATCACACATAGGATAGAAGTAATGAATATAAATGGAATTTGGAGTTGTGTGTTTTAGAAAAATTTCTAATTAGTAGTTGTGAAAGAATTTCCCTTAGACTGGAGATTGAGAATTTGTGGGAAGCTTATACCGGAGAACGATAGTATTGTATCATGTTGTATTATTCCAAGGGCAGCGGGACGTAGAGGAGTCCTGTGTCTAGATGACCTGAGTGCCTGCGGTATTGTAGTATGTATTGCGTTGCTTTGGGATAGCTTTGCATTGTATGTAAGCATAAACCTTGTAATGTGAAACCAGATGGTTGGTAGTAATGCGGATCGGAGTGATTGCAGTATACTTGCACAGTACGGTATGTAGAGACCTTGATTAACGGATTTGGGAATTTGTAAGGAGGAAGAATGTATGATTTTTGGCATTAGTCATGTATGAATGAGTAAATATAGTAATCCTATAACCTTGAGCAACTTTGAGGGCAAAGTTTCTTAAGGGGGGGTAGATTGAAATTCCTGAACTTAAATATAGTGATTAAAATTATTCTGATATGTAATTAAGGGCCTAATAGTGCCTAAGTAATATTGGTAAGGAAAATAAATCCAAACGAAATGAAGAAAATGCTTAAAAAGCGAAAATGTAAGAACAAGTGTTACATAACCGTAGGAGTGATGTGACCTTGACTAGGATCCTAGGTGGATTCCTAAGGCTTTGTAGAAACCATTCCCGAAGAAAACGGATCCATAAAATGGATTAAAACCACAAACGAACCTTAAAGCGTGTTTTTCGAGGAAACTAGGAAAACATGACTTTACGCGGGTTAAATAGACTCGTAACAATTTTGGTCAACCAAATAGTCATTAATAACATTAATGAAGGTCTAGAACCAATAAAATGAATTAAACGAGAAAATAGTAAAAACTGTAAAACAACCGGGAAGTTGTAGGGTGAGAGTGTAGATAAACTAAACTAGTGTGTCCACTTTTAGAAATAAAAATTTAAAAGGCTGTGTGAGGGATGTATGTGACCGGCCAGCTCCCCTCCCCTCTCACTCTTTTATTTCTCCTAATGCACTATAAGACAAAACAATAAAGTAATAAGTTACTTTAGTATACTCTCTCTTCTACCCCTCTCTATTTCCCACATACTGCACTCCCCCTAACTCTCTGATTTCGCTTCTTCCTCAAGCTGCCTCCATGGTGATTTTGAAAACCCACACCAACTATCCACTTCTCTCCTTTTGTTAAGTACTCAAGCCTCCACCAAACATTACAAAATTTATACCATTGTGTTCCTCTCATCAAGGAGAGCATTTCCCTCTTTCCAAATTTGAAAACAACCAACTTCATCTCCATGGGTGTTCTTGGTTTTGAAGATGAAGACCACCATTAGAAGCCTCTTCTTCACCTTGTTGGTCTAAGGTAAAAGAAATCTGAAAATACTAGCATTTCTTGTGTTTATGTGCAAAATAGAGATTTCCAAGTCTTGAACTCTATTCCTTGTTTGCCTAGTCGATTTTGGCTTCTATTGGAGAGTGGAAATCTTGCTCTTAGTGCTATCCAACACTCCTTCTACATACTTGCAAGGTAATGAAATTTCTAAACCCTAAAATATAACTTAAAGCTCTAAGATGAATTAAGGGTTACTTTGTATTGAAATGGTATTATGTAATGGGCTGTAGCAATAGGAATTGAATTTCCATAACCAGTGGCTTAAGAAAGAGGGAACGGTAGGTGGAATGAAGTAAGAAAGGAGAAGGAAAGAAAGGCTAGAAAGAACAAGGTAAATTACACTCACCTTGTGTAGCTCTTGTATGCTCATTGTAACAAATTTTTAGTAGCTTGAAATGAGTATTGTAAATGGTATTGAGTAGTAGTATAATGTGGAGGAATATTAAAATGTTTTAAAGCTTTAAAAGATATTTAAAAGCTTGTATAAACCTTGAGGAATGAAATGGTATGTGCAAGAATTAAATGAGTGTTTAGTACCTAGTATTTGTGTTGGAGAATTGTATATTGGTACTGTTGAGAAACAGGTGATATGGGTAGCATTGAGTGCGTAATGATGTGGTGAGAATACTCATGAATGCGGGGACACTCTGTCAAATTTTGGTTAGAAATTTACTGGACATAAGTGTTGTGTGACAGGAAGAACATGGATGTGTCCAGAGAAGGAAATTTGAGATTTTTCTTTGGTTGTATTTAGGAGGAAGAGGTGTAATTAAGTAGAATGGGAATAGTGTAATGGGAAGGGTTTAACCAAGTTATGCTAGATTGAGATTCATATAGCTCATGGGAAGAAGAGAGAAAAATCTGTAGCATTAGTTGAAGAAGGAAAATTGTAACAGAGGAGGAAAAATTGACAGTGGAATGTGTTATGTAACAGATTTGTATAGGGATAGATTAGGTTAGTTTTGATTGCTTAATTAGGGTCAAAACACCCTAGGATATATGTAGGAACAATGGGAAAGAAGTTGGTATAAATTTGGAGTTGAAACATAATAAAAAACCTACATAAATTTTATTCCTACAAGTGGTCCGGGTCTGTAAACAAGTATAGAAACCCGGACCAGGCCTAAAACACGACA
Organism: Limonium bicolor; assembly: GCA_023374045.1. Lineage (NCBI taxonomy): Eukaryota > Viridiplantae > Streptophyta > Magnoliopsida > Caryophyllales > Plumbaginaceae > Limonium > Limonium bicolor. Next base: position 65,796,747 of record CM041782.1, on the reverse strand, counting down.
TAATGTTGTAACAGAAGAGTGGTCCGGGTTTACAAACCAGGACACTAACCCAGACCATCCCTAAAATGCACCCGAGAGTTTACTGAACTAATGGTCCGGGTTTATAACGTAGTACACATACCTGGACCAGTCATAATTCACACCGAGAGTTTTCAGAAGTAGTGGTCCGGGTTTGTAAACTCGAACAGTAACCCGGACCACCCCATTTTCTTCACAGAATTCATTTTAAAGCTAATCTAAGGTAGGGTAATGAAGGGCAATGATAGTATAAGGTTATTAATACATGATTAATGATGTTTCAGGGTCATTAAGGCCATGAAAAAGCTTAGGAAGTAATTTTAAGTAAGTGACATAAGTAAAGGTATTTGGGTAACAAAGAGTTAGTAAGTCTAAACTGGGAGACTTTAGAAAAGTAATAAGTAAGGTTAACTATAGATAATTAACCACCCAACTCTATGTATGTGATAGGATTCCAATAGTCAAACACCGAAGGGAGCCGGTGAGTCTAAAATCAACAGTGAAAGGTATGATTTCTTCATGCTCTGTATCCTAACCTGGTTACCCCGATTTGTGTGCTTATTTGATCACCTTAATAAGATAAATACATGAATCGGACTTTAATGCACTTACTTGTGCTTGTTTTATATTTGTTCTTGTTATACTATCTTGAACATTTAGTTTGTACAATTCGTGAAATCAGTGGATGAGAATGAAGTGTATATGTACCTTGTAGTGTATTTGTGTAATGTATTATACCTTGGTATGGATGTGTATGTGTGTATGAATTATTCATGGGTATGGATGTGTTGACTTCTACTAATTCCTAACTACCTAACTCCTAACTTAAGTATGAGTAAATTGGAATGAGTATAAGTCCGATATAGTTTCGGCCACGCGTGAGGATGAGGAGACACAAGAGGTTGGATCCGATTCCTGGCCTCAATCCTTTCTATGGACCAAACCCCTTAAACGGGTAGCATCCTAGATTGGTGAGCCACCCTAAAGCCCGGTGGTGGGACAGTGCAGTCCCTGCCCGGAGGTCACCACGACTTGACTTGAGTAAGTAAGTAAGTAAAGTATTGTATGAGTAATGGTCTTGGCTAGTGTAAGTCATTGGCCTTGAGTAAAAGAGTAATGACCACCCGATTAACCCGGGTGGGTAAATGAAGCCAACAAGCATTGTGTATGTGAAATACCCCGTAATTAAAAACAGTGATTAATTAGGCTAATTATAGTTTTAAAGGCTTAATTACACTTAAATAAATACGAGGGAACAAACCCCGAAGAAAACGGACCTTTAAAATGGGTTAAAAGCATAAACGAACCTTAAAGCGCGTTTTTCAAGGAAACCGGGAAAACGCGACTTTAAGCGGGTCAAATAGACTCGTAACAATTTTGGTCAACTAAATAGTCACTAATAAATATTAGTGAAGCTTTGGAACCAATAAAATTGATTAAACGAGAAAATTTCGGAAAACGGGTACCGGTTAGTGAAAACTATAACAACCGGTAAGTTGTGGGGGTAAGAGTACAAATAAACAAACTAAGTGTGTCCACTTTGCAAATAAAAATAAAAATGTGAGAGTGTGTGCATGTGTGGCCGATTTTAGTAGCCCTCCCCCTCTCTTCAATTGTCTCTTATTTGCTAAAGGACAAAACTAATAAGTAAAAAGCAAAAAATTAGACTCTCTCTCCTCACTCCCCTCTTCACTCACGTTTTTGCACCCCTCTCTATTCTCTCTTTTCTCTCTTCTTCTTCTACCTTGCGACACCAATGGAGAAAGGAAGAAACTCACACAACTCCCTCCTTCTCTCCTCTTGTTAACCCACTAATCTTGCTCCAAAAATTACAAAATTAGTACCATTGGAATCCCCTTGCAAAGGAGAACACTTCCCTCCTTTCAAAAATCTAAAAGCTCAACTTTCGTTTTTGTGGGTGTTCACCAAATTTGAGATTTGAAGCCACCATTAGAAGCACCTTCACCTCCTTATCATCTTGAGGTAAAAAGAATTCCGAAAATCCATCATTTCTAGCTCTCATTGGCATTTTAAGAATTTTTCGGTTTTGAATATCTTGTTCTTTTTGCTCCAGCCGATTTGGCTTCTCTTGTGGGCTAGAAATCTTGTTCTTTCACTAGTCAAGAGCTTCATCCATTCATTGGAAGGTAACACTCTTTTCTAAACCCTAAAACTCAAATTCCAGGGTTAGTATAAAAGGAATGCTAAATGGTATGGTGTATGTATTATGTGCTGTAGCACTTTGTGTGTGGGAACCCTATTGGGACCGAGAACAAAGAGAAGAAAAGAAGAGAAGAGGAAAGGAAAGAAAGGAAACTAACAAGACAAGGTAAATACCCTTACCTTGAGTTAGTTATGTATATTGTGTTGTAACAGTTTTGAGTATCAAAAACAAGTAATGTATTTGAGTAATGAGTAGTGGTAATGTAGTAGTGTATTGGAGAAAAGAATGTAACAGTTTTGAAGTTTTAAATGGGTAATAAAAGCTTGGGAAAACCTTGGGTAGTATGTGTATGTGTGCAGGAATTTTAATGTGTGTAGTAGTGTTGAATGGTGAGTATAGTGTATTGTATAAACAGGTTGTGGGAATGTGAATTGTGAGCTGAGATAATGTGTGGAGAAAGTAAGAATTATAGGGGAGACCATGTCAAAATTTGTGTAGAAAGGAGAGGACTTGAGTTGTTTAAGAAGAGGAAGTATTTGGAGAGTTTAGGAGGAATGTTAGTACCTTGTAACAGATTTGAATATGGGTTTGTAAATGAGATGGAACTAGGTTGTGAGCTAATGTGTTTAAGATGCTAAGAGTGGCATTGGAGTATAAGAGTAGAGGGAAAAATCTGTAGCATAAGGCATAAGAGAAGAAACAATGGGAGTGTTGAGTTGAAACTTGGGGAAATTGAGTGTATAAATAAGCATAGGATTGTGTGATGTATTAAGGAATGAATTAGCATGATTTAGAGTGTCTAAATAGTACTAAAACATGTTAGGATGCATGTAGGAACAATAGGGAAGCAATGGGTGAAATTGGGAAAAGAAAACAAGGCCTGTAGCAAAGTTCTGCTACTGTCCGACCCATAGTTGGATCGGACGCTGGGTCGGACAAGGCCTGAACAACGAAAATAAACTTTCTGGAACCGTCCGACCCAGAGCCGTGAGTCGGACGTGGGTCGGACGGGCCTTGATAAACGACGGTAATTCTTTCTGGAATGGTCCGACCCAGGGCCGTGAGTCGGACGTGGGTCGGACGGGCAAATTTTCTAATGGCGAAGTTTCTGACTTCGTCCGACCCAGAGCCTGGGTCGGACAGTGGGTCGGACGGAGCTAAGTCACAGAATCGAAACTTTCTGGAATGGTCCGACCCAGAGGGTATGGGTCGGACGGAATAGTGCTGGGTCAGACGGAAGTAATTTCAGGGGACGAAAACCTACTGGAATGGTCCGACCCAGGGTTGGGTCGGACGGTGGGTCGGACGGCCCAAACACTTACAAAAAAAAATGTTTTTATAATATGACTATGGTAATCATATGTATGTATATGTATATGCCTATACACCGGTATGCATATATAGTAGTAATACACCATTAATGAAGTAATAATGGTAAGAGAGTAAGTAAATGTGTAAGGAAGTAAGTTTATGAAGTAGTAAAGGAAAGAATGGCCTTATAACCAAGTAAGAAAGTAACGGAATAGTAAGTATGCATTGAAAGTATCAATGAAGGAGTAAGTAGATCAATAATAGATCATTGATCATACTACTTCATGTATGTATAGGAATCCTATAGTTGAGCGCCAAAGGAACCGGTAGTACCCTACGACGGTGAACGGTATGATTTCCTCATGCCCTGTATCCTAACTTGGTTACCCCGATTTGTGTGCTTATGTGATCACCAATAAGATAAATGCACGAATCGGACTTATATTGCACCTAGTTGTGTTTGAACTATATTGTTCTTGTTTTATGCTCTTGAACATTTAGTTTGTATAATTCATGAAATGTATGAATGGAAATGAAGTGTGTGTGTAAGTATGAGTACTTGCGTATTGTATGTATGTATGGAAGTAAGTATGGACTTCTACTAATTCCTAACGATCTAACTCCTAACATGAGTGAGGATAAGGAGACACAAGAGGTTGGATCCGAATCCTGGCTACAATCTTTTCCATGGACCAAATCCCTTGAATGGGTAGCATCCTGGATTAGTGGGCCACCCTAAAGCCCGGTGGTGGGATGTAGTAATCCCTGCCCGGAGGTCATACTGACTTAACTGGAAGTAAAGTATGTAAGAAGTAAGTATTGTATTTGTATTGGTCTTGACTATTGTAAGTCATTGACCCGGAGTAAAAGTATTGAACACCCGATTAACCCGGGTGTGGAATAAGGCTAACAAGACCTTTGTATGTATTGGGGAATTGTATCTCCGTGATGCGGTGAGTATGGTAAGTATGAATGTATGGCTTGTATTGCACTTCTCGTATGCATTGTATGTATGTATGCTTGGTGAAATGAATGTATTGTATTGTATTGTATAAAACATGTATGTATGTATGAATGAAACGAACCGCATGTACTCGACCAAATAGTTGGCGTACCCTCGCTAGTACGCGGGGTATGCGGTTATCATATGCAGCGTAAGCTGACCCCCTAGGGGGAATGTTTTTACTCCACAGGTACCCGCGAGGCGTGAAGGTAAATTAAGGTCAAGATGTGATTCTTTTTGGAGTAGTAGTAGGATTGGGTGGTGTACTGAGTTGTACACGGCTAAGGCCTTTTGAGTAGCCGGTGTACCATGTGGTACACCTTTTTGGATTATGAATTATTAATTGGATAGTAAGGAGAGGGTGTATAAACTCTTCATTTTTGGGAAGTAGTCGTGGGATGTAATTCATATAAGCAGTATACTCGGTAATCAAATGTAAGTTAAGTATTTGGCATTGTAAAGTAAGTAGTATGTATGTATTTCGTTCTAATCATCAGACCGATATGGTAAGTAGCAGTAGCCTTGTTAACCTTGGATGGTTAACGGCGTTGTATCACCCGCCGGGAGTAGGTAAGTATTCCGCTGCGAGTAAGGCAATTATGGGAATGATTAGAGTAATGGATGGATTAGCGGTTGGGGTGTTACAAAAAGTGGTATCAGAGCGAAGTCTCGCTCTGATGATTAGAATTTTAAGAGTAGTGATTACCGAGTTACGATACCATTGTTTTGAATGAAGACCATGAGGTCATAGTATCACGACATCTAATGTAATCCACACTTGTTCAGATGTCAGGACGTGGTCCAGGTCGTCCCAGAGGAGGGGGCAACGAAGGACCAAGCGCGCAGACGATAGCCGAAATCGTCGCCGCCACGGTAGCACAGATGCTACCGGATGTAATCACGGCTGTACAACAAACACAGCAAAACCAGCAGCAGCAGCAGCAGCCCGACCCACCTCATCCCCGAGAAACGAATTGGGTAAAGCTGTCGCCGACCTTCGACCTCCATGCTTTAGAGGCGAGAGCGACCCCGCCAAGCTCGAGGCCTACCTCTCCGAGATGGAGACGGCCTTCGAGACACTTGAGACTCCCGCTGGAGTTCGAGTGAGGATAGCTGCGTACTACCTCAAAGACGCGGCTATGGACTGGTGGAAGCTCGTTAAGGCCGAGCACATAGCTGATCCCGCTTCGGATGGGAAGCATTCACCTCTCTCCTCCGATCTAAGTACTACCCCGAGCATGTCAAGACCAAGAAAAGGCTTGAGCTCGATGCACTAAAAATGACCGAGAAGATGACGGTTGATGAATATTACCGCACCTTCACCTCTCTTCTCCGACTTCTACCCGACCTTGGGTATACCGGCCAAGTCTTGGTCGACCGCTTCTACGGCGGATTGAGCCATCGACTCCGGTATGGCATGGGCTTCACACGGTTTACCTCCCTTCAGGTAAACAAGTTGAACCCTTAAAAAGCCATGAGTAATGTGAATTAGTATTCCCGTATGTAAATGTAACCTAATGCCTAAGTAATTCAGGAGTGTTACCACGCTGCATCTCGAGTTGAGATCACCTGCCAGCTAAGAGATGAGGAGCAAGCGCTGAAGCGCAAGGTGAGCGGCAAGGTAACCCCTCCGATGATCAAAACCAATCCAAACCTTGGAAGAAAAGGAAGGGAAAGCATTCCCATCAGAAGAACATCCGGAGACGGCGGTGCCCATGCTGAGAAGGGCAAGGCAGCTGAGCCATTACAGATTGCCTACACCGCACCAGTGGCAGCGAAGCCACTGAGGTCTCAGCCCTACAGGGGTAAGAAACCGAAACCGAATTAGTACACTTGTGAATTTGTATGTATATAGTATTGTAAGTATACCGAACCTTGCTAACTTGGAAGCTATAGGTTCTGGATTTGGCCAAGGAAAGAACCAATCTGATGGCCGCAGCTACATCTGCCGTAACTGCAACAAGGATCATCCCGGCACAGATTGCCAAGGAAGGGAGATCCGCTGCTTCACTTGTCAGAAACCGGGCCACCGTGCCAATGCATGCCCGGAGAATCTAAGCCCAAGGGCAACTACCAGGGCTACAAGCAGCGTGAGGGCAAGGAGGTTGCATCTGGCGATGCTCATGCCCAGCACACCTCGCAGGGACAGGGGTCCCGAGGTCCGCAGAAGGGCGCACCGCAGAGGCAGCCGGCCTTACACATCATAGACCGTGATGGGACCGGGACTAAGTCCGGCCCAGGTAACCACTGTAACCTTTAATCCTTGAAGAGCATGACTAAGTATTAAAGTAATTGTATGAATGAAAGCATGAATGCGTAAGTACTTGAAGTATGAAATTGAGCATGAGTAAGTAACATGGAAGTATGTATGAGCATGAAATGAATTAGTAAGCCTAGAACTCATCTAGATGAATTTACCACCTTAGGGAAATTCCATATCTGTTACCCAATACCTTCAAACTCACCTCATGAAGAGACCGACATCGCCAACACCACTTCAACAACGAACAGTGTCAGGTCATCCGCCCAGGTATGATCTTATTAAAAGGATACCTGACACCCGAAGCACAAATTTCAATCATCCGACGATGCAACGAGTTAGGAACGGGTCCAGGAGGATTTTATACACCCGAATTCCCCGGTGGAGCTACAATGAAGCTGAAAATGATGTGCTTGGGAAAGGACTGGAACCCTTATACCAAGACATACCAAACAACGCGAGCAGGAGACGGAGCAACACCTCCAGCAATACCCCCAGAATTCCAAACGCTTGTCACACAAGCTGTAGAAATTGCACAACAGTGTGAAGATGAACCAATCCCTGCACTTGAAGCAGATCTATGTATCGTCAACTTCTATGAGAAAGAAGGACGACTTGGCTTACACCAAGACAAGGACGAGACAGCGGAATCTCTTGAACTAGGAGTGCCCGTAGTGTCTTGGTCCATTGGTGATGACGCCGTATTTTTGTATAGCGAGCGGAAGCGTGTGGACCTCGCAGAAAAATTGGTATTGAGATCAGGAGATGTTCTAATCATGGGTGGAAAATCAAGGTTGCTGTATCACGGGATCCAGAAGATCAAGTTGAATACGGCACCACCGGCAATAATCAATGCCACACACATGATACCAGGACGCCTGAACCTTACCTTTAGAAAGTATTAATCTTGTAGTAGCATGTAATCCAGTAGTAACGTGTATTAGAGACACAGTATGTATGATGGTTGGTTATTCAATAAAAGCAGTGTTGGTTATTAAATTCCACTTGCGTTCCACCATCTTTACTTATAATCTCATGAATCAATAGGTTGTGGACTCGGTACCGAAGGTAACCTGAGCATCCTCACCGAAGAACAAGCCGGCAAGAGCGGCACCATTCTAACGGGAACCTTCCCAGTAAACGGCATCGAAGCCTCAGTATTATTCGACTCCGGCGCCTCTCACACCTTCATATCGCCATCTCTTGCGAAGAAGTTGGGGCTAGATGCGGATGAGCTACCGAACTTCTTGGTTACTCTCCCATCGAAGGAGCGGGTACAGTGTACCAAGTATTACAAATCAGCCACCATTCAAATCAAAGGTGAAGCGTTTCCCATTTCCTTCATTGAATTCAACGGATTGGGATTCGACTTAATAATTGGAATGAACTGGTTGGAGCGGCACAAGGGGAGAATCCTATGCGCCGAGCACCGATTGCTGCTCAAGAGTCCATCTGGGGTCACTGTTTCATACCGCCAGAGACCGAGAGAGCCTTCAACTACAGTCATCTCCGCCATGGCAATGTATCGGGAGCTCAGAAAAGGACATGAAGTGTATTTATGTCACGTGCAAGACCTGGAGAGAGATCCAGAGTTCTGACGAGGTAGCAGTAGTCTCAGAATTCCCTGATGTATTTCCGAAAGAGCTACCTGGTATGCCACCACAGAGGGCGGTAGAATTTGAAATCGACCTTGTACCGGGTACTGGTCCCATTGCTAGGGCACCATACCGTATGGCACCGCAGAAATGGCAGAACTCAAAGAACAACTACATGATCTTCTCGACAAAGGGTTTATACGCCCGAGCGTATCACCCTGGGGAGCACCGGTCCTCTTCGTGAAGAAGAAGGACGGTAGTCTCCGCCTCTGCATCGACTACCGCGAATTGAATGCGGTCACTGTAAAGAATAAGTATCCATTGCCACGCATCGACGACCTGTTCGATCAGTTGAAGGGAGCATCCGTCTTTTCTAAGATTGATCTCCGATCCGGTTACCACCAAATTGCTATCAAAGAGCAAGACATTCAGAAAACAGCATTCCGAACAAGATATGGCCACTACGAATTCACGGTGATGCCATTCGGTTTGTCTAATGCACCAGCCAAATTCATGGACCTAATGAATCGGTTATTCAGTGATCAGCTGGACACTTCAGTAGTAGTATTCATTGACGACATTCTTGTGTATTCGAAGTCACCAGAAGAGCATGAAAACCATTTGAGAAGAGTACTTGAGACACTGCGCGAGAACCAGCTGTATGCGAAGTTCTCCAAATGCGAGTTTTGGCTAGATCAGGTATCTTCCTCGGTCATGTCATCTCGAGCGCGGGCATTTCAGTAGATCCATCCAAAATCGAAGCAGTGCGATCATGGCCTAGACCTAAGACTGTTACCGACATCCGGAGCTTTCTTGGTTTAGCCGGTTATTACCGGAGGTTTGTAAAGGACTTCTCAAAAGTCGCTAAGCCCATGACGTCATTGATGAAGAAAGATGCACCCTTTGTATGGACAAAGGAGTGCGAGGTATCCTTCCAGAAATTAAAAGACTCATTGACCTCAGCGCCAATTCTCACACTTCCAGAGGGCACAGAGGGATTTGAGGTGTATTGTGATGCATCGGGCAAGGGCATGGGATGCGTACTCATGCAGCATGGCAAGGTAGTAGCCTATGCTTCTCGCCAGCTGAAAAAGCATGAGGAGAATTACCCGACACATGATCTAGAGTTAGGAGCCATTGTCTTCGCCTTGAAGATATGGCGACACTATCTCTATGGGGTAAGCATCACCATCTACTCCGACCACAAAAGTTTACAGTACGTATTCACCCAGAAAGAATTGAACCTAAGGCAGAGGAGGTGGATGGAGTTCCTCTCGGATTACGACATCAACCTCCAGTATAAAGAAGGGAAGGCAAACGTAGTAGCCGACGCCCTGAGTCGTCGAGCACACTCGCTCCATTCGCTACTCGCTTCTTCTAGCTTGGTTGACGAGGTGCGAGACGCTCAGTTGAGCGACCCTTACTTCACAGAGATCAGACAGAAAATCACAGATGGTACCTTCGAGCGCCGAAAGTACGACTTCAAACTGCATGAAGATGGTCTGATCCGTTTGAATGGCAGATTATGCGTCCCCCGAAGCAATGCTGAGCTAAGGGATCGCATTCTGCGAGAGTCACATTGTTCGACATTGCATGTCCATCCGGGAGCCTCTAAAATGTACAAAGACATGAAGAGGTACTTCTGGTGGTCAGGAATGAAATCAGACGTGACTGAGTATGTTCTGAGGTGTCTCACATGCCAGAAGGTGAAGTTCGAGCACCGAAGACCGGGAGGAATGGTGCAATCCATGCCCATTCCGGAGTGGAAATTCCACGACATCTCCATGGATTTTGTTGTTGGACTCCCACCTGCTAGGGGAGGACTCAACATGATCTGGGTAGTAGTCGATCGCCTCACCAAGGTTGCCCGATTCATACCGATGAAGGACACCTGGAAGGTGGCGAAGCTCGCAGAGCTATTCGACAAGGAGATCATCCGACACCACGGAGTCCCAAAAACCATTGTATCTGACCGCGACACCAGATTTCTTTCGAGATACTGGAGAGCGACACGGGAAGCGCTTGGTACTGAGTTGAAGCTTAGCACCGCCTTCCATCCACAGACCGACGGTCAGACAGAAAGGACCATCCAAACACTAGAGGATATGCTAAGGGCATGTGCCTTAGACTTCCAGGGGAGCTGGATTGAGAAGCTTCATCTTATCGAGTTTTCGTATAACAATAGCTACCATGCTTCGATTAAGATGTCGCCATTCCAAGCTTTGTATGGTAGACCTTGCCGTACCCCGTTGTGTTGGGATGAGTCAAGCGAAGCGGTCATCATAGGACCGGAGTATTTGGAACAAGTACAAGCTGAGGTACAACAAATCCGAGCAAATGAAAGCAGCCCAAGATAGACAGAAATCCTATGCGGATGTGCGACGACGCGACCTTGAGTTCGCCGTGGGCGACCAAGTGTTCTTGCGTGTCTCACCTATGAAGGGTGTCTTTCGATTTGGCCAAAGGGCAAGCTGAGCCCGAAATTTGTAGGCCCGTATACCATTACCGAGAGGATTGGAGCCGTAGCTATAGGCTAGCATTGCCTGAAGAATTGGGGCGTGTTCATGATGTCTTTCATGTATCACAACTCAAGAAATACATAGCCGATCCCTCTCATGTATTAGAACCCGAACATCTATCCCTAGAGCCGACGATGAGATATGTCGAGACTCCACTGCGAATCCTTGATACCAAGACAAGAGACACTCGCCATAAATCCGTACGAATGGTGAAGGTCTTGTGGTCTAACCACGATGTCGAGGAAGCGACTTGGGAATTAGAGGACGCCATGAAGGCGAAGTACCCGAATTTTTGTAGACTAGATGTCTAGTATCCGTATAGCACGGAGGGTACGGGGCGTACCCCTTTTAAGGGGGGTAGAGCCTTTTTGCTTTTGCATTGCTTCGGGTTAGCATTGCGTAGTATGTATGTATTGTAATTGTATTTTGGTTGGCACATGTAGTGCTAATTGTATTGTATTGGCACAAAGTAGTGCTAGTAGTATTCGGTATGTAGTACGATGTGTATGGTATGTATGTAATGAGTAATGCATTGGGTGTACGGTATATGACACGAATGACATTGTGAAGTATTGCGAATGTATTGTGGATTGTATGAATTGAATGAAGTATTGTGTATGGATTGAGTATTGCGTATGGTATTTGAACTAAGTATGTGGCATGGTATCTGAATTGCGTATGCTGGTAGTGTAAGAATTGTGAACACCTTGTAAGGTGGTAGTAGAATGTATTGTGGCAATTGGCTTGCCAAATGAGTAGAAATGGTAAACTGTAACCTTGAGCAACTTTGAGGGCAAAGTTTCTTAAGGGGGGTAGATTGAAATACCCCGTAATTAAAAACAGTGATTAATTAGGCTAATTATTTTTAAAGCTTAATTACACTAAATAAATACGGGAACAAATCCCGAAGAAAACGGACCTTTAAAATGGGTTAAAAGCATAAACGAACCTTAAAGCGCGTTTTTCGAGGAAACCGGGAAAACGCGACTTTAAGCGGGTCAAATAGACTCGTAACAATTTTGGTCAACTAAATAGTCACTAATAAATATTAGTGAAGCTTTAGAACCAATAAAATTAATTAAACGAGAAAATTCCGGAAAACGGGTACCGGTTAGTGAAAACTGTAACAACCGGTAAGTTGTGGGGTGAGAAGCAAATAAACAACTAGTGTGTCCACTTTGCAAATAAAAATAAAAATGTGAGGTGTGTGCATGTGTGGGCCGATTTTTCCCTCCCCCTCTCTTATTGTCTTTATTGCTAAAGACAAAACTAATAAGTAAAAAGCAAAAAAGACTCTCTCTCCTCACTCCCCTCTCACTCACGTTCACCCTCTCTATTCTCTCTTTTCTCTCTTCTTCTTCTACCTGCGACACCATGGAGAAAGGAAGAACTCACACAACTCCTCCTTCTCTCCTCTTTGTTAACTCAATCTTGCTCCAAAAATCACAAAATTATACCATTGGAATCCCCTTGCAAAGGAGAACATTTCCTCCTTTCAAAAATCCAAAAGCTCCATTTCGTTTTTGGGTGTTCACCATTTGAGATTCAAGTCCACCATTAGAAGCACCTTCACCTCCTTATCATCTTGAGGTAAAAAGAATTCGAAAATCCATCGTTTCTAGCTCTCATTGCATTTTAAGAATTTTCAGTTTTGAATGCTTTCTTTTGCTCCAGCCGATTTGGCTTCTCTTGGGCTAGAAATCTTGTTCTTTCACTAGTCAAGAGCTTCATCCATTCATTGGAAGGTAACACTCTTTTCTAAACCCTAAAACTCAAATTCTAGGGTTAGTATAAAATGAATGCTAAATGGTATGGTGTATGTATTATGTGCTGTAGCACTTTGTGTGTGGGAACCCTATTGGGACCGAGAACAAAGAGAAGAAAGAAGAGAAGAGGAAAGGAAAGAAAGAAACTAACAAGACAAGGTAAATCCTTACCTTGAGTTAGTTTGTATTGTGTTGTAACAGTTTTGGAGTATCAAAACAGTAATGTATTGAGTAATGAGTAGTGGTATGTAGTGTATGAGAAAAATTAACAGTTTTGAAGTTTTAAATGGTTTAAAAGCTTGGGAAAACCTTGGGTAGTATGTGTATGTGCAGGAATTTTAATGTGTGTAGTAGTGTTGAATGGTGAGTATAGTGTATTGTATAAACAGGTTGTGAGAATGTGAATTGTGAGCTGAATAATGTGTGGAGAAAGTAAGAATTATAGGGGAGACCATGTCAAAATTTGTGTAGAAAGGAGAGGACTTGAGTTGTTTAAGAAGAGGAAGTATTTGGAGAGTTTAGGAGGAATGTTAGTACCTTGTAACAGATTTGAATATGGGTTTGTAAATGAGATGGAACTAGGTTGTGAGCTAATGTATTTAAGATGCTAAGAGTGGCATTGGATGAGGAGGTATTGGAGTATAAGAGTAGAGGGAAAAATCTGTAGCATAAGGTATAAGGGAAGAAACAATGGGAGTGTTGAGTTGAAACTTGGGGAAATTGAGTGTATAAATAAGCATAGGATTGTGTGATGTATTAAGGAATGAATTAGCATGATTTAGAGTGTCTAAATAGTACTAAAACATGTTAGGATGCATGTAGGAAGAATAGGGAAGCAATGGGTGAAATTGGGAAAAGAAAACAAGGCCTGTAGCAAAGTTCTGCTACTGTCCGACCCACAGCTGGATCGGACGCTGGGTCGGACAAGGCCTGAACAACGAAAATAAACTTTCTGGAACCGTCCGACCCAGAGCCGTGAGTCGGACGTGGGTCGGACGGGCCTTGAGAAACGACGGTAATTCTTTCTGGAATGGTCCGACCCAGGGCCGTGAGTCGGACGTGGGTCGGACGGCAAATTTTCTAATGGCGAAGTTTCTGACTTCGTCCGACCACAGTGGGTCGGACAGTGGGTCGGACGGAGCTAAGTCAGAATCGAAACTTTCTGGAATGGTCCGACCCAGAGGTATGGGTCGGACGGAATAGTGCTGGGTCGGACGGGAGTAATTTCAGAGGACGAAAACCTACTGGAATGGTCCGACCCAGGGTTGGGTCGGACGGCCCAAACACTTACAAAAAAAAATGTTTTATAATATGACTATAGTAATCATATGTATGTATATGTATATGCCTATACACCGGTATGCATATATAAGTAGTAATACACCATTAATGAAGTAATATGGTAAGAAAGTAAGTAAATGTGTAAGGAAGTAAGTTTATGAAGTAGTAAAGGAAAGAATGGTTTATAACCAAGTAAGAAAGTAATGGAAGTAAGTATGCATTGAAAGTATCAATGAAGGAGTAAGTAGATCAATAATAGATCATTGATCATACTACTTCATGTATGTATAGGAATCCCATAGTTGAGCTCCAAAGGAACCGGTAGTACCCTACGACGGTGAACGGTATGATTTCCTCATGCCCTGTATCCTAACTTGGTTACCCCGATTTGTGTGCTTATGTGATCACCAATAAGATAAATGCACGAATCGGACTTATATTGCACTTTGTGTTTGAACTATATTGTTCTTGTTTTATGCTCTTGAACATTTAGTTTGTATAATTCATGAAATGTATGAATGGAAATGAAGTGTATGTGTAAGTATGAGTACTTGGTACTTGTATTGTATGTATGTATGGAAGTAAGTATGGACTTCTACTAATTCCTAACCATCTAACTCCTAACATGAGTAATGAGTATAATGGAATGAGTAGAAGCCCGATATAGTTTCGGCCACGCGTGAGGATAAGGAGACACAAGAGGTTGGATCCGAATCCTGGCTATAATCTTTTCCATGGACCAAATCCCTTGAATGGGTAGCATCCTGGATTAGTGGGCCACCCTAAAGCCCGGTGGTGGGATGTAGTAATCCCTGCCCGGAGGTCATACCGACTTAACTGGAAGTAAAGTATGTAAGAAGTAAGTATTGTATTTGTATTGGTCTTGACTATTGTAAGTCATTGACCCGGAGTAAAAGTATTGAACACCCGATTAACCCGGGTGTGTAATAAGGCTAACAAGACCTTGTATGTATTGGAGAATTGTATCTCCGTGATGCGGTGAGTATGGTAAGTATGAATGAATGACTTGTATTGTATTCCTTGTATGTATTGTATGTATGTATGCTTGGTAAATGAATGTATTGTATTGTATTGTATAAAGCATGTATGTATGTATGAATGAAACGAACCGCATGTACTCGACCAAATAGTTGGCGTACCCTCGCTAGTACGCGGGGTATGCGGTTATCATATGCAGCGTAAGCTGACCCCCTAGGGGGAATGTTTTTACTCCACAGGTACCCGCGAGGCGTGAAGGTAAAGTAAGGTCAAGATGTGATTCTTTTTGGAGTAGTAGTAGGATTGATGGTGTACTGAGTTGTACACGGCTAAGGCCTTTTGTAGCCGGTGTACCATGTGGTACACCTTTTTGGATATGAATTATTGATTGGATAGTAAGGAGAGGATGTATAAACTCTTCATTTTTGGGAAGTAGTCATGGATGTAATTCATATACTATACTCGGTAATCAAATGTAAGTAAGTATTTGGTATTGTAAAGTAAGTAGTATGTATGTATTCATTCTAATCATCAGACCGAAACGTAAGTATAGTAGCCTTGTTAACCTTGGAGGGTTAACGGCGTTGTATCACCCGCCGGAGTAGGTAAGTATTCCGCTGCGAGAAGGGTAAGTATGGGATGATTAGAGGATAATGGAAGGATTAGCGGTTGGGGTGTTACAAAAAGTGGTATCAGAGCGAAGTCTCGCTCTGATGATTAGAATTTAAGAGTAGTGATTACCGAGTTAGGATTTCAACCGTCTTAAGACGGATATTTAAAAACCTAACTAGGAACTACCGTTAGCAATAACGGATACCACTAACGTCTACAAGGACGATACCATTGTTTGAATGAAGACATGAGGTCATAGTATCACGACATCTAATGTAATCACTTGTTCAGATGTCAGGACGTGGTCCAGGTCGTCCCAGAGGAGGGGGCAACGAAGGACCAAGCGCGCAGACGATAGCCCGAAATCGTCGCCGCCACGGTAGCACAGATGCTACCGGATGTAATCACGGCTGTACAACAAACACAGCAAAACACAGCAGCAGCAGCAGCAACCCGACCCACCTCATCCCCGAGAAACGAATTGGGTAAAGCTGTCGCCGACCTTCGACCTCCATGCTTTAGAGGCGAGAGCGACCCCGCCAAGCTCGAGGCCTACCTCTCCGAGATGGAGACGGCCTTCGAGACACTTGAGACTCCCGCTGGAGTTCGAGTGAGGATAGCTGCGTACTACCTCAAAGACGCGGCTATGGACTGGTGGAAGCTCGTTAAGGCCGAGCACATAGCTGATCCCGCATTCGGATGGGAAGCCTTCACCTCTCTCCTCCGATCTAAGTATTACCCCGAGCATGTCAAGACCAAGAAAAGGCTTGAGCTCGATGCACTAAAAATGACCGAGAAGATGACGGTTGATGAATATTACCGCACCTTCACCTCTCTTCTCCGACTTCTACCCGACCTTGGGTATACCGGCCAAGTCTTGGTCGACCGCTTCTACGGCGGATTGAGCCATCGACTCCGGTATGGCATGGGCTTCACACGGTTTACCTCCCTTCAGGTAAACAAGTTGAACCCTTAAAAAGCCATGAGTAATGTGAATTAGTATTCCCGTATGTAAATGTAACCTAATGCCTAAGTAATTCAGGAGTGTTACCACGCTGCATCTCGAGTTGAGATCACCTGCCAGCTAAGAGATGAGGAGCAAGCGCTGAAGCGCAAGGTGAGCGGCAAGGGTAACCCTCCGATGATCAAAACCAATCCAAACCTTGGAAGAAAAGGAAGGGAAAGCATTCCCATCAGAAGAACACTTCGGAGACGGCGGTGCCCATGCTGAGAAGGGCAAGGCAGCTGAGCCATTACAGATTGCCTACACCGCACCAGTGGCAGCGAAGCCACTGAGGTCTCAGCCCTACAGGGGTAAGAAACCGAAACCGAATTAGTACACTTGTGAATTTGTATGTATATAGAGTATTGTAAGTATACCGAACCTTGCTAACTTGGAAGCTATAGGTTCTGGATTTGGCCAAGGAAAGAACCAATCTGATGGCCGCAGCTACATCTGCCGTAACTGCAACAAGGATCATCCCGGCACAGATTGCCAAGGAAGGGAGATCCGCTGCTTCACTTGTCAGAAACCGGGCCACCGTGCCAATGCATGCCCGGAGAACTCTAAGCCCAAGGGCAACTACCAGGCTACACAGCGTGAGGGCAAGGAGGTTGCATCTGGCGATGCTCATGCCCAGCACACCTCGCAGGGACAGGGGTCCCGAGGTCCGCAGAAGGGCGCACCGCAGAGGCAGCCGGCCTTACACATCATAGACCGTGATGGGACCGGGACTAAGTCCGGCCCAGGTAACCACTGTAACCTTTAATCCTTGAAGAGCATGACTAAGTATTAAAGTAATTGTATGAATGAAAGCATGAATGCGTAAGTACTTGAAGTATGAAATTGAGCATGAGTAAGTAACATGGAAGTATGTAATGAGCATGAAATGAATTAGTAAGCCTAGAACTCACTCTAGATGAAATTTACCACCTTAGGGAAATTCCATATCTGTTACCCAATACCTTCAAACTCACCTCATGAAGAGACCGACATCGCCAACTATCACTTCAACAACGAACAGTGTCAGGTCATCCGCCCAGGTATGATTTTATTAAAAGGATACCTGACACCCGAAGCACAAATTTCAATCATCCGACGATGCAACGAGTTAGGAACGGGTCCAGGAGGATTTTATACACCCGAATTCCCCGGTGGAGCTACAATGAAGCTGAAAATGATGTGCTTGGGAAAGGACTGGAACCCTTATACCAAGACATACCAAACAACGCGAGCAGGAGACGGAGCAACACCTCCAGCAATACCCCCAGAATTCCAAACGCTTGTCACACAAGCTGTAGAAATTGCACAACAGTGAAGATGAACCAATCCCTGCACTTGAAGCAGATCTATGTATCGTCAACTTCTATGAGAAAGAAGGGACTTGGCTACACCAAGACAAGGACGAGACAGCGGAATCTCTTGAACTAGGAGTGCCCGTAGTGTCTTGGTCCATTGGTGATGACGCCGTATTTTTGTATAGCGAGCGGAAGCGTGTGGACCTCGCAGAAAAATTGGTATTGAGATCAGGAGATGTTCTAATCATGGGTGGAAAATCAAGGTTGCTGTATCACGGGATCCAGAAGATCAAGTTGAATACGGCACCACCGGCAATAATCAATGCCACACACATGATACCAGGACGCCTGAACCTTACCTTTAGAAAGTATTAATCTTGTAGTAGCATGTAATCCAGTAGTAACGTGTATTAGAGACACAGTATGTATGATGGTTGGTTATTCAATAAAAGCAGTGTTGATTATTAAATTCCACTTGCGTTCCACCATCTTTACTTATAATCTCATGAATCAATAGGTTGTGGACTCGGTACCGAAGGTAACCTGAGCGTCCTCACCAAAGAACAAGCCGGCAAGAGCGGCACCATTCTAACGGGAACATTCCCAGTAAACGGCATCGAAGCCTCAGTATTGTTCGACTCCGGCGCCTCTCACACCTTCATATCGCCATCTCTTGCGAAGAAGTTGGGGCTAGATGCGGATGAGCTACCGAACTTCTTGGTTACTCTCCCATCGAAGGAGCGGGTACTGTAACACCCCTACCACGTACTCAATAATAATTGGAATCGCAGCGGAATATGAACAACTAAACAGTAACTAAACGATTGGTGCTACAACGCCGTCAACCACCCACGTGGTTAACAAGGCTGAAGATACAAGTGTACCGGCCTGATGATCAGACTCCCGAGCATAGAACTAAAACCATAAGTACATACACACATAACCGAGTATTTAACTTACAACCCATAATTATACACCGTCACTGTAACCTTCCACTGTGCACTGTCGATAACTGAAATACATATTACCACGGGAGCACAGGCGCATCCCGGGCCAACCCAAAGGTACTCAAAAGTAAACTACATCCTGGGATCTAGAGCCACTCTGCTTCTTCGATCCTCATCCTGCAGTAAAGAAATATGGATCCCCCGAGGGGTCAGCAACCCTTGGCTGGTATGGCTAACGCGCAGCCCATCGGCTACCGGGATACGCGCACCAATTGTCATGATGACATGGCATTCATTTTACACAATAACATCATATACAATAGCATAGCAAGAATCGCATAGCAAATAACTTCACAATAACACACAAGAACGAATCCTTTTAGGAAACGAACCAACATGTTAGATCACATTGAGGCATAGAGGATGTTGCCATACTCATACTAAGCTCGTTACATAACTCGTTACCGTCACTTTAAATTGAACGGATACTTAAACACCAGGCGTGTCGGATATAGTGCCCAAGCACACCGAATAACATAGTATGCCCCTGTGGCCCGACGTGAGTCAGTAAAATAGCCTTGGATAAGCTAAAGGGAAGATTGAAACCAATTGGAAAACAACCTAAACATACAAGAGAATCGAACCGGTGATGACATCGACTCCCATACTCACAGCGTGGCCGAACTACCGACTCCTCAATTCCCCGTTAGCACTTGTTAGTATACAACATTGCAACACAATACACAGTCACAACCAAGTGTTTAAGTCTTGTTAGACACACACAAGGGAAATTAGTCGTATCTCAACAACATAATAATATAACCTGTAAACTCATTACGTGACTTAAGTCTTACAAAGTCATAAACACAGAAACAAACAACACACAAGCCGGTTAAACCGGTAGGCAACAGACTGCAAGAAAACCATACCTCGGTCCTTGCCTCGACTGGTTCCCACCTTGAAAGAATCCTAAACACATTTAGTAACGTTGGTCAATTAACGCCTAGTCCACTGTTAACATTTCTAGTTATTTCATTTCCACATTTTGTTTTAACTTCCCATCTTTAAAAATGTCATTATAACACTCCTAACATGTCTTGTATACCTTATAACACACATCTCTAACTTATCCCCATCTTTAGGCATCGTTTATCAACCTAGAAACCAAGTTTTTAGTGGTCCGGGACTTGCTCCCTAACTTAGGTCCCGGACCTATACTTAGTAAACCTCTCGGTCTCTTTATTGGGTGGTCCGGGACTTCATATAGGTCCAAGTCCCGGACCATTCTAGGCAAATACTCTCGGTTGAATTTAAGGGGCTGGTCCGGTTCCTGTACAAGACCCCAGTCCCGCCCATCTCTATGTACAACTCACGGCCTATTTTTTGATACGTGGTCCGGGATGTCATTCACACCCCAATCCTGGACCGAAGCTACTGGATTGACGTAATCACATTTTTCATGTCCTGCTGCGTAAGTTATTTCACCCATCAAATGTATAGACTTCCCAGTACACTCTTATACTCAAAACTTCACCCAATACACCACATAACAACATAGTGCACAATTTAAATTGCATAGCACTTAGGCTCTTAAATGCGTAAATCTTAAACACTGAATTCCACATATATTTGCCTTTCACCTGCAATACAACAGCAGTACGTATGTCCTTACTAGTCTCTTGAGAACATTTTCTAAGTCATTTACCTTTGGCTCTTTAGTAGTTTCAACAGACAACAAGTTCATTTCCCAAAGGAATTTTAAGCTATTTTTGGTTACATAAAACGGAGGAAACACCATTTTCTTTGAGTTTCCTTACCTTGAAGCAAAGGAGAACAACAATACGTAAAAAGATGAACTCAGCTCCTTCCATGGAGATTCCTCTTGGCACCAAATGGAGCTCTTGAAGATTTGAAGGACTAAGTCGAAGAGCTTGATGAAACTAAGAGATCGGTGGTCTCGGTTTTTGATTTGGACAAGTGAGCAGAAGTTACAAGGATTTGAAGTTTGTATGTTGGTGGTGTGCTTTCGATCGTGAAAGAGAGAAAGGAAGGGGATAGTCTACGTGAGACAGCAAGGAAGAATGAAGGAATGAAGACAATCACTGATGTAGTTACTTTTTGAAGATATTTCTCACGTAAAACAATAGTAGTCTTTTAATTACTCACTTATCTACTCAATCAGCTCAAGGTGTGACTCACCGCATGCATAACCGACCCCCATTTAACAAAAGGGGTTAATTAGTCTTTATTGCTCAATAAATTACACATGTTAACATATATTACAAACTAGCTTATAAAAGTCACTATTCATAAAATAAGGCACTTTGAAGCGAAATTCTTGATTTCCCATTGATTTAACTTCCAAATTTGATACTAAATAGTACACATATTAATTAAGAGTAATGATGTCATTTAGCCATTTAAACTCATTTTCAAGACAATTTTCCCGAAAACGTGCTTTACGACTCATTAAAGCACATTTAGTGTTTTAACTTGTTTTCAAGCTCAGTTTTCTTTGGTAATTGATTTAATATATTATTAATATATTATAGGTCTTGGTAAGTTTATTAAGTCTTAATCAAGACTATCCCAAGCTTAAGCATATTTTTGCCCATATTACCTTTTTGGTAATTAATGTATTTACTATTTATTAAATTGTTTACTAATATTTCTAAGACTCTTTTTAGTCTTAATAATTTATTATTTAATATTTAAACCACTTATTAAGGTTTGGGTATTTCAATCTACCCCCCTTAAAGAACTTTGTCCCAAGTTCATACTTCCCACATATCTTAAATACTAAACATGGGGATCACTTATAAAACATACTTCCATAACCACATCAACAACATACTTACATATATCGGACACAAGGTCCTAACAGCATAACACTCTCAGACACAACGGTCTGTAACATAACAATGACAACATGACATAAACAACAACATAGACATGTATTCAAATACATGCCGTACACTCATAACTGAAACGGTCTACCCCCCTTAAAAAGGGTACGCCCCGTACCCTATACATACAAACTCTAAGAAGTAAACAACGAACGGGTACTTCGCCTTCATCTTGTCTTCCAGCTCCCAAGTGGCCTCCTCGCGTCCTGGTTAGACAGAGGACCTTCACCAGTCATACAGACTTATGGCGAGTGTCTCGAGTCTTGGTATCCAAATCCGTACGGGAGTCTCCACTGATCGCATGGTTCGGCTCTAAGGTTAGCCTTTCAGGCTGAAGTACATGAGACGGAGGACATATATTTCTTCAACTGGGACACATGAAATACATCATGTACCTTGCCCAGCTCAGCAGGTAAATCAAGTCTATAAGCTACTGGTCCTATCCGCTCCGTCACAATAAGGCCCCACATACTTTGGGCTCAACTTGCCTTTCTGGCCAAGCGAAACATCCCTCCATGGGGGATACTCTAAGGAACACCTGATCGCCCACGCGAACCCAGGTCCACGTCTGCGCACATCAGCGTACGACTTCTGTCTATCCTGAGCTCCTTTCATGTTAGCCCGGATCTGGCGAACTTCTGCCTGAACTTGTTCCAGATACTCTGGTCCTATAATGACCGTCTCACTCGATTCATCCCAGCATAATGGCGTGCGGCATGGTCTACCGTATAAAGCCTGGAAGGGAGACATCTTGATCGAAGCATGGTAACTATTGTTGTAACTAAACTCGATCAGATGTAACTTATTAATCCAGCTGGTCTGAAAGTCAAGTGCACATGCACGTAACATACCCTCAAGTGTCTGGATAGTGCGCTCACTCTGACCATCTGTCTGTGGGTGAAACGCCGTACTCAATTTCAGTTCAGTACCCAGTGCTTCTCTTGTGGATCTCCAATACCTCGATAAGAATCTTGTATCCCTGTCAGATACAATCGTTTTCGGTACTCCATGATGTCTTAGAATTTCTCTGTCAAAGAGCTCTGCAAGTCTTGCCACTTTCCAGGTGTCCTTCATCGGTATGAATCGGGCCACCTTGGTCAGTCGGTCAACAACAACCCAAATCATATTCAGACCTCCCTTTGTAGGCGGAAGCCCTACTACAAAGTCCATAGAAATGTCATGGAACTTCCACTCAGGCACTGGCATTGGCTGCACCATACCACCAGGCCGTCGGTGCTCAAACTTGACTTTCTGACAAGTGAGACACCTTAACACATAATCATTCACATCCTTTTTCATTCCAGCCCACCAAAAATAACGTTTCATACCCTTATACATCTTTGAAGCTCCGGGGTGAATCGATGTCGTAGAACAATGGGATTCACTCAGTATGCGCTCCTTCAGCTCAGCGCTACTCCTCGGAATACACAGTCGGCCATTAAGCCTAATCAAGTCATCGTCATGGAGTCTGAGGTCGTACTTCTGGCCCTCGAATGTCCCATCAATAAGTTTCTGTCTAACCTCCAACATATACTGATCCGTCATCTGAGCACTCCGCACCTCTTCAACCAAGCTAGTATGAGAGACCAGCGAATGGAGAGAGTGTGCTCGGCGACTCAGTGCGTCAGCTACCACATTTGCTTTCCCCTCTTTGTATTGCAAATTAATGTCATAATCGTTTAAGAACTCAACCCACCTTCTTTGTCTCATGTTCAACTCCTTCTGAGTGAACAAGTACTTTAAACTCTTGTGGTCGGAATAGATTGTCACACTTACCCCATACAAATGATGTCGCCATATCTTCAGTGCGAAGACAATGGCACCCAATTCTAAATCGTGGGTAGGGTAGTTCTCTTCGTGTTTCTTCAGCTGTCGGGAGGCGTATGCTACGACCTTCCCGTGTTGCATCAACACACAACCCATACCCTTACCTGATGCGTCGCAATAGACCTCAAAACCATCTGGACCGTTTGGTATAGTCAGGACTGGTGCAGATGTCAGAGCATCTTTAAGCTTCTGAAAAGAAATCTCACAGTCTTTTGTCCACTCGAATGGAGCATCCTTCTTCATCAAGGAAGTCATCGCTTCGAGACACTGGAGAAGTCCCTCACAAATCTCCTATAATATCCTGCCAGACCGAGGAAGCTCCGAATGTCGGTAACTGTCTTCGGCCTAGGCCAGGTGCGTACTGCATCTATCTTTGCCGGATCAACAGCGATCCCGGCCAGAAATCACATGGCCAAGAAAAGAAACTTGGTCCAACCAAAATTCACACTTAGAAAATTTCGCATACAACTGATTCTTCCTCAATGTCTGTAACACATCCCTCAGGTGACTTTCATGCTCACCTCTTAATTTCGAATACACAAGTATGTCATCGATGAAGACTACCACTGACTTGTCCAACTGATCTTGGAACAAGCGGTTCATTAGGTCCATGAACTTAGCTGGTGCATTGGATAAACCGAACGGCATAACCGTAAACTCATAGTGTCCATATCTGGTTCTGAACGCTGTTTTCTCAATATCACTGTCCTTAACTGCAATCTGATGATAACCTGATCGTAGATCTATCTTGGAGAACACTGATGCTCCTCTCAACTGATCAAATAAGTCGTCGATGCGTGGTAAAGGATAACGGTTCTTCACCGTAACTGCATTCAGCTCTCGATAGTCAATACAAAGGCGGAGGCTACCATCCTTCTTCTTCACGAAGAGGACCGGCGCTCCCCATGGTGAAACGCTAGGGCGAATAAATCCCTTGTCAAGTAGGTCTCTCAGCTGCTCCTTGAGCTCAATCATCTCTGCTGGAGCCATACGATAGGGCGCCTTCGCTATTGGTCCGGTGCCCGGAACCAAATCAATCTCAAACTCAACTTCCCGTGCTGGCGGCATGCCCGGCAGTTCCTTAGGAAATACATCAGGAAACTCCGACACTACCGGCACATCTGGGCTAAACTCTGGGTCTCTCTCTATGTCCTGGACATAGCAAAGGTATACATCATTCCCTCGTCGTAGTTCATGATACATAGCCATGGCGGTGATGATCTGAGTCGAAGGCTCCCGGGCCTCTGGCGGTATGATATAGTAACCCCAGAAAGGACAGCAACAGGGTGGCAAGGGCCAGGCCCAGACCACCACTGCTGAGGAGCCATTGCAGCTCACCACTTATGCCTATGCGGCTAAGCCCCTGCGCTCTCAGCCATTCAAGGGTAACTAGTTAATTCTGAACAAGAGTTTAAGTGTGTGATGTTATAATGAAAAGTGTGTACTGAATGTGTGATGTGTTAGCAGCTAGACGGGCTCTGGACCGGAGCGCCACTATTACTGTAAGTGGTGCAACGGTGACCACCCCGGCAAGGACTGCAAGGGAAATGATGTGCAGTGCAGATTCTGCAAGAAGATGGGGCATCGTGACTACGAGTGCTTCCAGAACCGAATGGCAGAAATTACAAGCCTAGGGGACAGTGGAAGGGTAAGGCCGTTGCGATTACCGAAGGCCCAAAGCCGGCTAATCAGCCACCTACGACCAGAGGTATTGATGCCCAGAAGGGGAAGGGATCGGGATCCAACAAGGCCGCCCTGAATGTGGTGGACCGGTCTGAGGCAGCAGAACCCTCTTCTAGACAGGTACCGCCTAAACCATCAAATGAAATGAGTGATTGTATACCGCATTACATACATGCGTGTTAGTGAGTCTAAGTGTATTACCATGTGAGTAAAAATTTAAAGTATGATGTGAAAGTCACCTAAACTAGGTAATTTAAATCTAGGAACCTTCAATATTTGCTATCCAATCCCGCCCACACCAAGCCCTAAAGAAACCGCCATCAACATCACCGACTTTCCAATGGGCAATGTCAGGTCATCCAGCCAGGTATGATACTTTTAAATGGATACCTGACACCGGAAGCACAAATCCACATCATCCGACGATGCGACAAACTGGGAACAGCACCAGGAGGTTTCTACACACCCGAATACCCGAGTGGGTCAAAAATGAAATTGAAGATGATGTGCATGGGTAAGGACTGGAATCCTTACACCAAGTCATATCAAAACAAGCGAGCTGAGGATGGAGCAACTGTACCAAGTATACCTGAGGAGTTCCTCGCGGTCGTTAAACACGCTGGGGAATTGCTCAGCAAGTTGAATCTGATTCAATACCAAGTGTGAAAGCAGATCTATGTGTTGTGAACTTCTACCAAAAAGGAGGACGCTTAGGTTTACACCAACATAAGGACGAGTCACCCGAGTCTCTACGTAAGGGAGTACCCGTGGTGTCTTGGTCCATTGGTGATACCGCAGTTTTTATGTACGGCGAGCAGAAGCGTGGTGACCTCGCAAAGAAGCTGATACTGAAATCAGGAGATGTGTTAATCATGGGTGGGCAGTCAAGGATGTTATACCACGGTATCAAGAAGATCAAACTGAATACCGCACCTTCGACAGTGATCAATGCCAACACATGAAACCTGGACGTTTGAATTTGACCTTCACATGGTAATACACCCCTACCACGTACTCAATAATAATTGGAATCGCAGCGGAATATGAACAACTAAACAGTAACTAAACGATTGGTGCTACAACGCCGTCAACCACCCACGTGGTTAACAAGGCTGAATAGATAAAAGTGTACCGGTCTGATGATCAGACTCCCGAGCATAGAACTAAAACCATAAGTACATACACACATAACCGAGTATTTAACTTACAACCCATAATTATACACTGTCACTGTAACCTTCCATTGTGCACTGTCGATAACTGAAATACATATTACCACGGGAGCACAGGCGCATCCCGGGCCAACACCCAAAGGTACTCAAAGGTAAACTACATCCTGGGATCTAGAGCCACTCCGCTTCTTCGATCCTCATCCTGCAGTAAAGGAAATATGGATCCCCCGAGGGGGTCAGCAACCCTTGGCTGGTATGGCTAACGCGCAGCCCATCGGCTACCGGGATACGCGCAACCAATTGTCATGATGACATGGCATTCATTTTACACAATAACATCATATATACAATAGCATAGCAAGAATATCGCATAGCAAATAACTTCACAATAACACACAAGAACGAATCCTTTTAGGAAACGAACCAACAATGTTAGATCACATTGAGAGCATAGAGGATGTTGCCATACTCATACTAAGCTCGTTACATAACTCGTTACCGTCACTTTAAATTGAACGGATAACTTAAACACCAGGCGTGTCGGATATAGTGATCCCAAGCACACCGAATAAACATAGTATGCCCCTGTGGCCCGACGTGAGTCAGTAAAATAGCCTTGGATAAGCTAAAGGGAAGATTGAAACCAAATTGGAAAACAACCTAAACATACAAAGAGAATCGAACCGGTGAATGACATCGACTCCCATACTCACACGCGTGGCCGGAACTACCGGACTCCTCAATTCCCCGTTAGCACTTGTTAGTAGTACAACATTGCAACACAATACACAGATCACAATCAAGTGTTTAAGTCTTGTTAGACACACACAAGGGAAATTAGTCGTATCTCAACAACATAATAATATAACAACTGTAAACTCATTACGTGACTTAAGTCTTACAAAGTCATAAACACACAGAAACAAACAACACACAAGCCGGTGTAAACCGGTAGGCAACAGACTGCAAGAAAACCATACCTCGGTCCTTGCCTCGACTGGTTCCCACCTTGAGAGAATCCTAAACACATTTAGTAACGTTGGTCAATTAACGCACTAGTCCACTGTTAACATTTCTAGTTATTTCATTTCCACATTTTGTTTTAACTTCCCATCTTTAAAAATGTCATTATAACACTCCTAACATGTCTTGTATAACCTTATAACACCATCTCTAACTTATCCCCATCTTTAGGCATCGTTTATCAACCTAGAAACCAAGTTTTATAGTGGTCCGGGACTTGCTCCCTAACTTAGGTCCCGGACCTATACTTAGTAAACCTCTCGGTCTCTTTTATTGGGGTGGTCCGGGACTTCATATAGGTCCTAAGTCCCGGACCATTCTAGGCAAATACTCTCGGTTGATTTTAAGGGGCTGGTCCGGGTCCTTGTACAAGACCCAAGTCCCGGACCCATCTCTATGTACAACTCACGGCCTATTTTTGATACGTGGTCCGGGATGTCATTCACACCCCAAGTCCCGGACCGAAGCTACTGGATTGACGTAATCGCATTTTTCATGTCCTGCTGCGTAAGTTATTTACACCCATCAAATGTATAGACTTCCCAGTACACTCTTATACTCAAAACTTCACCCAATATACACCACATAACAACATAGTGCACAATTTAAATTGCATAGCACTTAGGCTCTTAAAATGCGTAAATCTTAAACACTGAATTTCCACAATATATTTGCTTTCACCTGCAAATAAAACAGAACCAGTACGTATGTCCTTTACTAGTCTCTTTGAGAACATTTTCTAAGTCATTTACCTTGGCTCTTTAGGTAGTTTCAACAGACAACGTAAGTTCATTTTCCAAAGGAATTTTAAGCTATTTTTGGTTAACATAAAAACGTGGAGGAAACACCATTTTCTTTGAGTTTCCTTACCTTGAAGCAAAGGAGAACAACAATACGTAAAAAGATGAACTCAAGCTCCTTCCATGGAGATTCCTCTTGGCACCAAAATGGAGCTCTTGAAGATTTGAAAGGACTAAGTCGAAGAGCTTGATGAAACTAAGAGATCGGTGGTCTCGGTTTTTGATTTGGACAAGTGAGCAAGAAGTTACAAGGATTGAAGTTGTATGTTGGTGGTGTGATGTTCGATCGTGAAAGAGAGAAAGGAAGGGGATAGTCTACGTGAGACAGCAAGGAAGAATGAAGGAATGAAGACAATCACTGATTGTAGTTACTTTTTGAAGATATTTCTCACGTAAAGCAAATAGTAGTCTTTTAATTACTCACTTATCTACTCAATCAGCTAGCAAGGGTGTGACTCACCGCATGCATAACCGACCCCCATTTAACAAAAGGGGTTAATTAGTCTTTATTGCTCAAATAAATTACACATGTTAACATATATTACAAACTAGCTTATAAAAGTCACTATTCATAAAAACAAGGCACTTTGAAGCAAAATTCTTGATTTCCCATTGATTTAAACTTCCAAATGTGATACTAAATAGTACACATATTAATTAAAGAGTAATGATGGACATCTAGCCATTTAAAACTCATTTTCAAGACAATTTTCCGAAAACGTGCTTTACGACTCATTAAAGCACATTTTGTGTTTTAACTTGTTTTCAAGCTCAGTTTTCTTTGGTAATTGATTTAATATATTTATTAATATATATATAAGGTCTTGGTAAGTTTATTAAGTCTTAATCAAGACTATCCCAAGCTTAAAGCATATTTTTGCCCATATTACCTTTTTGGTAATTAATTGTATTACTATTTATTAAATTATTTACTAATGTTTCTGAGACTCTTTTTAGTCTTAATAATTTATTATTTAATATTTAAACAACTTATTAAGGTTTGGGGTATTTCATATATGTGAGAGATCAGGAGAAGCTTATTGATGGCACATTCGAGGGTCAGAAGTACGACTTCTGACTCCACGATGATGACCTGATTAGGCTTAATGGCCGACTGTGTATTCCGAGGAGTAGCGCTGAACTGAAGGAGCGCATACTGAGTGAATCCCATTGTTCTACTACTCGATTCACCCCGGAGCTTCAAAGATGTATAAAGGTATGAAAAGATATTTTTGGTGGGCTGGAATGAAGAAAGATGTGAATGATTATGTGTTGAGGTGTCTCACTAGTCAGAAGGTCAAGTTTGAGCACCGCCGGCCTGGTGGTATGGTACAGCCAATGCCAGTGCCTGAGTGGATGTTCCATGACATTTCTATGGATCGTAGTAGGGCTTCCGCCTACAAGGGGAGGTCTGAATATGATTTGGGTTGTTGTTGACCGACTGACCAAGGTGGCTCGATTCATACCGATGAAGGACACCTGGAAAGTGGCAAAACTTGCAGAGCTTTTCGACAGAGAGATTGTACTGCACCATGGGGTACCGAAGACTATCGTGTTTGATAGGGATACCAGATTCCTCTCGAGGTATTGGAGAACTACACGGGAAGCGCTTGGTACCGAGCTGAAGCTAAGTATAACGTTCCACCCACAGACAGATGGTCAGAGTGAGCGCACCATCCAGACACTTGAGGATATGTTACGTGCATGTGCACTTTACTTCCAGACCAGCTGGATTGACAAGTTACATCTGATTGAGTTTAGCTACAACAACAGTTACCATGCTTCGATCAAGATGTCTCCCTTTCAGGCTTTGTACGGTAGACCATGCCGCACGCCATTATGCTGGGATGAGTCGAGTGAGACGGTCATTATAGGACCAGAGTACCTGGAACAAGTTCAAGCAGAAGTACGCCAAATCCGGGCTAACATGAAGGTAGCTCAGGATAGGCAGAAATCATACGCCGATGTGCGCAGACGTGACCTGGAGTTCACCGTGGGCGATCAGGTATTTCTTAGAGTATCCCCCATGAAGGGAGTGTTTCGTTTTGGCCATAAGGGCAAGTTGAGCCCGAAATATGTGGGGCCTTATGTTGTGACGGAGCGGATAGGCCCGGTAGCTTACAGGCTAGATTTACCTGCTGAGCTGGGCAAGGTACATGATGTATTTCATGTGTCCCAGTTGAAAAAATATATGTCACATCCGTCTCATGTACTTCAGCCTGAAAGGCTAACCTTAGAGCCGACCATGCGATCAGTGGAGACTCCCGTACGGATTCTGGACACTAAGACTCGAGACACTCATCATAAGTCCGTGGACTGGTGAAGGTCCTCTGGTCTAACCAGGACGTCGAGGAGGCCACTGGGAACTGCAAGATAGATGAAGGTGAAGTACCCGTCGTTGTTTACTTCTTAGTGTTTGTATGTATAGGGTACGGGCGTACCCCTATTTTAAGGGGGGTAGAGCCATTCGGTTATGTGTGTACGACATGTATTGAAATACATTGTCTATGTCATGTTGTTATCTTACTATGTTACAGACCGTTGAGTCTGAATGATGTTATGTAAATATGTTGTTAATGTTGTTATGGAAGTATTGTTTTATAAGTAATCCCCATGTTTTAATATTTAAGATATGTGGGAAGTGTGAACTTTGGGGACAAAGTTCTTTTAAGGGGGATAGATTGAAATACCCCAAACCTTAGTATGTGGTTTAAACATTAAACTTTGGTATAATAAGGCTAAAAGTGCCTTAGAAACATTAGTGAACAATTTAAACCATAGAAAACACAAATAAAAACCTCAAAGTCAATATGGGCAAAAATGTGCTCTAAGCTTGAGATAACCTTGGTTAAGACCTAATGAGCTTACCAAGACCCTATTTATATATTAATGAACATATTAAACCAATTACCAAAGAAAACCAAGCTTGAAAACAAGTTAAAACACAAAATGTGCTTTAAGGAGTCTTAAAGCACATTTTGAAAAATTGTCTTGTAAATGAGTTTTGAGTGGCTAAATGTCCATCATTACTCTTTAATTAACATGTGTACTACTTAGTATCACATTTGGAAGTCTAAATCAATGGGAAATCAAAATTTTCACAATTATGTGCCTTGTTTTGTAAATAGTAACTAAATTAAGCTAGTTTATAACATAAGTCAATATAAGTAAGTTAATTGGTCAACAAAGACTAAAATACCCCTTATTACATAATGGGGGTCGGTTTTTATAAGGGTGAGTCATCCCCTTACTAGCTTAACAAGATAAGTGAAGAAATAAAGTAAGTTACTATTTACTTTTACTTAAATATCTAAAACTAGCTACTTACCTTCATTCTCTTCTTTCCTTCTTCATTTCCTACGTCTCCAACCTCTCTTCTTCCTCCATTCACGGTTTTTCTACAGCTCACACACCATTCTCCATCTTCAATCTCTTATATCTCCTAGCTCCATTTACCAAATAAAAAACCAAGGCCACCATTCTTCTAGTCTCATCAAGCTCTTCAACCTTTCTTCTCAAAATTCCAAGAGCTCCATTTCGGTGCCCAGAGGGAATATCCATGGGAGGAGCTTGAGATTATATTTTTACATCTCATTGTTCTCCTTTGCTTCAAGGTAAGGAAACTCAAAGAAAAACAACATTTCCTTCATGTTTTAGTGTTGGCCGAAAATCACCTCTTCATGGTGTTTTCTCTTGCTTTGTTTTAGCCTCATTTCAATCTTTCAAGGACTTGGTGGAGTTCTCTCTCGCTACTCATTCAAACTCTCTTCCATCTCCAAGGTAAAACAACTATCTTAATGTTTTAAGACAATATAAAACCTAGGGTTAATAATGAGTTAAGCTTGGAGCTTGAAGGCTCATTACCTTACTTGTGTATTGATTAGAAGTTGACAAGCAATCAAAGGTCCTTGCCGATTTTAATCAAGGAAACAAGAAAGAAGTTTGAGAGGAAAAGAGGTAAATAAACTATCTCAAAGTAGTTTAAATGCCTTAGGGAAAATGAGCTTGATTTGCTTAATAAAGTACCTAAAGAGCTAATGGTAAATGAGTTAGTAAAATGCTCTCAAGGAGTTTATTAAGGGCATATGTATTGTTGGTTGTATTTGCAGGTCAAAGGCAAATATAATGTGGGAAATTCAGTGTTAATGGTTTATGCAATTTAAGGGCCTAAGAGCCATGTTATTTAAGGGCCTAAGTGCCAAGCAATTTAAATTATGCACTATATTGTGATGTAGTGTACTTGGGTGAAGTTTTGTGTATAAGAATGTTCTTGAGGGATTTAAGTGTTCTTGGGTGGTTAATGGTGAAAACTATGTGTTTTGGTGTAACAAGATGTTAGTAGAACCCATGTCAAAAATTAGGTAATGCATAAGAAGTTCTATGTGTTTAAATAAGCTTTGGTGAACTAGGAAGTGTTAGAAATGAATAAGTATTTTACTAGAGAAGAAAACATGTATAAAGGTGTTCTAAAATGCAAAAAGGACGTAGGCAATATCTTGGAGGATTTAGAATGCAAATGTGTGTTTTGGGATACTTCAAGATCATGGTGAGAAAGCATTTTAGGATAGTTGTTGTCATAGGTGAGAAACACCATTTAGAAACCTAGTAAGAAATGTTATAAGTGTTGGTAAATTTTGTAAGAAATTGAGTAATAAGTTAGACAAGGAACTAGGTGAGTGTAAGATGATATCTTGGCATTAGAACATACCTAAGATCATTTGGGAAGTTTACACATATAATGGATGTGGAGAACCATTGCAACAAGACTTAGAAAATGTTAAAATGTAAAATCTGTAGCAGTGGTCCGGGACCTAGGTCTTGGGTAATGTCCCGGACCATACATTAAAAGGGGCCGAGAGAGTTCTTACACTACCTTGGTCCGGGACTTAGGTCTTGCACTAAGACCCGGACCACCCCCTGATTTACCCCCGAGAGAATTTGCCTAGATTGGTCCGGGACCTAGGACCTGTATGAAGTCCCGGACCACCCCATAAAAACAACCCGAGAGTTTTACAAAGACTAGGTCCGGTACCTCAGTTGGGGACCAAGTCCCGGACCACTTAAAAGTTAAGTTTAAGGTTAAAAAAATGATGTCTAATGATTGGGATTAGTTAGTAATGATGTTATAAGGTTGTCTAAGGCATGATAGGTGCATTATAACGACAATTTAAAAGGTGAGAAGTTATAACAAGGTGTGAAAATAAAATAACTAGATATGTGAAGTAATAAGCTAACAACGGATTAGTACAGTAATTAACCGATGCTACTAAATGTGTATAGGATTCTTCAACGGTGGAAACCAGTCGAAGCAAGGACCAAGGTATGGTTTTCTTGCAGTCTGTTGCCTACCGGTTTACACCGGCTTGTGTGTTGTTTGTTTTTCTGTGTGTTTATGACTTTGTAAGACTTAAGTCATGTAATGAGTTTACAGTTGTTAATATTATTGTGATGTTAAGGTGTGACTCATTTCCCTTGCGTGTGTCTAACAAGACTTAACCACTTGTTTGTGATTTGTTTATTGAGTTCAATGTTGAACTTCTAACAAGTGCTAACGGGGAGTGAGGAGTCCGGTAGTTCCGGCCACGCGTGTGTATGGGAGTCGATGTCATAACCGGTTCGATTCTCTTTGTATGTTATGGTTGTTTCCACTTTGGTTTTCAACCTTCCCTTTAGCTTATCCAAGGCTATTTTACTGACTCAGTCGGGCCACAGGGGCATACTATGTTTTTTCGGTGAGCTTGTGTTACTATATCCGACTCACCTTGGGGTTAAGTTATCCGTTCAATCTAACAGGACGGTAACAAGTTATGTAACGAGCTTAGCATGAGTATGGCAACATTCTCTAGGCTCTCCATGTGACCTAACTAAGTTGGTTCGGTTTCTGAAAGGAATCGTTCGTGTATGTTATGTGTGATGTTGTTGCTATGCAATATTCTTGCTATGCTATTTATGTTGTTCGTTTAAAATCAATGCCATGTTATTATGACAAATAGTTACGCGTTTCCCGGTAGCCGAAGGGCTGCGCGTTAACCATACCAGCCAAGGGTTGCTGACCCCCTCGGGGGCTCCATAATTATTTGCAGGATGAGGATCGAAGAAGCAGAGTGGCTGTAGATCCTAGGTGTAATACCCCAAATTTCTAAACTGTGATTAGGGCCTTACTTAACTGTAAACCTTAGGAAACCCTAATTTCTAAAGATGGAGAAGGTTATAATTAGTTGGAGGTGCTTGGTGAACATTAGAAAGCTTAGTTCCCAGAGTATCACCCGGTAAACCTTAGTCTCGCGGGATTCCTGAAATTCCCGAAAATTACTAAATTCCTCAGGAACTGAGAGTGGTTATCAACCTTAGGAAGAGTGTTAGATACTTTTGAGAGTGTTTTGAGGGAAGAACAATCATATCTTCTTCTTTAATATAAGACAATCTGGTTACATTTTTCAGTATTTAGTGGTTCTGGGCAAACGAGGCTTCGGGAGAGCTCAGAAGTGACCCGAGGAAATTCCTGAAACTTGATAAACCCACACTAGTATTAACATACCTACATATATAGTCTTAATACCATGAAAATCTCAAGCCAAACATGGCCTAAGGTGGTGGCCGAAAATATCAAGGAAAGGAGAGAAATATCTCGGTTACTATTTACAACTATTCACGCCTCCTTACTATTTGTAATGATGATCAAGGCAACTTGCTCCCTCCTTATCCATTCAAAGGCGGTTATGTATGGATGGTTAGGATTGGTTTTGACACTTGACACAAATCAATGCTATGGACAATTCTAGAAGTAATGATTATAAGTTAAAGGATAAGGATGAAATTTAGTATAAAGGGGGGGGGGTGAAGGTCGGCCATGGTAGGTGAGCAAGGGGCCATTCTTCTTCATCTACCTTGCTCCTAAGCTAGAAAACACATTGGAGCTTAGGCAACAATACTCCTCCATTAGAAACACAAATCTAAGGTAGTAATTAAGCTAAAATCAAGGGAAAAGGCAAGTTTAAGGAGTGGAAGCCAAACTCCAAGGTGGGCGACTTGGTTGGGAGATTTGAGTTCAAGCAACTGTAATAAAGGTAGTAGAAAAAGCTCCAAAATGGCTAGGATAGGACAGGTAACATCTATGCACAATTTTCAACCTTTAAAGCTTATTTTCCTTCTTAAGTATTCTTATCTGGTTACCTACGAATCCTATGTCCTATTTTCTTAAAATTTTTACAGTGATCTAGGGATGAATAGTGAGTGATTATCCTAGAAAATAAAGTCGAAATAAGGTTGGAATTAGGAAACTCTAAAGAACTTGAAAAATGGAGAAAAATGAGCTTTAAGCTTTAGGAATTATTTAGGTGTGTTTCCGACATGGGTTTGAGCTAAAATTTTGAGGGTAGTCTTTAATAGTTAATATATGGTTATGGTTGACAAATCAAGTTGAATGGAGAAATTTAAGTCGGTTAGACAAGGTAAGGAAGCTAAAAATGAGAAAATGTGCTTTAAGCCTTTCTGAGTGGTTGAATGGGTTTCCGAATCTATCTTGAGCTGAAATTTTAAGGACATACTTGTGTTGTTGATATTGGATCATGGTTAAAATTTTAGGCCGAGACTCCATTGGGAAATTTTTTAAGTTGGTGAATAGTGATTTTGGTCAAAAATAAGAATTTAAGCTTTCTAAGGTGGTTTCTTGGAAATTGTTTGATTCTCTGATTTATTGGAGCTTGAATGGTATTTTTATGATGTTATTAAGGTGATTTTACAAGGTTGAACTTGATGTGTGGATTACTACTTGTGTTGCTTGTGCTTAAGCTGGTTTATGTTATCTTACTCATGGTTTGTAAATGTGTTTAAGGATAACCTCTTGTGGTGGTGGTGGAAAGTATTGTGTGATGTTGATATCATGGTTATCCTAAGGCTATGCCTCTTGTGAGAGCCTTTAAGGCCAAGCCGACGTTCCGGCAACAATATAAGCTCCTACTAATGAATTGGAGCTGCCACTATGATCTACTCCTATTGGGCAGAAGTTTTTAATAGGGGGTGTGCACACTTAAGGACATAGGGTGGGTGGTGGTGGTGGACTTCATTTGGAAATATCTTGTATATGATATTAATTATCTCTTGATAATTCTTGGTACAGGTAAATGGTGTGTGATCTATTCTGATTTGCTATATTGTTAATAATTGTTGGAAACAAAGGTTTTAAAGAGAAAATAAGTTTTTTGGGGTGTAGTAGTGTTACTCAGTTTTTACTGATTTTATTTGTTTGTTTTTCCTATGTATATGAACTCTGGTGTTCAGGGTAACTGGGATGGTCACCTTCTCTGCACTGAGGACGAGTCCACCGATACTTTCTATATTTTCATGTTTGTCACCTATCGTAGAAGTATACAGCCTGGGGTCACCGAGATAGTGCTTGAGGAGTGGAACAAGAAGGTACAGGGTTTTAGGCACCCGGAGAATGGCAGTAGTCAGTCCATCACCTATGAAGTTTCCACTGTTTATGAGTACATGGAAGTAGTCCCATGCTAAGATGCTAGTGTTGTAATAGTCTTTGATACCCCTTGCTTTTGGTGTAAAATAGGAGTAGGAGCTAACATAGTAGTTGGCTGAAAGGGGTCTTTTGGTACTAAGGTGTAAAGTGAAGGGTTGGTTGTGTCACTCTTTTGGTAGTAGAACAGCGTTGTAAGGTAGCTAACGTAGGGGTGGTGGTGGTAAGTAGCCTTACACTTACTAGCCTTTAGTAAGTGTGGCGGTAACCCCCGGGGCTAGTATTAGGGGACCTTATGTAAAAAGACTGACGCATGTATAATACAAGCTAAAGGTGTTATTTTAGTTATAGCATATCTCTAAAGAATTTAAAAAAAATGGTTAAGTATACGGTGGTGGTAAACCGGGGCGTTACAGAGTGGTATCAGAGCTATAGGTTAGTTGGAGCGAAAAATTCGAGTTTGTCTAGGAAGCAAGGTGACCCAGGCTTAGGTTTAGGAGTCTAGGCAGAACCATGTGGTTCTGAAAATGACTTGCTGTGATATTGTGTTGTGTGCTTGATTATAGTTAACTATTTATATTGTAACTAACATATCTGTGTGTAGAATAATGGAGAGGGGAGAGGACAGAGTAGGAGAGGGAGAGGGGAGGACCGATGGATGAACTGAGGGAGTTGACACTGAGTAGGAAGAATCTTGGAGCAGCACGAGGCTAGAGCTGAAATGCCCAAGGATTTCTCCGGAGGATAGCAGCTATGAAACCAAGTACTTTTTGGGAGAAGAGGATCCAGTGATTCTGGAGGAGTGGATCAGAGAGTTTGACAAAATATTTGATATTTGATTGCCCGAAGAAAAGAAGCTAAGTGGGGCTGTATTTTATTTTAAAGGGGAGGCTGATCTGTGGTGGACTGCGGAGGAGGAGAGACTCAAAGGAAATCCGGGTTTTGGGTGGAATATGTTGAAGGATGCAATAAGGAAAAGATTTTATCCGGTGCATGTAAGGTTGCAAAAATATCAGGAATTTACTGGATTGAGGCAGCGGATGGGTGATGTTAAAACTTATCATGCTAAGTTTGTGGAGCTTGCTAGATTTGCTCCGCATGTGGTACCTGATGAGACTGCTAAGGTTCAACGTTTCCTAGAGGGGTTGAATTGGGATTTACAAGAAGCTCTGAGTGTAATACTTATAAGTACTTTACAAGATGCATACGATAAGGCTACTAATCTTTATAGGGTACAACAGAGGAGGAAGGAGGTACAAACGGGGCGGAAAAGGAGAATGGAGACTCGTAAGGCCGAGAGCTTTGATAAGAGGGCTAAAATAGAAGTTAGACCAAGTGGTGGAGCCAGACCCAATTACCCGGGACGGTGATTCAATGATAAAGGAACTAGATACTTTTATTGCAAGATTTGTGGAAGGAATCATCCAGGTGAAGATTGCGAAGGAAGGTTGGTGAAGTGTTTTAATTGTGGAAGGTTAGGACATAGAGCCTTCGAGTGTAGGTACGGGAAGGATAATGGAGGTAAGAGTGGTGGAAACGCTTATCAGAGTAGCGTAGCGGAAACATTGTGGACCCATAACCAGAAGAAAGGCAGTGAAGATACTAATGAATCTTCATAGGATTCAGGAAGTTATCACGGTTAAGGTTAATTATTAAAGTTTCAGGAGAAACTTTCTTTTAGTGGGGGAGAGTCGTATGGTAAGTGGTGAATGTTTGTGAATGCTTGTTGGAGATTGTGAATGTTTGTTGGTGCCAGAAATGGTTGGTTGTACTTGAATGTTATTTGAGGAGTGGTTTCTTCATGATTTTATATATGTGGTATCATTGAATTTGTGAATGATTTATATTGTGTAATGGATGGGATTGGTGTGTCTGAGGTTTTGTGTGGTGTTGCTGAATCATCTGTGGTTGATAAAGCTACCTGGGAATTATGGTGTGGAA
The DNA here is from genome assembly GCA_023374045.1 of Limonium bicolor. Taxonomy (NCBI): domain Eukaryota; kingdom Viridiplantae; phylum Streptophyta; class Magnoliopsida; order Caryophyllales; family Plumbaginaceae; genus Limonium; species Limonium bicolor. Next base: position 65,758,152 of record CM041782.1, on the reverse strand, counting down.
TATTGTTTTAATTTCTTGGAGTATGTGAATATATTGTTTGGTGTGATGAATTGAGCTTCGAGGACGAAGCTTTGCTTAACGGGGGATGATGTAATACCCCAAATTTCTAAACTGTGATTAGGGCCTTACTTAACTGTAAACCTTAGGAAACCCTAATTTCTAAAGATGGAGAAGGTTATAATTAGTTGGAGGTGCTTGGTGAACATTAGAAACCTTAGTTCCCAGAGTATCACCCGGTAAACCTTAGTCTCGCGGGATTCCTGAAATTCTCGAAAATTACTAAATTCCTCAGGAACTGAGAGTGGTTATCAACCTTAGGAAGAGTGTTAGATACTTTTGAGAGTGTTTTGAGGGAAGAAACAATCACATCTTTCTTCTTTTAATATAAGACAATCTGGTTACATTTTTCAGTATTTAGTGGTTCTGGGCAAACGAGGCTTCAGGAGAGCTCAGAAGTGACCTGAGGAAATTCCTGAAACTTGATAACCCACACTAGTATTAACATACCTACATATATAGTCTTAATACCCATGAAAAGCTCAAGCCAAACATGGCCTAAGGTGGTGGAAATATCAAGGAAAGGAGAGAAAATATCTCGGTTACTATTTACAACTATTCACACCTCCTTACTATTTGTAATGATGATCAAGGCAACTTGCTCCCTCCTTATCCATTCAAAGGCGGTTATGTATGGATGGTTAGGATTGGTTTTTGACACTTGACACAAATCAATGGCTATGGACAATTCTAGAAGTAATGATGTTAAAGGATAAGGATGAAATTTAGTATAAAAAGGGGGGGTGGAGGTCGGCCATGGTAGGTGAGCAAGGTGGCCATTCTTCTTCATCTACCTTGCTTCTCCTAAGCTAGAAAACACCATTGGAGCTTAGGCAACAATACTCCTCCATTAGAAACAAATTAAGGTAGTAATTAAGCTAAAATCAAGGAAAAAGGCAAGTTTAAGGAGTGGAAGCCAAACTCCAAGGTGGGCGACTTGGTTGGTGGAGATTTTGAGTTCAAGAAACCTATAATCAAGGTATAAAAGCTCCAAAATGGCTAGGAGAGGACAGGTAACATCTATGCACATCATTTTCACCTTTAAAGCTTATTTTCCTTCTTAAGTCATTCTATCTGGTAACCTACGAATCCTATGTCCTATTTTCTTAAAATTTTACAGTAATCTAGGGATGAATATTTAGTGATTATCCTAGAAAATCAAGTCGAAATAAGGTTGGGAAGTAGGAAAACTCTAAAGAACTTTGAAAATGGAGAAAAATGAGCTTTAAGCTTTAGGAATTATTTAGGTGTGTTTCCGACATGGGTTTGAGCTAAAATTTTGAGGGTAGTCTTGAATAGTGAATATGGTTATGGTTGAAAAATCAAGTCGAATGGAGAAATTTAAGTCGGTTAGACAAGGTAAGGAAACTAAAAATGAGAAAATGTGCTTTAAGCCTTTCTGAGTGGTTGAATGGGTTTCCGAATTGATCTTGAGCTTAAATTTTGGGGAGATACTTGTGTTGTTGATATTGGATCATGGTTAAATGTTTAGGCCGAGAATCCTTTGGGACGTTATTTAAGTTGGTGAATAGTGATTTTGGTCAAAAATAAGAATTTAAGCTTTCTAAGGTGGTTTCTTGGAAATTGTTTGATTCTCTGATTTATTGGAGCTTGAATTGTGGTTTTATGATGTTATTAAGGTGATTTTACAAGTGGTTGAACTTGATGTGTGGATTACTACTTGTGTTGCTTGTGCTTAAGCTGGTTTATGTTATCTTACTCATGGTTTGTAAATGTGTTTAAGGATAACCTCTTGTGGTGGTGGTGGAAAGTATTGTGTGATGTTGATATCATGGTTATCCTAAGGCTATGCCTCTTGTGAGAGCCTTTAAGGCCAAGCCGACGTTCCGGCAACAATATAAGCTCCTACTAATGAATTGGAGCTGCCACTATGATCTACTCCTATTGGGCAGAAGTTTTCAATAGGGGGTGTGCACACTTAAGGACATAGGGTGGGTGGTGGTGGTGGTGGACTTCATTTGGAAATATCTTGTATATGATATTAATTATCTCTTGATAATTCTTGGTACAGGTAAATGGTGTGTGATCTATTCTGATTTGCTATATTGTTAATAATTGTTGGAAACAAAGGTTATAAAGAGAAAATAAGTTTTTACGGGGTGTGGTAGTGTTACTCAGTTTTTAGTGATTTTATTTGTTTGTGTTTTCCTGTGTATATGAACTCTCTGTGTTCAGGGTAACTGGGATGGTCACCTTCTCTGCACTGAGGACGAGTCCACCGATACTTTCTATATTTTCATGTTTGTCACCTATCCTAGAAGTATACAGCCTGGGGTCACCGAGATAGTGCTTGAGGAGTGGAACAAGAAGGTACAAGGTTTTAGGCATCCGGAGAATGGCAGTAGTCAGTCCATCACCTATGAAGTTTCCATTGTTTATGAGTACATGGAAGTAGTCCCATGCTAAGATGCTAGTGATGTAATAGTCTTTGATACCCCTTGCTTTTGGTGTAAAATAGGAGTAGGAGCTAACATAGTAGTTGGCTGAAAGGGGTCTTTTGGTACTAAGGTGTAAAGTGACGGGTTGGTTGTGTCACTCTTTTGGTAGTAGAACAGCGTTGTAAGATAGCTAACGTAAGGGTGGTGGTGGTAAGTAGCCTTACACTTACTAGTCTTTAGTAAGTGTGGCGGTAACCCCCGGGGCTAGTATTAGGGGACCTTATGTAAAAAGACTGACGCATGTATAATACAAGCTAAAGGTGTTATTTCAGTTATAGCATATCTCTAAAGAATTTTTTAAAAAAATGGTTAAGTATACGGTGGTGGTAAACCGGGGCGTTACACTAGGTTGTAGAAATACTTTTGATACGTTTTGGATGTTGAGCCCGGGACGCGCCTGTGCTCCCGTGGCGTTATATTTGATACCGTTATTTTGACAGTGGCGGTTGTTGACAGATACAGTGACAGTTTATGGTTATGGTTTACAGTGATGTTGTGATGTAATCACTCGGTATTGTTGGTGGTGTATTTATGTATGGATGTTAGTACCTAACACTCGGGAGTCTGATCATCAGACCGGTACACTTGTATTTATTCTGCCTTGTTAACCACGTGGGTGGTTAACGGCGTTGTATCACCGAACCGTTTAGTTATTGTTTAGTTGTCTATTTCCGCTGCGATTTCGATTAGTTGTTAAGTACGTAGTAGGGGTGTTACAATACATGACTCATCTATATCCAATATGAGGCGGCAGATTAAGGCATGGAGGACAGCACATTCAACTTTAATCAAAATATCTAGCCAATTTGGTGAATCACCATTTACTATTCCATTTTCTACTTTTCATTCATTAAAACACATTTTCTTTCTTTCTCTTTCCTCTTGTCCCATTCCAGCCAAGCCATTAGAGGTTCCTAAACCTCTCAAGCTATGTTCTTGAGCATTCAAGGCAAATCAATCTCTTTTCCACCTAAGGTAATGATTTAAGGCATATTTTAGCTCTTTTTCTTCATCTCTTCGTTACCTACACATGGAGCTTATAATATATCACTTTCCATGGCTTATTCTCAGTGTTTTAAACCTTGAACAACATCCATTCTCGGCTGAAGCAAGCTTTGGGACCAAGGTGGTCAAAATTTACATTATAAGGTAAAAACATACCTTAAGGATCCTTACTCTTCATCCAGTTTTCTTCTTCTGTTTTCTATGAGTTTATTCACTCATAATCTTCATATTTTCATGTTGATTCAGTGTGTTAACCATTTGGAGCATGGGTGGCCGAAAATCAAAAGAAAAATCATTATTTAAGGCATTTTGCCAAGGTAAAATCTATTACCATAGCACCTTGCTGTTGTCTAGCTATTCCCCATGTTTTTATGGTGAATTTAACACCATGTGGTGTTCTTGATTCAGGCCGAAAACCATTTGAGACTACCATTCCTTTTTAAGGGGATTTTTGCCTTAAATCTTACATTTAATTGTTCCATATGGTTAGCTCATGCTTGGAGTGTAACCATATCTTATTTTGGTGTATTAAACATGTGTGAGTGCTGTGGTGATTTTTCTTCCAAGCTGCCGAATGGATATAAGGGCTTTAAGTACATAAATCAAGGTATAAACACCTTAAACTTATGTTATTATGATTTTTCAGCTCATATTAAATATATGCCGAGAGTGGAGATAATTAAATGGGTGGTTTTAACCTAAGTATAGAAAAAATGACTTAGATAAATTAAGCTAGTCATTTAAGTGGTTTATTTAACATAATGGTCAAATTATGACATAATGTGGAAAAATAATTAAAGTAAAGTAAGGCCGAGAGCTTATTATATTTTGAGCTATTTATGTGTAATTTTATGTTATAAAGCAAAGTTGTAATAAGGCCATGCCATTAGGCCATTTTATTTAAGTTTAAAAGCTTATTTAATTTATGTACTTACTATTAAGTATGGGGTCAAAGCCGTAAATAAACAAACATTAGAGGGTTGTAGGTTAATATAGCCGAAAATTAGGATTTAAAATGTATTTAAATAAAAATTATAAGATTTTATAAAGTTTTGGGGTGAAATTGTAAATATTGGAAAGTTTGGGGTAATCTATGTAATTACTGAGAAAGTGGGGTCAAAATGATGTTTGGGAGTCAAACATTGACCAAGCAAAAGACTTTGACCAGATTTGATGATTTATTAATTTAATTATCAAATTATACTAAGTTATGTATTAAAATGTAAAAATTACATAACATATGGGTATATGTGAGATTACCGAAAGTTTGGGGTATAAAATGGTATTTTATACACCTATGGGTCATTAGAAATTTTTAGGAATTTATTTGGTTAAATTTGGAGTTAATATGGATTATATAAGTATAATATAGAGTAAATTACTCAGAACCCCCTTCAGAAATGGGCATAATACAGTTAACCCCCTTGTGTTTATCATAATTATTGGTAACCACCTTGAGGTTACGGTATCTCTGACTATGAGCCCCTGAACTATAACTTTGTTATCAAAAGGTTAACTACATGTTGACCCATCAGCTTAATCACATTATTAATGTGAGACTGGACAACAAAACTGCTTAATAAACATCGTTTAACTCTCCCTCATCCCAATTCAGATGCATTTTTGAGGTAGGATTGACGTTTTTCGGACAATAAAAATGCTGATTAAGTAGTGTTCTTTGTCCAGCATGTCATTAATAATGTGAATAAATCGATGGGTCGGCACGTGGTTAACGTTTTGATAATAGAGTTATAGTTTGGGGGCTCATAGTCAAAGATACTGTAACCTCAAGGTGGTTACCAATAATTATGATAAAGACAAGGGGGTTAACTGTATTATGTCCAATCCTCGAGGGGGTTCTGAGTAATTTACTCTATAATATATGATATTTTATATCATTGTTACATATAGGTAACATATATGGTGGAAACCGTAAATATTGAAAGTATAAGGTTAGGAATGATGTTTATAACCTTTTGGTATAGTTTGGTAATTTTTGGAGTTATATATAAGGTTTTATTAAGATATATGTATAATATATAGTTTTAATGACATAAGGAGACTATATATTATAAATTGGGGAGATTTGGTAATTATACAAAGTTAGGTGGAAGGAATTAAATTAAAACAGACCCTAGGGTCTTTTCGTCAATTATAACCCTTTAAAACTATAGGTTATAATTATATTAAGGTTTAAGGATTATAATATAAGGTAAATATTATAAGTGTGATAATGGAATATAATTTGGGGTTGATTTGTAAAATCTGAAAGTATGGTGGAATTAAATAAAACCGAAAATGATATGGTACATTTGGTATATTATAACAATTTATAACTATAGGTTATAATTGTTTTAATGACATAATTGTCATAATATATGTTATATAACTATAATATAACATTATATAAATCATGTGGTGGATTTTGTAAATATTTAAGAAAATAAGTGCTGTTCGGAAATAATGGGAATTTTAGAACAAAAATTTATAATATGGTTTTCAATGTTATAAAGGTTATAACATTATAATATAAGAAATATTCATTAAAAGAGAATGAATATATTATAAAGATTTACCATATAATAAATGGTCCCATAATACATATATATAAATATATGTTATGGAGTGAAAAATACAATATGGTTCAAATAAACATATAATCATAATTAAAATGATATAGAGTAAGAAGAAAAGGAATTATAAACATTGGATAAGGAAATTCTAATGTTATGTAGTTCATGAAATAATAAGGAGTTATATACTTCAAAGTATTTTCAAATATGAATTATACAACATTACACTTGGAAAAACTAACCTTGGGAAATAAATACTAAGGTGAGATGTATAATATATGATTAAGATTATACATGCAATATAGTGATAAACTATATAATATACAAAGGGGTATTAAATTACATGCGATAACAAACATTTAAAGTTAAGTATATTAATATACTCGACGTAACCACGCATGAAATATGACGTTTTTCCTAATCCCGAGTTAAACCAAAAACCCGACAAACGTTATCAGTTAGCAACGGGGAATAAACCGAGATGGATTAGTAACGGTACGAGGCGCCGTAGTGTATTGTTAGTATGAGATGCTGATGCATAGTGTGATGCATATTAATAGATTGTTAGAGGCGTCTCGAGGATTGCCAGAGAATTTAGCTGATTCATACTCCACGGTCTTATAATCCCGGTGCACGGTATGTTATTTATGTGGCTTGATTGTCTCTAAGGATTTCCTCAGTTCAGACATTGTGTGAAAATCTGTGTTAAGATTGAATGTCTGCTTGTGTGAATTAATATGCTTGGGTTGTGTATTAATGCTGCTTTATTATTATTACGGTTGAACGATAACAGTACCGTTCTTATATATGAACATATTATAAAACGAACTAGCGGCAATGATGCTATCTTATATGTGTAATATAAGGAACGTAAGTAAAAACGTTGTAGCATTAGGATATCAAGATATATATATTATCCGAGACTTATATACGGAGCATTGGCCTCGTTAACGCCGCTCTCGTATCTAACACTGGATCCCGAGTCGACATACTCAGGATTGGACTAACGACCTTAGTCTACTGTGTTAGGAAAAATAGTAAAACGATGCGATGGTATAGATTAGTTAGACAAGAGGATGTGGCTCTTGCTGTGATTTGGGATCAATTAACGATACTAGGATACCGTGTGGGTATCCGTAAGTATCAAGGCAAATTTCCAACGGACTACAGATGGTTCGTCGGTCGGAGACTCTACCGCTGGGGTGGCTACTGCCGTGGGTGACCCGCCATAGGAGATGGGTAACTTAGAGACACGTCATTCTAACGAGACGTTGTCATTAGGCATAACTGAACAATTACGAACGACTATTTTAGCTCGTACACTAGGCGAACATTATTTGGGCTTGTATGCCAAAGACGAGAATTTATACTTGTCTATAATTCTCGTTGTTTCGCCTTGTTGCTCATTGGTTATGCTTTGTGGTTATGTGTAGTATGTTGGTGGTTTTGCTGAAACGAGTCGTTGTACTCATATGTGTGTTGTAAATTAGTTTAATTGAGTCGATGTACTCATATGTGTGTTGTGAGTTGGTTTAATTGAGTCGCTGTACTTATATCTGTGTTGTGAACTGGTTGAGTCGAGTCGCTGTACTGTGTGTGGATTATTGTGGATTGTTTGGTCGAGTGAGTCGCCGTACTCAATTATGAACTATCAAGTGTTTGTTGCAATGGAGTCTCTGTACTCATATAAGCGTTGTAACACTTTCAGTGGTTTATTGCGATGCGATGTGTGAAGCCGGGGGCTTGTTTGCTATTTGAGTTTACTGCAATATATGTTGTTGCTTTACAGTTTTTATATTAAACTACTTGCATGAAAATGAATTGCATGCTCTCGACCAATTAACTGAGGGTCCGAGGGGGCATGACAGTCATGTAGTAACATACTCAGCAGGGGCTGATTCCATACCACTAACAAACATTTTGCAGGTATGCAGTTTCCGGTGTCGACAAAGAGTGGGACGCGCTGGGTAGTTTAGTTACAGTTGTTTAAATATGCACTGTTGCATTTTGATACGAACTTAGAAACGTGTATAGGATTGGGATACTTAGAATGCTCACTGTGAATGTATTTTATATTGGTTTGGGAAGGTTAGATCTATCTCTTGTTGTCACTGTGGGAAATTGTTTCATATATATATATATATATATATATATATATATATATATATCAGTAAGCACGTTATTACTCGTATGGGCGAGTGAGAACGGTGACACCAGTAGTTCAATTGTTTAGATTACCGCTGCGATTACAATGTTAAGTAAGACGATTAGGAGCCGATTAGAGTAGGGGTGTTACACTATCGATTAAGTTTGACTCTTTGTCACTCAATAACTTACAATACGCGCGTGAATCTATTATAGATTGCATATATGGTCCAATATACCATATTTTATTCTATAGAGTATGAATAACGAATACCCATAACATGGTTATTAAACATGTCAAAATTTATGTTCTCCTGTGCGTCTTTCGCACTTTATAAAATGTATTAAGGATGCCACCTTAACACTTTTTCATTAATAATAACTTCATCTCGCCAATATCCTTCTTGGATATGTCATAGTATACCATGATGTCATCCATAAAAATTGTTTTTCTCTTGAGACACGATCCAACCATGTATGAATACACAATAATCTATCATAAATTATAACATCTTTTACAATCAACCTTTACAAGATCAATGGTCATTTTCATAAACTAATTCAAGCTCTTAGGTCCCTGTATTATCAAATAATCTTATAGATAGATTCTGTCAAAATCAGCCTCAAGCTCAACTTCTTTCACAAACATGCAAGATACACATTAGTATTTTAAATCTTGGGTTGGAAATTCATTAAAAACACTCTTTAGTTTTCCCATAAATAATCTACACACATAGCTCTTCAATGGTTACTTGGGAAACCATGTAACTTATACCAAAGTTATTTTTTATAGAGTTACCTTGAACTCTTCAAAATCTATCTAGCTCTCTAAGAGCTTTTACAATTTGATTCAATCTTATACCAAATGTTGACCATTTTTAAACTACTCCACCTCAAATTCATAGTCTTGCATGAGGGAAAAAACAATAAATTATCTTTTCCAAACTTCAATGCAGTTATCTTGCATGCGGGAGTATAAGGATCTTACAGTTCTCAACCTCAAGACAGTGGCGAACCCAGGATCTAAATTTTATGGGGTCACTCTTAAGTTTCTAATAACACATTTTTTGTAGAACATTTATAAATGCAGGTCAAATTTAAAAAATAAATTACAACATTCCAGTTACATTTGTCCTCTTTAGGTCTTCATCGCCTGAAAATGATACATATAATAGTTTCATTTCTAATGGTCTCAAAAATATCTCTTTCCACATAAGTAATTAAAAAATATTTAAGAAGAACCAGGGAGTTTTGAACCTAAGATCTCCTAGATTACTCATGCATTCCTTACCACTAGACTGTACAAACCTTAGTATGATGGGGTCATTTTTATGTATTAATAGTAACCTTTATTGCAAACTTTCTGAATTCTCTAAATTTAATGCGCCTCTACCTCAAGAGCATGATTTTGCATGAGAGAAAATACTACTCTATAATTCTCAACCTCCAGTGCATTTATCTTATATGATTGAATAACATGATCATTTTATTGTTCATCCTTCAGTGTACTCATCTTGCCAAGGACATATACGGATCTTACAGTCATGAACCTCAAGTGCATTCATTTTCATGAGGAAGTATAATGATCTTACCACAAATGTACACATCTTGCACGAGGTAGCATAATCATTAACCTTAAGAGTACCATCTTGCACGAGGTAATATTATAATTTACAATATATTACATAAGAGAATTCTTAATCTCTAGTGCAACATATTGCATGAGGTAATATCACTTTCTTACTATCTCAAAAGGGTTTGCCTCATATACGGTAATTCAAACACGTTCTTAGGACAATGATATTTTTACATCATAAAATAAAAATTAAATGGAAGAAATCATACCATATTAGATGACTCACTTTCAAGAACCAAATATGTAATAGCAATTAATACTTTGAGAAAGTGATTATGCAAAAATCATTATACCACAAAACATATAGTTCTTCAGCGATTAAATTGATAGTTCTTCAAAAACTATAACAATGTTATATATAGTGAATTTCCATAATTTCCATATTACCCCTATTAGGTTATCCCCTAACTTCTCTATAAACAGAGACTATTGTACTCAATTACTATGCAATGAAAACCTGATTACCACTTTCTACTCTTTCTCTGTTCAGTCATTTACAACACGTTATCAGCACACTCTAATTCTGGTTACCATCAAAAGGTACAGCCATACTTTACGCCTCTTCTCTTCATTTTCAAATACTTTCCTCCCCTCTCATAGCCATAGCCGGCGCTGAGAAAAAGAAAATCTTCACCGAAACATTTACCTTTGAACAATCTGCACAAATTTCATTCTCTATTTGTGTATGTGCCAAATTATACCTCTGAACAATCGCCAAACTGCATATGAACATTAATTTAAGTCATTAAATATAACATATTTTTTATTTTAAATTAATTTTTTCCGGGCTACGGGTTAGCGGGTTCAAATCTTTTCGGGTCAAAAATCTCAACCTGAACCAGGCTTTTTACAGGTCAGTTTCGGGTCGGGTTTCAGGTTCGGGTCAAGATTGACATCCCTAGCATATAATAATCCTATTTATTATTATTATTATTATTATTATTATTATTATATTATACTATTATTATTATTATTTTATTATTATTATTATTGTTTAAGTTATTATGCTTCGCAGTTATTTATTAATGTGAGGCAACATGACAAATATTAATTTCACGTGAGATATCATACTAGATATTCAATATCACGTGAGGTATCGCGCCATATTTTGGTTATTGTTAATTTTATTTCATTTATTTATTTTATGGTGTTAAAATTATCCATTTTCGTTAATATTATTTATTCATTCATTTCTTTCTTTGGTTGTTTATTTATTACGAATCGTGTGAGGCATTGTGTCAGGAATAAAAATCACATAGGGCATTGTGCCAGATATAAATATCACATGAGGCATCGTGCCAGATTTACTTATCACGTGAGGCATCATGCCAGATTTACTTATCACGTGAGGCATCGTGCCAGATTTACTTATCACGTGAGGCATCGTGCCAGATTTACTTATCACATAAGGTATCGTGTCATATTTACTTATCACGTAAGACATCGTGCAGGATTTTATTGTTATTTAATATTTCCATTTATTCTGCATTATTTATTTATTTGGTTTCGATAAATGATTCAATTTTATTACTTATAATGCTTATATCACTACCTACGGCATTGCGCCTGTTAAATTCAAATTTGTAAACATTGAGGAATTACGCCAGAACGTTTTACAATTCTATATAAAAGTGGTGTGAGGAAAACGATACATGTTTGATCGTTTCTAATATCTACCTACTTTATGACAGACTATTTAAGAATGGCAAACATTGTCAAAATATAATGAACTGTGCCTGAAACTTAACTTCAGTATCACACCTTAACGTTTTTGATATATAGTGTCATATTACTTTGATTTTCATATAATATGATATTGGCATTGCGCCAGAAATTATTATAATATATGAAAAAGAAATGATATTGAGTAGATCACTCATCGAAAAGATAGTATAACACCTGGTTAATTCAAGTGAAGACATATTTATACGTTTATTTTGTACGAGATGAGCATTGTATTATGCTTCATGAAGAAGCATGATGGTATAGCACCAGCGAAAATTTATGGTAGTAGCTCTTTAAAAAAATGCAGTTAAACGACATAGTATAATAATGTATGTTCATATGTCAAGTTTTGACCTCTATGATGATTACATTGCTATATAGGGCATTGTGTCTGTTAAGTTTAACTTTAGTATTATTTAAAGAAAGAAAGATTCGTGCCGGAAAGTTTTCAATTCTAATATTAAAATGACGTCACAAAAATGATATCTATAAGATCGTTCCTAATATTTGTTTATTTTTAATATTTATGACAGATTGTAAGAAAAAATTATCAGTGATGAATGTCATTGATGGATGGTGAAGACGTATGTCTTATTTATAGTGCCGCAACACACAAAATTCTTTAGTGTAAGAAATACTTTTCTTATTTGTGAAATTATGCGGCAAAGGTTACTATCGGATAGTACGAGTATTATTGAAGGATCTGGAAAAGCTACTATTATTCTACCTAAGGGAACAAAAATATATGCATTGAAAATGCATTGTTTTCCAACACGTCTTAAGGAAAACCTGTTGAGTTTCATTGATATATGCCGGAATGGGTATCACATTGAGACGAGGAAAGATGGAAATGTTGAATATATTGGCATCACTAAGTGATAGCTGGAAAGAGACAAATGTTGGAAAAGCTAGTTGCTATTTTCTCTGGGTTGTACCCTATGTATATTAATACAACTAAAATACATGTTGTTGCAAAATTGAAATATTTTGATGATTTCAACTTGGCATGGCCGGTTAGGCCATCCCGGTTCAATTATGATGCGAAGAATTATGAAACATTCATGTGGTCATATGTTGAAAAACAAAAGTTTCTTCAACCAAATAGTTTTCCTTGTATTGCTTGTTCTCAAGGAAAACTAATTATAAGGAAATCACCAGTTAAACTTGAGACAAAGTCGATTGCTTTTCTTGAAAGGATTTAGGGTGATACGTGTGGACTCATCTATCCACCATGTGGACCATTTAGATATTTTCTGGTTTTGATAGATGCATCAACCAGATGGTCACATGTTAGCTTATTATCAACCCGCAATATGGCATTTGCAAGATTATTGGCTCAGCTGATTCGATTGCGAGTCAATTTTTCTAATAATCAAATAAAGTCCATACGCATGGATAATGTTGGTGAATTTACCTCCAAGGCTTTCAATGACTATTGCATGTCCATTGGAATAACCATTGAACATCCAGTAGCTCATGTTCATACCCAAAATGGTTTGGCAAAATCCTTGATCAAACGTCTGCAATTAATTGCAAGACCATTACTAATGAGATCACAACTCCCAGTATCTGTTTGGGGACATGATATATTACATGTAGCTACTTTGATTCGTATCTGGCCAACAAGCCATAATAAGTTGTCACCATTACAAATGGTTACAGGTCAAGAACCCAATATCTCCTATCTAAGGATTTTTGGTTGTGTGGTATATGTTCCTATACCTTCACTGCAAAGAACCAAAATGGGGCCTCAAAGAAGAATGAGAATATATGTTGGGTTTGAATCTACCTCTATTATTAAATATCTCGAGCCAACAGCCGGGGACTTGTTTATAGCTCGATTTGCTAACTGTCATTTTGATGAGTCACACTTCCTACCTTTAGGGGGAGACAATAAGCAATTAGTAAAAGAGATTACATGGAATGAACCGTCATTATTGCATTACGATCCTCACTCTAAGCAATATGAAATAGACGTTCAACATATTATTAATCTCCAAAAGTTGGCAAACCAAATTGGCCGATGCATTTACAGACCCAAATCAGGTGATAAAGTCATATGTGCCAGCCGCAAATGCTCCCGCTAGAATTGATGTCCATGGAGGACAGGTTGCAAATGAGTCAAACACACATATAAAGCGTGGTAGACCAGTTGGCTCCAAAGATAAAAACCCTCGAAAACGAAAGGGAGCATGCATTAAAGATGGTCTAAGTGAGAGGGTGAGACTTTTGAAGAGTCTGCAGACATGATAGTTGCAGAAATGTAGAAAAATCAAGTACCTAAAATGAATATTGATAATGAAGAGATCTCGATCAACTATGTCATGACTGGAATTCGATGGAACCGACATGAAATTGACGTCGATGAAACTTTTGCATATAATGTAGTGCTACAAGTTATGAATAATGAAGAGGATCATGAACCAAAGTCTGTTGAAGAATGCAGACAAAGAAATGATTGGCCAAAATGGAAAGATGCTATTGAAGCAAAATTAAACTCACTTAAAAAACGTGAGGTTTTTGGACCAGTGGTCCATACACCCAGTAAGATAAAACCAGTTGGTTATAAATGGGTGTTTGTGTGCAAAAGAAATGAGCAAAATGAAATTGTTAGATACAAAGCTTGTCTAGTTGCACAAGGTTTTAGTCAAAGACCAGGTATCGACTAAGAAGAAACTTATTCCCCAGTTATGGATGCCACAAGTTTTAGATACTTGATTAGTTTGGCAATCCAAGAAAATCTTGAGTTTCGTCTAATGGATGTGGTTACAGCCTATCTATATGGATCGCTTGATAGCGACATTTATATAAGGCTGCCAGAGGGATTTAAATTGCCCAAAGCATTTAAATCAAGCTCTAGAGAAAAGTTCTCTATTAAATTGAACAAATCCCTCTATGGACTAAAGCAGTCGGGCCGTATGTGATATAATCGCCTTAGCGAATTCTTGCTTAAGAAAGACTATAAGAATGACTCGATTTGTCTCTGGTTATTCATAAGAAAAAGTGGATCTAGGATTGTCATAATTGCAGTCTATGTTGATGACCTCAACATAAAACATTTGCAGAACTTCAACAAGTTGTTGAATGTTTAAAGTCAGAATTTGAAATGAAAGATCTTGGTAAGACAAAGTTCTGCCTTGGACTGTTACTCAAGCATTCACCAAGTGGGGTCTACCTACATCAGACTCAATATATTACAAAGGTGTTAAAAAGATTTTATATGGATCATGCTCACCCGTTGAGCTCCCCAATGGTTGTTAGGTCCCTAAATGTAAACACGAACCCATTTAGACCCTGGAAAAGTGACGAAGAGTTACTTGGTCCTGAAGTCCCATATCTAAGTGCTATTGGAGCATTAATGTACTTGGCAACTCATACTCGACCTGATATAGCATTCTTAGTAAATCTATTAGCAAGATATAGTGCTGCTCCAACCAAAAGACATTGGAATGGTGTTAACCATGTACTCCGTTATCTTCAAGGTACAATGGATATGAGGTTATTCTTTCCAAAGACACCTAAGTCTGGTCTAGTAGGTTACGCTGATGTTGGCTACCTATCTGATTCCCACAAAGCAAGGTCACAAACAGGTTATGTATTTACTTATGGAGGCACGACCATATAATGGAAGTCTATAAAGCAAACGAGTGTTGCCACCTCCTCTAATCATGCGTAAATTCTAGAGATGCACGAAGCCAGTCAAGAATGTGTTTGGTCGAGGTCTATGATCCAGCATGTACAAGAGACGTGTGGCCTATCTTTTGATCAAAAAATTCCTACGACATTATATGAAGAAAATGCTGCTTGTATAGGCTAGATGACAGACTGGTACATCAAAGGAGATAGAACGAAGCACATATCTCCCAAGTTTTTTATACCCATGAGCTTCAGAAGAATGAAGAAATTGATATACAACAAATCCGTTCAAGCGAGAATTTGGCAGATATATTCACCAAGTCACTTCCAACTTCAACTTTTGAAAAGTTAATCAGCAAGATTGGGCTATGTAGATTCAGAGATTTGAAGTGACATTTAGTTCAGGGGAAGAACTTATGATGCACTCTTTTTTCCTTATAGTCTTGATTTTTATCCCACTGGGTTTTTCCAAGCAAAGTTTTTTAACGAGGCAATCAATATCGGACATTCAAGGGGGAGTGTTATATATATAGTGACTATTGTACTCAGTTACTATTCAATGAAAACCTGATTACCGCTTTCTACTCTTTCTCTATTCAGTCATTTACACACAAACAATATATTGTCATCGACGCTTTCTCTTTAACACGGATTTTACTTTTTCTCAAAGTTTCTTTTATTTTAGTAAAAGAAAGGTGAAAATCCACAAACATATATCAATATTTCCTTTTTTTTCTTTGTAACATATCTTTTCCTCTATTGTCCAACAATAAAATTGTCAATTTCTTTCATAAGATAACAATTGGTTCAATTTATACATGTTTTATAACAAATTTAAAAGAAAGATAAGATTTAAATTTGAAAACTCATATACAAATATATAAACTATTTTAAGTTACGTCTGACTTTCATGCTTGTTAATGATTATGCAAGTAAAATTGATTAAACTTACTAACACTTTTACATTCGATGGGTAAGCATCAAAAGTGGCTTCAACATATAAAACAATAACGATGAAATAGCACATCTCTTGCATTCCATTACTGATCTTATATAGTACATGATATCAACCTTTAGTGAACCTTTGAATGGTATGAATACAAAATATCAAAGGTCTCTACCACTCACACAAACAAAGAGTCTGAACAGGTTTCAAGAACTACACAAATAAAGAGTTTAAGATAGACCAGTGGATTTACATCCACTAAATTGGGTGATTTACAATAGGTAAACTATTTTAATGAGATTTTTGACTTTTTTTTATTCAAATGTTGTATGCGTGTAAATGCTTGAACTAATTTAGGCAAAACCTGACTAGAATCTACACGAACAAAAATCAATACTCTTGTTGATGTACACTTTAAGCAGAAACAACGAAAACTATCGGGGCTTGCCCATCCTTACCAACCCAATCAATTATTAGCGATTGCAGATCAGCAACAATGATGTCTCTCTATGTGAAGCTTGCAAACAAGTAATAGCCCTGGTAATGCAACCTACAGTTCATACGACATGATAAAGATACATACTCAACTCTATGGCATTCCGAATAATTGCTTTAAATTACAATGTTGGCAAGGTTCTTTCTGTCATCATGCCAACTAAGACTTAACGGAAGCATTCATCCAATCAGATAACATTGAGCACATACATGGAACCTGAAGAACAACTTATGAGCTCAGTAGTAGCGTTAAGTGTCAAACAGATTCCAATGCTCAGTATAGTGCCAAACGCCAGCAAAGCATGAGGGTAATCCATCTCATCTTCCCACAATCCATTCAAGCAAACCAATGCATCATATTCTGAATATATCTGTTTGGAACCGTTCATCATACAGATTCCAATGCCCATACCTCTCAGTGTGAAACACCGACCTGGGAATGAAAAAATTTGGCTTCTTCACTGTCTTCAACTTCTTGAGATTGAAAGTAGTGTTAACAATTTCACGACCGGTCAAGTTTGCACAGCCAGACAAATCAAAGATCTCCAGGTCCTTGCATCCTTCACATATCAAACCGAGTCCTTTGGCAGTTATCTTAGAGAACTGAATCTCTAGATGAGTCAAACAAGG
The DNA here is from genome assembly GCA_023374045.1 of Limonium bicolor. Lineage (NCBI taxonomy): Eukaryota > Viridiplantae > Streptophyta > Magnoliopsida > Caryophyllales > Plumbaginaceae > Limonium > Limonium bicolor. Next base: position 65,740,845 of record CM041782.1, on the reverse strand, counting down.
CATGGTAGTCCCGATAGCATAGGCTTCTGAGTCCCCATCTTGTGGGGCTGAATCAAGATATTGGTCTGGAACTACCCTGTGCTGTGACGGATCCAGCCAGTTCATGAAATTCCGCTTTAGGATTTTGAGGTTTGGGAAGCTTCTTCCTAATAATAGAAGAGACTCGTGTGATATCTCATGGCAGTAGCTGATATCTAGCTCCTTGAGTATCGGGCAAGCGGATGTGAGTGCTGCTATGCTCAAGTTTGTGACACTCTGAGAGCTTTTGATTGAAAGTACTTCAAGTTTTGGGCACCTAAATATGCAAGCAAACAGAGAAAGACCTGTTTTGTGAATTTGTTGGCGTACAAAATCAATAAACATGTAGCAATCTTAGCCATGTTACACTCAATAAACATGATCGTTCATTTCCTGAAAAAGTTAAAGGCGAAATGATTCATGATGCACGTATCAGGGGGCAGTGATGAAGACCTGTGTCAAATTAATTGAGAAGAGCTCATTTTGCAAAGACGTATAAGAGAATAGAATGTTACACAGCCATGGACTGAATGCATGGTCAGAGTTTAATCATAACAGTAAATCTAAATTTGATTAACAGACACCTTCAAGAATGTCCAGGAAGCAGATAAAATCACAATCAAGTAGAACACGGTTAGAAGAAAATCTAATCACGCGACCATATAAGTAAAACAATCCATTTTCTTTCTTTCGTTGGTCCTCTATGAAAGCAGTGTCTGATGCACCCAAAAAAATGAACTGCTCCAACTCTATAGTGTCTTTTTTCTACCTGATCCTAAAGTTCTATCTAGTTCCATATTCCAGACCTTTAGAATATTAAATCTTGATCCTACGTATCTAGTTTGGTTGTACATCTGATTCAGGGACGTTTGTTTTAGGATAATGATGAAAGGAAATCGGAATGATTCCCTTTGCTGCTGTCTGTTTTGCCAGTTTTTTCCATTTTCAGGAAAGGAAAAGAGATTACCCCAAACCCAAAACCCTCTATCTTGATTCCCCACCCCATACTAGGGAATAGGATTCCCTTTCCCGTGACCGGTGACATATGATCTTCGACCGATGGCTAATGACCGGTGACCGGTGAATGTTGACCGACAATTAATAACTGTTGACAGGCAGCTGATACCTGTTGACCATTGACCAGCAATCATTGAGCGGTTATTTATTTCATTTCCTGAAGTCCGACAAACAACCGGGAAAATGAAAGGAAATTTCTTTTTCATTCCTCCCATTAGCTTTCCTTATTCTATTCCGTTACTCCGGGTTAAAACAAACGCCACCTAATTGTCAAAAGTAAACCACGGCGAAGCTGCACCGGCCATGCTTGAGAGCCAAAATGATCATTTATAAGACCGAACTTGCAGATTCCAACGGTGACTACTAACATCAGCAACTAGCTAAACTAAAGGTTGCATGAAACGAAATAAAAAACACGCTCCCGAGGAACCGACGATCTGTTCTCACCCAAACATTAAATGGAAAAGTGGGAAGACTGATATTAAAATCCAAAAATTAAAGCATCGAAACAGCAAAACCGTAATACAATTCCAACCTTTTTATGGCAAAGATGAGAGCCCGGTCGGAGCAATGTCGCACACGAATTTCCACCAGAGAACTGCCACTCCAGTCGCACACGGACCGTAGAATTGAATCAATCCTTCGCTCGAAATCAGGGGACCACCAGTGAGTCGACTCAGGTGAAGAGTCGAAGTAAGGGTCGAGATCGAGCCGGGGATAGAGCGACGGGTCCTTGCAAGCTTCTAGCCACGATTTGCAGATGAACATCGCCCCTCGCCATCGATCCTCGAGACTCAGTCTCGAGAAAATGTTCGCCAAACATTCGCAAGTTAATTCGGACCAGTCCGGCGAGTTTAGGTCCGACTGATTGTCGACGCCTTTCCCCTTGTTCCGGCCCCCTTCCCCGCCTTCCATCTGCTTTCAGTAAACGGTTGGTGTCTGAGCAGAGCGGAATTATTATCTCACTAGCGGTTGGATGGTTCGAACCCGGTTCGTCAAGTCAAATGTACGTTCCGGTCAGCAGTTTCGTTCATTCGATCAACTAATAATCCCTTCACTTTAAAAAAAAAAAAAATCCCTTCGACTTTTTTAGGCTGCGTTTGGTAGTGCGAACAAATATGGAAATTAGTGAACACGGTATGGTAACTGCCATTAAAGATAGCACTAATAGAGGTTGAAAGATTATGGAGGTGGTAGTCTACTTAGTGTGCTGATTTGATTACTTATGTGATACGGGTGAGAGACTAAAATTAATACTTCATCTATTTCATGTTGATCGACTTGTTATTATTTGTGTATTGCAGGTTTGGATTATCTCTTTTATTTGCTATGGGATTACGGTTGTGAGTTATTGATTATAGGTGATCAAGATGACATAGAGATTTATGTGGTTCGATCTTGAATGAGAATGATCAAGCCCACGGGAGTTGACTGAGGTTTTAGTATAAAAGAGAGAATAGAGACGAGGAGAGAGAGCATTAATGTGTGCATATCCTCATAAATGTGGCTTTAAATGCTATTTGTAGAGAAAAAAACAGACGAGCCAACTTGTCGTGCCGGCTCGCAGCTCGTCTTCTAGTCGTGCTGATGATGAGCGCTACCTCTACGTGGAGTGGGGGTGACATCATCCGGGGTAGCCCTGTTAGAGGGGAAGCTTCCTTCCTCTATCTAGCTTATTGCTAATTATGAAAAATGATACATTAATCTTGGGGGTATTTAATGAAGTGCCATGGAGGCGTGCGAGAGGTAATGACGGGTTGTCTGACAAGATTGATGGGACTGGATGCCAGCGCCACACATGTAAGGTCATGAGTGCTTTTGGTATAGTCGACGCCGTGGCTGGGGGGAGATGACCGAGGAGAATGACTGGGGTTTTTGTTGTGGAATATTTTTTTTTGATAATTAGAGGCACAAGGCCCAATGTGCCACAAGGGCAGAACAAAATAGAACTACAAAACATAAAAGACTCAAACCCTCCGTACCTTTCTAGTCCTACTTTTCATACATGCCAAGGGAGTAGCCCAACCCCTAGCTCTAATTATCTTTCTTTTTGTCTCTCATGGCTACCTTGCTAACACGGAAAAACTTACTAAAACCTAAAAGTCTTGTCCTGGAAACCATTCTGAACCTATCCTTAGAGGTGTTCCTTGAACACCTATCGGAGTCCTCTTTTGACCCTTCACTTGCAGTCTAACATCTCTGACGATAACTCACTCTCTGTTGGGACATCAGAGTGTCGCAGAGATAGCCAATCACCTCGACAGAGTCAATCATCCTCAGTCAAACACAAAGAGCGAGCCGATACAAGAGAGTCCATACAACTAAGGAGACTTCACAGACTCTCCCATGCCGTTGTGAAAACTAAGGAGCGAACTCGGGAATGCTTCAACACCACAACGGTCATATAGCCTCACATCCGAAGTTCGCGGCCCAAGTCATGAGACCACTCAAGGACGTTGCCCACTAAGTTAGTTCCGACAATCACAGAACTAACTCCCTCGACCTGCCGCTTCTAGTGCTAGTATATGTATCGTAATAGCTAGTTTTACTGGTGCTTTCATTGAGAAATATTCCAGAGCTTAGAGAGAGAAAGAAATTGTTTTGTAAGTTAGAAAGAGAATACGTACCACATTAGTTAGTGCAACTAGATAGACTCTGCCTAGGAAGATCCTAGTTTTGCTACACTTACCATTGTTCTGATCAGAAAGTGTATTGGGTGAGTGAGTGAAAAACCGCTAAGTCACTGCTGGAAAAAAGGAATAAACAACATTTTTATTTGTATTTTGGAACGTTTTATTACCGTTTTTTATGCGGGCGACGCAAATGGTCGAGCCTCTTAAAGAACGTGTTGTAAGCGTTATTTATACATTAATTTAAAAGAGCGCTTATCGCTAAAGCGTTTTTTAAAGTGGGTAAGGTGGCGGGAATCTATGAGGCATAAAGAACGCTTTCACCTTGAAGCGTTCTTTATGTCCGACTATAAAAAACGCTTGTTTAATATAAGCGTTCTTTATGAAGCTTTATAAAAAACGCTTATCTTGATAAGCGTTCTTTATGACATTTGGCGCGAGAGTATAAGAAACGCTTATACATATAAGCGTTTCTTATATGGTCCTTTTTTATATTTTTATTTTTTATACAATTTATTACCCCGCATAACACAAAATTAAAATCACAAAATCATTCAAACCTGTTTGCATTATATATACCAGATCAACCAAACTGGTGAATTTTAATTAATAGATCAACAACAGTACTTTGTTTGCATTAATATTATACCAGCGCACATAGGCTTAAGTGTAGTATCGATCAACTACAACATTTGTAACTAGCTAGTTAACCAAACTACTAAAAATGGTTCAAGTTTGATCATAACATGTACAATATAACCATTTGAAAAAAGAAAAGATAGATGACTCATGACTTCTTCTTCTGATCAATTTAGTGCTTTCAACACATGCATGTGTGCGCCCTCTCCTTATTGACAAACTTGAGATCGGCTTCTGAATAAGTATTGAGAAGAAATCAACAAGCTGCACGCGAGAATTATATATAAAAGCAATTAAGTACACCATTTAAACTTATATCCAAACATGCGCAAATAGTTAAAATCATGACCAATTTAAACACAAAAATACTTATAATACGTGCCTGAGAAGAAATTTCCAATTCGCTAAGATAGTTGTTACCTCTGTCAAAGATGGAAGTACTAACGATCATGATGATTCTTCTACTGCTACAAAAGAGACAGAAGAAGAAAAACATGATACAAAAGAGACAGAGGCAGATATAGATAATAGGATGAATGAGAACTCGGAAACAGAGAGGTTGAAGAAATTGGCTAAAAGGTTAAGTGAGGCTGCCACGAAGTAGAGTCCAGTGGAGATTAACGAATTACCGGCATACTTCATGACCTTGAATGAAGAAAACGGTTTTCTAGAATAGTTGTATGAGCAGGATAAGAGGAACCTTAGTCGATTATATGGTGGCATGGGGGACTATATGAAGATAAAGTGGTACCAGATCGCCTAGTTAATGAGTTTCATGACTTATGGATGGAAACGGAGGTGGAGAAGATAGGCACTTCTCCATCTTTAGTTTCGATTGGATTCGCATCTTCTTTCAGTTTTGAACATCAATAGGTCTGAGAATCTTCAAACACTTGAACATGAATGTATGTAGATTGCATGCAGTCAATTGGAATACTAGCCACACATTGTTGATGTGGGGTGCATCATACATTTTAAAAAAAAACTAGATGAAGGTCCCTTGGCAATTAAAAAGATTGAGAGATTCCCCCTAAGTATGATTCCCCCTGAGTTTGCATGTTAAGTGACTTTAACAAATGATAGCAATAAGTGACAGCTTTTATGCACAATAAGTGACAGCTTTTATGTTATACTGTAACCTTAGTAGAAAACTTTCTACTATGGTTAAAGTATAACATAAAAGTTGTCACTTATTGTGCATAGAAGCTGTCACTTATTGCTATCATTTGTTTCTTGATAGATCTCCTTTACTTAGTGGACATTTGTAAGTTGTTTTATTTTGACCAGAGAATAAAATAACTTATTTGTGTATCTTGCTGAGCTCCACAGAGTCCGTTTGTCTTTCAAGCTTTATTCTGTTTCAGTTTATTCAAGTCTTCCGCACACTTTCTTTGACTAGTTCGATCGAGTGCTTCTACATCCCACAGTGCCTCTTACCTTTAAAGACTGATTGAGTCAAACCAACTCTTAGACTCACATCTTTAGTTGGTTTGAGTTAGCCACCCGATCCTACACGTGGTATCAGAGCCTTGCTTAGGCTGACAGTCAATCAACGAAGCAATGGCAGATCTCTTTGCCAATCAAAACAACAAAATGTACTTCGAGCACCCCAGACTCATGTCCACCAACTACGATCACTGGAAAAGCGAGATCAAGCAACACATTGAGTCAGTCAACTCTGAACTATGGGAGATAGTCACTGGAGAAGACCTCCGACAGGGATTTGAGGTGGCTCCCGCATTGTTCTTAAACTGTTGGGATGGCTCCCATGTAGCTCTAAAGATGGTCTCAAAATTTGAGAAAGGCTCCTTGATGGCTCCAATTTTATTCCAGATATGGCCGTGGGATGGCTCCAGTTGACATCTTTTGATCAAAAGTTATGCTTCAACAACTGGAACCGAAGCTGACTTTCAGTGAGACTAGGTAGAGTTCTTACCAGTCGGATGTTGAAGACGAAATGATTATGATGCATGCAAATATTAAATGCTAGATATGATGCAAAATGTGTATGCAATTTTTGGAGAGGAGGTACGGTCCTATCTCTATTAATATGAGGTTTACGAATATAAGGCATCTTCGATTCGATCTTGAATGATTGTTGAATTGGAAGGCGTGAATCATTTTCCTCTCATGGAGGGATACGGGTCAATCTCTCGTGAGTTTGGCTGTGTGCAAAGCGGTGTGATGATACTCTCAATTCTTAGAGCAGTATTTTCCTGAGAATTTCCTTTCGAGGTTCTAGACTTTCCGATCCTCACAAATTCCTCAATTGCAATGGGATTAGCTGTTTATGATTTGGTGCTTCGATCAAAGAATCACTCGCACTCGAAAGACCTTGTGGGGTAAGGTCACACTCTTCCGCTCATGGTCCCTTTGGGATGATGGGACATGTTGATAACGAGTATGAAGCTTATGATTCATGTTTCAGATCCGGTACTTTCAGTTAACGCTCATTAACTTATGAGTCAGAGGTCTTTATTGGGTTGTAACGGGGATGAGGGGTATGATGCATGTCACATGAGACTGTGGGATTTATTTGGGAATCGTGGAGCTTTTGTGCAATAAAGGACATGTTTCACCTTTGCCATGGGTGGAATGATTAGACGGGTTTTGATAACCCCTTATCGGTTTCTTTGGGACATCATTGGTCGTTTTGCTTATTTTCTTCTTCTTCTTTGGTGTGTGATTTTCGCTTTCCTGCTTCCTGCTTTTGGAATCACAGGGGCTCATCGACCTTCTTGGGCATTTTCTGCTTACTCTTTTGCCTTTCAGCTTTGGAGTTTTTATTGACTCGCTAATCTTCTCAAACATTTCGGTGTTCTTTTTTGGTGTCTGACTTTAAAGTCCCATTGACTCACTGATCCCTTTGGACCTTTTCGTTTGTTGTTCTTGTGAAAGATGGTGGGGAAGAGACCATGGCTCCGGCTCTTTCGAGATCCTCTATTGCAAGGGCAAGTAGGTATATGTACGTGGGTTGGCATGTTGTGGAGTTCACGGAAAAAGGTTTATCGTGAAAGGCTCAGCGGGGCTAACTAGGGGATTAGGGCAGTCAAAGCTTTTTGGTTTTGTGGAGATTTTTATTCCTAAGCGTCTCGTCATTCTCATTAGTCAATGATTGTTTTCTTACTATTCTCGGATCTTTGTATGAATCACAGTTCGTATCCTGTTTATCGACATTGATCTCGCTATGAATTGTGCCTTTCCATGTGCTGAAGGAAAGCACAAGTCGCTCGTGGTTTTACCTCCATGGACTCGCTCTATCTTCCCTCATCGCTTAGTGGATTGTCCAATACACTCAACTAAAATTCCAGGGAAAATACCGCTCTTCGCATGCCACACATTCGGTTTGTGGTGCTGGTTTTGACTAGACCCTCGTGTTCATTGACGGGTCGAGAGTTTAATGGTTCACGCACTCTATTCAATCAATCTCTCAAGATTTTCGCCAAAAATGTCGCTTCGATACGAATATATGCAAATGCAACTATCTACAATGCAATTTATTTTGGTAATATGGAATTACTATGTATAAGATGCATGAAACGCTGAAAAACGATGAATGGAGATGGTTGACTTTGGATTTCGACGAATGCCTTTTTTTGTTCTGTGGTTTTCTTTTGGATGTAATGCATGCGTGGTAAGGCTACACCTAATCTCGCTTGAGTCGGTTTCAGTTGAGGATCCACGATGTTCATCTCGCCAACAATGGTTCTTTAGGCGGTCGGTTGCTGAGTGGGTCCCAGAAGAAACGTGACCCCACATGTTTTAGCTGTAAATCGAACCTTGACCGCTAAGGAGTGGTAATCCCTATATTGCGCCAGTCAACATGATAAAACTGTCTTGTTCTTCCTGTGATTCCTGGATAGGTCAAACAAAAGGGGGAGGGATGGGATGCAACCCTTCAAACACTTTCATTACAATAAAACATGACTCAACTACTTTCTGTCACTTTCGTCATGGATTAACACATGGTCCTGCATGGCTCGGTGATGCCTCAGGAAAGTGCGCCTTCGTGGTCTAGGATGAACGTCTTAGCTCTAAAGAAGATACCTCTCCTCTGTCTATCAGCTCTTGGATTGCGTTCTTTAGTGTGGTACACTCATCGGTGGTGTGTCCCCGGATTCTATGATAGTCGCAGTATTCATGCAAATGTGGCCCAAGTTTTTGATTCTTGACCTTGTATTGAAAAGTGCTAGATGACCTCCCTCGACTAATATTTTCAATGCTTCGCTGAGCGACAGTCCGAGGTTCGAAAGTTGTCCCTGTGAGCTTTGTCCGAGTGTACGTTCCCTTCTTTCCATGATTTCAGGTTGATCTGTCAATTTGATTTCAGTGTCCTCCAAAGCAATCACGGCCGCCATCAATCGTTTGAAGTCACAAATACCCAGGTATCTCAACTGGCATTGGTACTCTTCTCTCAGGCCAGAAATCACCATTTATTTGTTCTTCCTCATTTGGTCGATTATTCATTTGCCCAGCCTTCACCCTCCATCTTTCTATGAATTCCCTCACAGTTTCGCCATGGTTTTGACGGGTGATTTCTAAATCTCTGTGTGTAACTTCATGATGAAAGTTACCACCGTATTGAGTGAGAAATTCAAAGTACAGGTCTTTGCTTGACTTTCCTTTCAAATCCAGACCCATAATCCAAGAGTAAGCAGGCCCCTCTAAGTAGAATCTAAAGCACGCGGCCTTCAGCTCATCGGATAGACCATGTAGATCCATGAGCTTATCATACCTATCAACGTGATGCCTTGGGTTTCCAATCCCTTCATACTTCTTCATTTCAGGCAGACTCATGCCCTTTTGCAGACGAGCATCAGGATACGGGTTAGCTGGCTCCCAACCTGCAGACTTAAAACGTTGGGCTAGCTCTAGTTCCGCCTTCAGTTCTTTCACTAATTCTTTCATTGGACTTGCTCTGAGATCAAGGTTTTGGATTGAAATGGCTTTCTCAGGGTAGCCGGTGTCAAGAGATTGAGAGGGCAGTATTGTTCCTGGTTGAAGGTGTTGGCTTGAATTTGACGAGTGATGAGGTATTTGCCAAGGAAGGACATATTTTTGTGTGGGCAAGGAGAGGTTTAAGCCGGAACGCACCATGGGGGAAGATGGGCGTTGGGTCTTTCCCTTATCACAGACCATTTGTGGCTGCCAATTCCCTCTGGTGGCGGTTGGGGTTCTCAGAGTTGAACTGTTCATAGGTGAAGAAGGCATGCTTGGTGTGGTTCGGGCTTGGACAGAGAGAGTGTGATGATCCATTGCTTGAAACTCATAGGCATCGTATGCAGAGTAAGTTGGAGAGTCCTTGTAACTGCTATCCGACCCCGCATAGACCCTAGTTATTCTTCTTTGGACAAACTCTTCTATCTTCAGGTTTTTCTCCAAGTCATCAGCAAGGTCATGGATCAATCTTTCGTGAACAAATCGACCTTCAACTGTTTGATCATGTCGAGGGGCTCGCTCCATCTTTTCTACCGTTGCTATAGGTAGACTGGTCTTCTTTCTTTCCAGTTGCCAACTGTCACGAACACCTGCATGCACAAGGATTAGAATGAAGAAGAGGTAATATCAGTATGTTTTGTTAAACAAAAGTTTGTTGTGTGATGAATGTGAATGATTGTTGGTGCGAAACGATTTATCTTGAAAATGTTGAGAGATGGGCGTCACTTTATTTCATCAATTTTTTAAAGGGGATGTATCCGTAGACACCGCAAATTTCACCCCATAAAGCAAAGTTTTGAGAGTGATAGATAAAACGTGAAGGGTCGTCACGTTTGTTCCTTTCTTTAAACAAGACGTGCATGCCAAAAGAAACCGAGTTTTTGGAAAACAATTTAAAAAAAAACGTGTTTTCAAAGTGGCGGGTTTTCTCAATATGAATTTTGACGCTCGGTCATTCGCAAAGAAAATAGGGAGTGGGGAACCCTATACACATTGATCTAAACAAATTCAAAGGAGTGTATAAACCTATACATGTAATCTATTCAGAAATGGACGAGAGAGAAAAGAAACATAGGGGAAAATCCTATACATCATCAATCCTAAAAAGTCATTAAAAGGGGAAATTTGAGCTAAACTTCTTCTGAACTCCTCCGGTCCGTCTTCGGGCTTCTGAATGACTGCTCACGCTCGGCCTCCTGGTCAGCTACTCGCTCATCTTTGGGTTCTTAAGCGGCTGCTAGCTCGTCTTTGGTTTTGACCGGCTGCTCGTTCACCTTCGGGCTCTTGATCGGCTGCACGCTTGTCTTCGGGTGCTTGACCGACTGCTGGCTCATTTTCAGGCTTTTGCAGTGAAGCAAAACTGTGATGAAACAAAACGAGTTGGTGTTCTTCTGACTTTCGACAATTTGAATTCGAACCGGTGTCGCTAGTCTTCATGTCGCTTGACTCGGGTTGGTACACCTCTGATTATGTATATAGTTGGTGTTGGTCTTCATTTCGCTTGGCTAGCTCCACAGGTTGGTGCGCCTCTGATTTTCAGCTCGATCCGCTCCGACGAGGGAATAAGGGATATATTCTTGAGAAAGGAAAAGGTGAATGATCAAGCACAAAATCTTATGTGAAAATCCACCACTTTTGTGAAAACACGAAATGACTAGTACGCTCCACAGTAATGACCGCTGCTCTTGAAGGTGGGTAGAACTTCAAAAGTAACGGGTCACAACATGGGGACTGAGTCATTTATTTTGAAATACGTTTGTGAAAATCAACTTTAAAAACTGTTTTCGAAAACTATTTTGAAATAATGATGGTAAAGAATGTTGTTTGAAATTTGTTTGTAGAAAATAGGTTTTCGAAATCTATTTTTGAAAATTGTTTTGGAAATAACATTTAGTGAAATAAAGTTTGTAAAGATGAATTGACAGATTTCGGAAACCCCATTTGTGAGTAAATATTTTGTGGAACTCTAAATTAAACAAGCTCGTAAAACAGCTTTTAGGGACATGCAAACGAGAATTCCGAACATTTTAAAAGGGATTGGTCTGAGAAAGTGGTTTGCACACATGTATAGCATAAAGTAAAACATGGCTATATTTGATGTGGAGCTGTAAGTGTTAGTGTTGGGATAATCACTTTCCAGGTCAATTATGATTCCGTTTCACCGGGGGAACCATCGTCCCTTCACTGTTCATCTCTCGGGTTTTTTCTCTGTTATGTCTTTGCGGGGCACGTTATCAAGAAAGTCTAGAGTGCTTAAGTTTGAAAGGTCAGGACACCCGAGATGATATGGAAACATACGCCACGGCCAGTGATGATCCGACAACACACTCACTTTTTGGGAAACTCGGGGAAGTACTGCATGGGAACGGGTCTCTCGTCACCTGCACGGTCAGGTGTGTCTAAAGTCCAAATTATTCACTAACTACGTTGTGCCATGTGTGGGTATCCGGTAAATACGAGATCCTCTATGGACGTATAGCGTGACATTGGGCTTTAGAGACACCCGTGGTGCAAATGAACAATTGAGAACTGAGCCCATGCAATCTTCAGGGTAAGGCAGAAGGGTGGTCAGACAGGCGGCATACAAGGGGGTGACTACCCATAAAACCCGTCCTAGACACCGGATTAGGCAGCGGGACACTGAAGGCTCATGGTTCATTATATGCTGGCTTAGACTCAGATAATGGAGGCTATTTTTGGATCATGAGCCTGTAGGGCGTAGGTCGATGACCATCTTGCCCCGTGGGTTTAGCCATTTATATAAATGACCCAGCTCATGGGGAATCAACCGTGGACTGGTCGGGATCCCGTGACTTGTGGATAAATCGGGTGACACAGAGGAATGCATGTCCTAAGCTACCCTCCCAATCATAAATATAAAAGCAATGAAGTCAGCATCAACCTATTTGCTAAGAGTTTTATCTTAAAAATGATTCCAAATTGGTTGTTTATTAGCTTCATTCAATCCTAAGTGTCTCTTTCTAAGTGTGAGATAATTATTATCCAAATTGTTGTAATGTTTGTTGAGGATCTATCAAGTCCTACCTGTCCTCATCAGATACACACTCTAAGTGTGGAGTAGAATAATCCTAAAGGCTTCGAAAAGAATCTCGTGAAGGTTTTGAAAGAAGTGGGGAAGTCCCGACAATTTTGAATAGAGTTCAGTCTTCCTTGAGTTTGAGAAAAACTTACTCAAGTTTTCCCCAGCAGAGTCGCCATTTTGTGGAGGGTGATTTTTCGGTATGAGGGGGGTCTATGCCAATATGGTCCGACTGAAAAGTCGAGATCCTAGAAAATGTCATTCTGTGGAGGGTGAAAACCCGTTATTCATGGCACCCTCAAATACCTACTAAATCGTCCGTCTTTCCCAGAAAGCATAAAGGGGAGTGCAAGTGTGCACTACACCCGCTCTTGATGGGCTCCACGCGGACTTATGCCCTAAGGGTGGAAATTGACTAGAGTCGCCACCTAGTTTGACCTAAGGAACTAGGAAGGGAGGAGAAGGGTTCTAAGAACCGTTAATTGACTCTGATGATTTGTTGCCTATGGATATGACTTATCTGATCATACTAGAGGTTCTGTGTGGGTTCGCACTGGGTTACACCCCTCAGAAGTGGCAACGGCCACGACTTCGGATTGGTGCCCGAGGAAACCTCGGTCTCCAATTGTTGGGATTGTCTTCTTTCAAAACCTTATTAAAGAGATTCATTTAAAAGCCAAAGATAGGATTAGGATGAGAAGAGAGAGAGTAGATGAGGCAAGCTTTTCTGCCAAGCTTGTGCCAAGAGGAAGAATTGGTGAATTCGGATGAGTGTGGAATGAAAGATTAGGAGTCTGATTTTGAGAGTTGAAGCAGTCGAGAGTTTGTGAGAGTGAGAGGGGATTTGAATGTTTGATAGACATGAATATCGCCCTAGAGTTGGGAAAATGGTTTTTTGGATTGGAATGGGGTCGCACCCTAGATGGGCTGCCTACGTACTCAACTCCCTGTTGAGATCAGACCTTACGTAGTTCAGGGTTTTCAGTTTTTTGGATATTTTAGGGTTTTGAAGGTTTTTGAGGTGTTAGTCTGTGAGACGCTCGGGTCTATGAGACGTTTGGGATGTTTATGTAGTGGGAGGTATGGGTATCAAGGTCTGTGAGACACTCGGGTCTGTGAGACGTTTGAATCTGAAAATGGTGGAAAGATTGAGATGTTAGAGTCTGTGGGGCGCTCGGGCCTATGAGACTTTAAAAGTTAAAGGGAAGTCGGGTTTAGGGAGATGATTCGAGTTTGAGATGATTTGGATGATTTGGAGTTTGAATGATGATTTGAGTATGTGTGAGGCAATTGAAGTTTGAATAGAGATCCCGGGTTTTTTGGGTTCGAGGTTCTGGAAGGATTGCGGTTTTGGGATATTTCAGAATTCGGAGTGAGGTGATGATAGGATGAGTTGTTTGGAGGAATGATTGTCAAAATCGTCTCTCTTTATTTGTTTTATTTTGAAAAGGGCGGATGATCCCGAGGGATTACCCTATGTACCCCCTCAGACACGACACTTAATTAATGGTAAGTGTCGAGGCTCGAAAGATGGGGCAATGAATTTATGTCGAAAAATAGGATTCAGAGAGAAACACCATGAATGAGATGTTCTCGGTCGAACCCTAATAACGTCTCTAACTCCTGGGTTTTAAAACGTTAAAAACCGAAAACATTGAAATAGAGCGGAAGGGAGTTAAACGATTCTAAAATCCCGGCTGCAACTAGGAAGGTCGTTACTTCCCTAGCACCCCGCCTTGTAAAAATCTAGGCTGCAATTAGGGGAGGTTTGTCACCCTAATGCCCCGCCTAAAGAGTTCCAGACTGCGACAAGGGAAGGTTATGACCCTAGTGCCCCGCCTCGGATTTTTATTTTGGAAGGGAGACAAGTGGTGCCTAACTAGGAAGAAAACGTTCTTTGAAGGTGTTAGACACACCATGTTCCCCAAAAACGATTTAGTTCTGAGTTTGAAAACTGAGTTGAAAAACTTTTGAAGTTGTTTGGAATTCTCGATGAAGAAACACTGGTTTTGAGAAACATTTTAGGAGAAAACTTTCTGTATATGTGAGAAGAACTTTCTGCATTTGAGAAGAGTTTTTTGTGATGTGAGAAGAGTTTTTCCTTTAAAATTCCACAAAATAGTTTCTTTTAAATATGAAAATCTTGATGAAACTTGGATAAAATGATGGTTTGAAATTCTTTTTGGATTTTTGGAGTTCAAACGGGATTTACAAGTTGAGTTTGAATTGGATGAGTGGAAATTGAGTTCGATGGTTTGCATGAATTGGATTTGAATTAGGCTTGAAATGAATTTGAATTGGGCTTGGAATTGGATTTGAATTGGGTTTGGAACTGGATTTGGTTTGAGTCGAATTTGGTTGGGGTAGGAAAACAAGGCGGGTCAGAGTTAGACCGAGTCAAAGTGGGATTGAGTCAAAGTTGGGTCAAGGTCAAACTTGGGCTGGTCAAAGTTCGGATTGGTCAAACTTTGGATTGGTCAAAGTTCGGATTGGTCGAAGTTCGGATTGGTCAAAGTTTGGGTCTTGGTCAAAGCTTGGATTGGTCAAAGTTCGGATTGGTCAAAGTTCGGATTGGTCAAAGTTCGGATTGGTCAAAGTTCGGGTCTTGGTCAAAGCTTGGATTGGTCAAAGTTTAGGTCTTGGTCAAAACTTGGACAGAGTCAAAGTTGGATTAAGGTCAAAGTCCGGGTTGGTCAAAGTTGGACCAGGTCAAAGTTCAGGTTGGTCAATCATTGGACTGGTCAACGTTGAGCCAAAATGGGCTTGGACCAAATGGGCTCGGGCCAATTTGGGGCTTGGGCCTGATTGGCTTCTGGGTTGGATTTGCTAATTGGGCCAGATAGGCTAATGGGCCGAATTGGGTTTGGGCCAAATTGGGCTTGATGGGACGCATTGGGCTTGGGCCTAATTTGGCTTGATGGGCCACCTGGGTTTGGGCCGAGTTGGTTTTGGGCCAACTTGGTTTTGGGTCAAGTTTAGACTTGTGGGCCAAAGTGGGTTGAAGTGGCCTTTTTTTATTTGGGCTGAAATTGGATTTGGGCCGAAGTGGGCCTTGGACCTTTTTGTTTGGGTTTAAGGTGTTGTTGGGCTTTTGGGTTGAATTGGGCCTAAATGGGATTGTCAATTTGGGCTGAAATGGGCTTCCCAATTTTGAATTGATCTTGGACTTGAATTTTGAAATGGATTGCTTTTCTTTTTTTGGGCCTGATTTATGCCTTGGGCTTGATTTGGGCCTTGTTTGAGTTGTTTTGAACTTTGTTGGGCTTTGGAAAATTTGGGAAGAAATGATGAATCAAATTGAGATGAATTTTGAGGAAGTGTTTTTATTAATACATGTTATTATAATAGAGTGGTTTGGGTCCTAGAGATCACCCAGTTTATTAGGTGAGACCATGACTCACCTAAATCTTAGGGTTCACTCTCTATCCTAAAGGCTTGGTCCCAAGGGATAGTAACTAGGGCTTAGTAATAAACAGAAGCGTGGAATGAATCAAATGTTATAGTAAAGCTAAAGTGTAAAACGCGTACAGGCAATTAACATAACTGAAACACAGACCAAAATTGAGAGAGAAAAAGCAAATAAACTCTAATCGAATTTTAGTCTGAAAGTTTAACAGCCCATCCCAAAAACCAAAGTAATAAGCAGCATTAGCAAATGTAATAAGCGGCCCAGAGCACCGCATGCGTGCGGCAATAAACAAAGCCAAAGAATGGAATAGACACCAACCCAGAAATGACGAAAGCGTTTTTTCTAAAAAAACCACTAAGCTCAAAGCAGATTCCTGCTACAAATCAGTGCACGAAAGGGAAGCAGTGCTAGACACAATTATTATCAGGCCATACATCAATCAATATGCCAAGGACAAGGTCAGTACCGAAGCGAACCATTTTTAAGCTGAAATCTGTGAACAAAAAACAACAGATAAAGGGTTACTAATTGTAATCAAGGAAGCTAACCGACAGGGTTTTTTCAACCCACGAATACAAGCATGTGAAACCCGAGATTCCTCGCTTAGATCAACGCACAAAGCAAACGAAAAAACCACTGCATGTGTCGGTTTTGGCCAATGTCCGATTCGCAAGGTACCTCATCACAAAATAAGACCAGACATAGTAGTGAAAATGGAGTCATCTTTACAAACAAGAAGAAAAGAAAAAGAAAAATAGGTAGAAGAATATCAAACAACTCTTCATGTAATCAAAGTAGGGCCTGTTCGAATGGGTGCAGGATGCGTCCTTTAAAAAAAAAACCCCTTCCTCGGTCCCCCCAGATTCAAACCTGGGGCCTTTGCATCCTCACGGGTTCAAGTAACCAGTCAAGCTAGGACGATATTCAGTACATCACCACGAGAATTAAACTTAAAGTCCTATCGCGAGCTGAATGGAGGAACTAAAATCACTCCCGTTCTTTGCAAGACTCGAACCCAGGATCTGTGGACTCACAAGCAAGCACTCTAACCAGTTAAGCTATGTAAAAATTCAATATAAAAACGACAGAAATAGTACAAAAGCCTTAATTGAAACTGGATATCCTCTCTAAAATGCTATTCTCTTTAAGGGAAAGTGAGCAATAAAATGAAAGAATAAATCTAATGGCATGAAATTATGGAATAATAACTAAAAATAAGATTTAGAACATAATGAGGTATAAATAAAATGAATAGCATATGTACATGAAATAATAAAAATAATACCCGTGTAATGGAGATAAAACGCTTGTGACTGTGAACTAATCAAATATGTACAAGTGGCACAACACACTAATCTGAATGAAAAATAATAGTAGTAAAAAACACATAAAACGGTATAAACAACAATGAAAATGTTGATGATAAAAAAAAATAAATGCTAGAAGAAAATTAAAAGTAGCAATAAATAGAATAAAGAAGTAACAAAATAAAAGAAAACTGATAGGTAAGCAAATAGGCAATGAGACAAAAGTGATGGGTTTAAAACCGGATTGTCATTTAAAAAATCATTTTTGAAAAATCGTGTTTTTATGAATTCTTCGGAAAAGATTATAAAATGATGGTTTCGTTTTAGCACGCACGCTAATATGTGTTTGAAAAAGAAAGGCGACGACCCCTCTCATTATTTCGGAATTTGCTTTATGGGGTGTGAATTTTTGGTGTCTACACCGGTGAGTCTCTGGAAGAAGTGCTTGATCGTTTTTATTTACTAACTACTACTATGCAGGAAGTTAACATCTTACCGGATAGAGAGAG
The DNA here is from genome assembly GCA_023374045.1 of Limonium bicolor. Classification (NCBI taxonomy): domain Eukaryota; kingdom Viridiplantae; phylum Streptophyta; class Magnoliopsida; order Caryophyllales; family Plumbaginaceae; genus Limonium; species Limonium bicolor. Next base: position 65,723,338 of record CM041782.1, on the reverse strand, counting down.
TGTCTTGCACAAGCTACTGGACAGTCTCAGAGAAGAATGGGCAGAGACGGTAATCTCCACCAAAGCATGTAAGGATTTATCCAAATGGAGCTGTCAAGACCTAGGTTCCTATCTACAATCCGTATATAAATACAAGAAGAATGTTCGAAAGAAGTTATGTAATACTACTTCTTCTTATTCTAGCAAGATTACTACTTTGAATGACCAAGCCTTGCAGGTTAATTCGACTCGGTACACTCAAGAGGGAGCCTATGTTGCTGATACTCAAATCAGACAAGCTAAGACTGAGCTGGTAGATATTATCGTTGAAGAAAGTGAGGCTGAGACTATGGAAGACTTTGTCTTCATAGTAAAGAACTTCCAAAAATTCATGCGTAACCAGCCAAATCGACAGAGTCGGTCATTCTCAAATACCTCCAAACAAGTCTTCAACTCTGTCACTTGTTTCAACTGCAATAAACCCTGCCACTTCAAGAAGGACTGCCCCTTACTCAAAAACCAGCATGGAAAATCCCAAGGGAGGTCGTTGATGGCAACTGTTGGTTGGGGTGATTTAGACTCCGACGATCAAGACACAGAGTCTAGCGGCCTGGTATGTCTCATGGCACATGATACAACGGAATCCATGATCCCCGACAATGAGGTAACTCGTTCTCATCTTGAAATAGACCTTTACCGTATTACTCCTATGGGATTTATGACCGTAATTGCTAAAATTGTCTCTGAGACTAACTCTCTCAAAGCAAGTCTCACCAACAAAATATCCGAGTTATCTGAGGAACTCGAAATCTCAAAGGGTCTTATGTATGCCTTAAGAGATGAAGCTGAGGAACACAAGACCATCTCTTGCTCTCTTAGACTAGATCTACAAGAATCACGACGTCATGTTGATTCCCTTCAAAAGGAACTCAATTATACCATAGGGCTTAATCAATCCAGCCAGAGCGACCAGAAAGAGTCTCTCATTCCGATCGACTCTCTCAAACAGGATCTCACCATTTTCACTGATAAATGCTGCTCTCTTCAAAATGATCTAAATGCTTCCAAATCCAAAAACATGTCCTTAAACACTACTATCAAAAACCTCACTAAAAAACTGAAAGAAAAAGAGCATGCTCTCTCTCTCAAGCCAGTCAAATTTATCAAACAAGTCACCCCCTCCGAACTACCTGAGTGGGCTAACTCCAAAATCAAGGAAGTCAGTCAAGATCGTGATGATCTTCGTTTAAAAGTAGAACAACTCTCTCAAGAGATTGCTAATCTACAATCGGGAGTTGGATCCACTCCATCTAAACCCAAGTGGCATAATGGGAAGTTCGATATTCCAAAAAATATGTCCAAATCCGACAACAAAGCCAAGCTATATCAAGAAAAAAAGAAGTTTGACTCCTGGTGGAAAGGACAGCAAAAATACGTCAATCTTCCTCCAACTAAGATCTGTGGCTACTGCGGGAGTCTTGGACATAGGGATAGTGCTTGTGATAAATTGAATAAAGATCTTTCATTCAATGTCAAACGAGTTAGATTGATTCTTGAAGCTAGAGAAGAATTAAAAAGATCTGGCTCGAAAAGGGAACCCAAGTACATCTGGGTTCCCAAGTCTAACAAATGATCTTTTGTTTTGTAGGTGAAGGCGAATGGAGACAGCTGGTACTTGGATAGTGGATGCTCTCATCACATGACTGGAGACCCAAATCAATTCAATTCGCTTTCATCCTACCAAGGAGGTAAGGTTACTTTTGGAAACAACAACCAGGGTGAAATCGTGGGAGTTGGCTCTGTAGGTAACCCCTCTAGATTTAAAATTGATGGAGTCCATCTGGTCACCGGACTTCAACATAGTTTATTAAGTATTTCTCAAATTTGTGATAGATTCAATTTGGTACTTTTCTCTTCTTCGGATTGTAAGGTTTTTGATGAACGTACATGTTCCCTAAAAGCTGTGGGACGCAGAGAAGGAAATCTCCATAAAATGTGCTTAAACTCCATTAATCCAGATGATCAAGTCTGTCTAAATGTGCATTCCAAAAATTCATTATTGTGGCACTCCAGACTTGGTCACGCAAATCACAGGCTGTTGAACAAACTCAAAAGCAAGGACTTGGTGATTGGTTTACCCGATACAAACTTTGACACAGACTCTGTCTGTGAAGCATGCATAAAAGATAAACACACCCGGTCTTCCTTCAAAAGTAAGTCAACTCTCTCCACTAGCTCTCCGTTGGAACTACTTCACATGGATCTTGTTGGCCCCATGCGTACACAAAGCAGAAGTGGTAAGAGGTATATTCTGGTCATAGTCGATGACTATTCTAGGTGGACTTGGGTTATTTTTCTATCTACTAAGGATGAAACTTTTACGGAGTTCGTCAAACTCCATAAAATGCTTATCAACAAATTTTCATTTACATTGATAACCCTGAGAACAGACCAGGGTACTGAATTTTGCAACAAGTCGTTTGGTGAGTTTTGCAGGGACAACGAAGTTGATCACCAAGTATCATCCGCACGCACTCCAAAATAGAACGGAGTTGTTGAACGAAAAAATAGAACCTTGGTTGAAATGGCGCTTACCATGCTTATTGACAGTCAACTAACTCCATCATACTGGGCAGAGGCTGTTAATACAACATGCTATGTGTTAAATCGTGCTTTGATCCATCCATTTCTTCACAAGACTCCCTACGAACTACTCCGTCAACGTAAACCAAATCTCATTCATCTCAGGCGTTTCGGATGTAAGTGCTTTATCCACAATAATGGTAAGGACAACTTGGGTAAGTTCTCTCCCAAAAGTGATGAGTGTATATTTCTTGGCTACTCTTCTAAAAGTAAAGCTTATCGTGTTATTGATCTGAGAACTCAATGTTTAGAAGAGAGTCCCCATGTCAAGTTCGATGAGTCCCACAATGTTGGCTCATCTTCTGATCAACTTGACTTTGCTCCCGACGATCTCCTCACTAATCCACACTTCATCACTGTTCCCATGGAAAGACTCCAAGATTCCCAATCCATCACACCTAATGACTCTCCGGAAAATAAAGGCAATACATCAGACTCTACTGACTCTGACAATAACCCTGAGACACCCTTGCCTCAAAACTTGAACTTTGATTCCTCTGACAAAGATACACCCCCTCCTGCTTCACATCGACAGTTCCAACAAAAATCAGCCCATCCTCCTGAAAACATAATATCCAACCCAAACTCAGGTGTTCAAACAAGCTTCCAAGCTATGCAAAACCTTTGTGCCTTTGGTGCCTTTCTCTAAAGCACTGAACCAAGAAATGTCAAAGAAGCACTCCTTGATAGTGATTGGGTCACTGCTATACAGGAAGAACTAAACTCTCTCCAAAGACATACTGTCCGGGAGTTAGTTCCTTGACCCACACATCAACAAACCATTGGTACTCGTTGGGTCTTTCGTAATAAACTTGATGATGCAGGACAAGTTTTCAGGAACAAAGCCAGGCTGGTTGTTCAAGGCTACAATCAAGAAGAAGGGATTGACTGTGATGAAACCTTCGCACCTGTAGCTCGTCTTGAAGCAATTCGCATGTTAATTGCGTTTGCTGCATTCAAAGGTTTCACATTATATCAAATGGATGTCAAGACGGCCTTCCTCCATGGCTATATTGATAGAGAAGTCTATGTCGAGCAACCCCCAGGGTTCACAGACTCCGTCCATCTCGACTATGTCTACAAACTGTGTAAGGCCCTTTACAGACTGAAACACGCTCCGCGAGCTTGGTATGAAAGACTGTCTACATATCTCTTGCAAAATGGTTTCTTTCGAGGTAACGTAGATAAAACACTATTCATTCTTCACTCATCACATGACTTACTTCTAGTACAGATTTATGTTGATGATATCATTTATGGCTCTACAAGTAACACCCTATGTGACCATTTTGGTAACCTTATGAAGCAAGAGTTTTCCATGAATGAGTTAGGTGAGCTAAAGTTCTTCTTAGGACTACAAGTTCAACAAGAAAAGGAAGGGATTAAAATCCATCAACAAAATTACATCAAGGAACTCCTTGACAAGTACAATCTCAAAAACGTCAAGAGCATGTCCACACCAAGTTGTACATCTTCCAAACTTCATCTTGATGATGACGGAGTCATTGTCAATGCCACATAATATAGAGGTATGATAGGGTCCCTCTTGTATCTGACTACCAGTCGCCCTGATATTCTACACGCAGTCTGTCTATGCGCCCGCTTCCAGGCTGCACCAAAGCAGTCCCATCTCAAAGTGGTCAAACGTATCTTTCGATATCTCAAAGGTACAAGTACACTCTATCTATGGTATCCTCGATCTCCTACCTTTACTTTATCTGGATACAGTGACTCTGATTGGGCTGGTTCCCTCCAAGATCGAAGAAGTACTTCCGGTAATGCACAATTCTTGGGTCTTTGTCTTGTTTCATGGTCCTCCAAAAAAACAAAACTCTGTCGCACTCTCTACAGCGGAGGCAGAGTATGTCTCTGCTGCAGCCTGTTGCTCCCAACTCCTTTAGATGAAACAACAACTTCAAGATTATCATGTAACCCAAAAACAAATCCCAATCTTCGGTGACAACAAAAGCACAGTCAAAATATTCGAAAACCCAGTCCAACACTCAAGAACCAAACATATTGAAATCCGTTTTCACCTCTTGAAAGATTGTGTCGAGAAAAAGCGCATTCAACTTGACTTTGTGCCCACAGAAGATCAACTTGCAGTCTATCTTTACTAAACCCCTGTCTACAACACGATTTGAAGCACTTTGATAAGCAATTGGGTTGACTCCGTCTACCTAGACGGTCGCATCTCCTTGCCCCTACCGTAACCGTCAGCAGGTACTTCCTTATGTCTCACTGAGTCTGTCTTTGTTTGCACTTAAATCTGTGAACTGTGTTTTCTTGCTTAGAATGTCTCTATGCTACTAGCGTTATACATCCACGTCATCTATCTACACCCGCTCCGCCTAAATCCACGCCCTTAATCTCGCTGGCAACTCGCGTCCCCTGATTTTTCTCACCTGACACACGAAAACCCTACACCTTCCGCAGTCACTTCAGCTTTTATATCACCCATCAGCCTACTCTGTCTCTCTCACTTACATCCACCTTACACCCAAAACTACACCAATTCCAAATGTCGGGCATTAATTTCTACGGCATCAGCATCCCGGCTGAGATATTCCAAGATCCAATCCGCCTTCAGGCGTACCTTCAATCAATGGCCAACCCTAACCCATATCCACTCACCACCACCACCACTCACTCTCCCACCAAAACCACTGCCACTTCATCCCCCACACACTCTGCCACACCACCACCAACCACCCACGACACATCACCCCAACCAACACCCCCTTCTGCCACCAAGACCGACATTCTTGAGACGGATGTCGAAGTTGTCACACCACTTAAAACCCTGCCACCATCTCCACCACCTCACCAACCAAACCCTACCGCCGAAATCCAAGCCACTGATCCATCGCAAGCTCCACCTAAAAAATCTCCAGCACCAACCCCACAAGAATCCCAAGAAAAATCAGCAACCCCAACACCTCCACGATCTCCAAAATCCAAACCTCCAAAAGAAAAGCTCAAACCATCACTCGACCCACAGCCAAACGAGTCCTACGATCTTTTGTCAAGGCCCAACCAGTCTCCTCCAGTTCCAGCGAATCTTCCCCAGTCCAAGAGTTGCCCACCAACAGCCATGTCACATCTACTGGTGCCACCTCCACCAGGATCCAGAAACCACCAAAGCCGCAACGTCGATGTGCAAAGATAGACCCCTTCACCCAGTGCTATATGCTTGGTGACCCTGCTGCAGAAAGAAATATCGTCAGGGGTAAGTTTCTAGATTTTTCATGGGCTCTATCTTCCAATCTGGGGAGAGTTAGTGACAATGCTAGAGGTTCAAGGGTGGAAACACCTTTTCTTTGAGATAACCGAGTGGTATCCCCAAGAGTCTGTCGATTTTTATCAAAACTTTGTCATCAAAAACGGTGCCGCCCAATCTTTTGTCAATTCAACTCCCATTTTCTTCAATCTTGAAAAGCTGTCCCAAATTCTTGGAGTCCTTCACACCGGCCTGTCCTTCTATGAAAAAGGAGTCCTTCCAGAAATCCTCGGGGTCCCACAAAACAAGATCTACCGTTTTTTCTCTTCAAAGAAAAAAGTGGGCTCCCCAATACCCCGAGGAGATCTTTCAATCCTCCACCAACTCCTATACATCCTTGTCATAAAAAACATCGTACTCCGAAAAGAAGGAAATCTAATGGTCAATTGTTTGGACCTCACCATCATGTACTGCATAATCAACCGTTACTCTCTCAATCTGGCTCACATCATTCTCCATCACTTGGCCAGGTCTGTTGATACCCCAAAACACTCCCTGGGGTATGTGTTTTGGCTGCCCCGCATTCTTAAATTCTTTCAGGTACCCCTAGCAACATCCACACCAGAGTCCATCGACGAGGCAGAGACCATCAATCTCCGCTATCTTAATTGGCTTACATCCATCAAGAAATCCAAGCTGCTGCCTCCACCATCAACTCCAACGACGGCTGGTCCTTCATCTTCTCAAGAGGTAGTCCCTCAAGATACTCTCCTACAACTCTTGGAGAAAGTGGAACGACTCCTCGCACAGGCAGCAGAGCTGACTCAGAGCCACTCACGGATGATGGACAGACTTGCAGGGATAGAGACGACTGTGACGGCCTTGCAGGATCAACTCCTTGACATCCAAGCTACTTTTAACCCCAACCCTGAACCTTAGTTATGACGTGCGTGTGTGTAGTGTTAGGACTTAGGCTGTTTTTAAGTTCTAAACAATTTTTGCTGGTTTGTGTGTGAATATTTTGACTAACTCTTTCGTGACTGATGGGCTTCCCTCTGATGAAAGCAAAAGGGGGAAGCGGTGAATCCCGTCTGGTGTACGGGCAACTCTGTTGCTGCTTTAAAAACTGCCTTCAAATTTTTGTTGCTGGACCGTGTGGTCTAGTACTATAACTGCTTTTAATACTATGCCTTATTATGCCTGTTACACTGCCTATTCAATATCTGCTTGCCTGGAGTCCCTCCACGATTAAGGGGGAACCTAAATGGAGTCTTTGAACTCAACTGCTACTGCTGCTATTAAGGGGGAACTTTGATAGGGTCGGTTCCCCTAGTTCTTTGTGTTTTTGTTCCCATTTCAGGATTGACTCAATCGGGATTCACGGAGGTTTGCTATCATCAGCAACAAGGGGGAAACTGTTGGGACATCAGAGTGTTGCAGAGATAGCCAATCACCTCGATAAAGTCAATCATCCTCAGTCAAACACAAAGAGCGAGCCGATACAAGAGAGTCCATACAACACACACACAATATATTTCACGCCTTAATCCCAAACAAACAAACGCCTAGCTTAATCCCAAACAAACAGAGCATGTATTTTCCTGAAGTTCGGTTTGTAAAATTACCTCATCATCAACACAAGAATAGAGCCGACAGATCTAGCGCGCATGTATGTTGTTCCTTTCGCTAGTTGGGGCCGGTTGTAATCCAAGGCACCTCCGTGCGTGCGACAAGGCATGTATGTTCCCTGTTCGTGCAATTTGCAAAATCAAAATTAATTACCCAAGAGTATACATATGAAAAATAAGGATCGATAGGCATATATGTGTTCGCAGCTCAATATTACCGATAGCGAGAGAGCTAGAGGAGCCGATGATTGATATTGACGCATGCATCAATAGTTTGGCCGCCGGGTTGCAGATCTAGAGAATTTTAGGAGCTAGAATATTGATGAAGATGGTGAGAGATATCGGAAAAAAGGGGAAGAGATCGAAGAGGCGTCGCGGAGGAATCGAAATGAATTTAATTTCTGGGATGGTTTGGATTGAGAAGCTAGCATGTTTACAGTGCGTTTACAGAGAGTGGTAGGGGAACAATCGCGATTTGATTGATGAGAAGACTGGGCGGGAGGGCGAAAATAGTGTATTAATTTAGGTAACATAAAAAATACTTCACTTAAGAAGCGTTTTTTATGTTATCGCGCCCAAACACATAAAAAACGCTTCCTTCCTGAAGCTTTTTTTATACATGTCTCTTTAAAGAACGCTTTGTAGCAAAGCATTGTTTTGACTTTGGGTGTGATAACAAAAACAACGCTTTGTTTACAAAGCGTTGTTTAAGATGTTCGGCCTATGATAAAAAAAAATTTACAATATAACGTTTTAACCGTTGTTAAAGGGGCGTTGTTTATTCTTTTTTTTTTCCAGCAGTGAGTAGATCTCCTATACTTAGTGGACATTTGTAAGTTGTTTTATTTTGACCAGAGAATAAAATAACTTATTTGTGTATCTTGCTGAGCTCCACAAAGTCCGTCTATCTTTCAAGCTTTATTCCGTTTCAGTTTATTCAAGTCTTCTGCACACTATCTTTGACTATTTCGATTGAGTGCTTCTACATCCCATAGTGCCTCTTACCTTTAAAGACTGATTGAGTTAAACCAACTCTTAGACTCACATCTTTAGTTTGTTTGAGTTAGCCACCCGATCCTACACTCTCTGATCATGAATGATCCCTTCAAGGTTGCCAAGGGCGTGCTCCTCGTCAGGGACGGAGCACCCAAGCTCTTTCGCTAGAATAAGCGTTTGCCTCGCTTCCTCCTTCACAAATGCCTCATCGGGATCATCCTCCGGCGTAGAGGACCCTCCAACTGGCTCGAAACCTGGGGAAAATTCATGATCCTCGAAGAGGCTCCTAAGGCCAACATCATCAACTCCTTCCTCCACCATCTAAGCCTACGGAGCAACAGGCTCTGATCCCGGTCTACTAAGATGAACATTTGCAATATCACCGCTAGAGCCAAGACCGGCCCCCAATTCCTCAACACTACCAAACTTATCAAACCACTTGGCATCTTCCTCCGCTCCTCCCCTCTCATTGCTAACGATATCCTCCACAACTTGATCGAGATCCGACCCCCTACCAATTAGCAGCTTACGAATGGAAATTAAGATGAATATTAAAATGAATCACATCTTAACTTGTCTAAGTAACCTAAGTGTAGCCCAAAGGTGCAGAAGGGATGCACAATATCATACTCAGGGATTGTGTTGATCCCATACAATAACTGTTTTTACATGTTTTTAGATGAAGATACTCAGCTAAGCTAGGGGTGTCAAAATCGGGTTTTGGGTCGGGTTGAGCTCAACCCGAACCCGACCCAAAAATAGTTTAGGTCAACCCGAACCCGACCCGAACCTGGAGGGGTTTATTTCTTCAACCTGAACCCAGAGCGGGTTGACCCGAACCTGACCCTTTTTTTAAAAAAAGTTACTTTTTTTTAAGTTTTGGATTATATATATTATAATAATAATTTGATATTAATTAATTATTATGTGCTATATTTAATTATAAATGTTTATTTTAGTCATACATTAAACACTAATTTAAGTCATTAAATATAACATATTTTTTATTTTTAATTAAATTTTTTCCGGGTTACGGGTTGGTGGGTTCAACCCAAACTCGAAGCGCGTTTCAATGACCCAACCCGAACCCGACCCAAAATCTTTTCAGGTCAAAGATCTCAACCCGAATCCAGTTTTTTACGGGTCGGTTTCGGGTCGGATTTCGGGTTCGGGTCAAAATTGACATCCCTAGCTGAAGTGCAGGAATGGATAGCATTGGGTTAAGTGTTAAATTGTGTATTATAGATAAATATATTTATCCAGTCTTGCATTGTGTTCTAGTTAGTTGTAGCCTTGTTGTGTACTTTAGGTGCATAACGACGGTGACATCCCATATAGTTAATTTCCGCTGCTATCACAAAAATAATCACACAATCTAATGAGGATTGACGATATAATTATTGGATTGGAAATAAGGGATGTTACAAAAGTAGTATTAGAGCGATGAAACACTCTGATGACTGTATAGTTATTGTAGATGACCTTATTGATGCTCGTTGTCTCTATGAAGTATTCTTGTTGTTTATTTATTTAAGTTGGATTTTTCACAACATATATGAAATATTTACATTGCGTGATTCATAATTTTCAATTTCTTATTGAATATTAAAATGAATCGTATGTTAACTTACTAAGTAATCTAAGTGTAGCCCGAAGGTGCAGGAGGGCTGCACAATATGATACTTAATGGTTGTGTTGATCCCATACAACAACCGTTTTTACAGGTTTATAGATGAAGATACTCATATGAAATACGGTAATATGTAGCATTGGTTTAAGTGTTAAATTGTGTATTATAGGTAAATATATTAATTTATTTGGCCATACAATGCGTGGTAGCCTTGTTCCCATATAGTTAATTTCCGTTATATCACAAAAATAATCAAACAATTTCATAAGGATTAACAACATAATTAATGGATTATGAATAAGGGATGTTACATTAAAAATGAAACATTTTTTGACTGAAAGGTTATTAATAATAGTAGATTATTTAACTAAAAATGTTTTTTCAAATTTGAAAAACAAAAATAGAAAAACTTTAGAATACTCTCATCATATATCGCCCATTTTTTCCACCCGTACGCTAGAGGCTCGGAACATGGTGCTTCCGGCTGTATGATAGAATTTTTCATTTTATGTACCCACATAGGCAGCCACTACTATAACCGGTGAGAACTAGGGGTGACAAAACGGGTTCACGGGGTCATGTTAGGTCAAACACAAACCCAACTCATTTATTAAACGGGTTGACATGACACAATCCAATTAATAATCATGTCCAAAAGTGAACCCAAACCCACATATGCTTAACCCAAATCGACACGCATAATCTGTTTAATTATGTATAAAAAATAATTTGACTAATTAACATTAATTTTCATATTACTATTGCCTTATACTATTAACTTTATATTGGTCAATATTTTAAACTTTTAGTATGAGCATATACACTAATATTAAAACTAATAAATCAATATTTTATAATATATACTCCTTAAATATAAATGGCTTTAACGAGTTACGTGGGTTACCCCTACTAAACCCAAATCCGCATGGTTAGTAAGCGGGTTAACCCGACCATGCTCATTTACTTAATGGTGTCAATTTTTAAAAACCAAATCCATAAACTTTGTGCCAAGTTCATGTTAATCAAAACAGATCGTATTGAAATTGTCCACCCTATAAAAAATTATCATGCGGCCAAGTCGTTGCTAACAAGATTTTTAGTAGGGAAAATTATATACAAAAATGAAAAAAAAGAATCCTACTAACTCTAATACGGGTAGCAAAAATCCCGGTCGGAGTAAAGTGTAAGTAAATTACGACCAAGAGTATCGAACCCAAGGGACTTAATAGAAAATCAGTCATAATCCTTAGTAATTGTCTAATTCTAACAAAAGGGGGAAAATGATCATTAATTCAAATTAGAATAACTAACTAATAATCTAACTAAATGGGTTATTTACAATGAATTATCCTAGGTTTGGGATTATATTTAACCTAATTGCAAATGTGATTACAAGTATAGTTGACAAGTCTCGAATTAACCAAACACATGGACATGCCGGATGTCTTGCCGGACACGAACGCACGACACATTCAAAGGCGTTGAATGCGCCGGACATCAGACACCCGACAGTACACCTGACAAGACCAAAATGTCAATACTTTTTCCAGTTTCGGATTCGAAATAGGAAACTCATAATCCATTATCGAATCCAGCAAATGTTATGCCAATAAACGAACAAGACAATGGAGACTATAAGGGTTAATTCTTATTCTTAAGTATTATCTCCTAATTTGTAGCAGACAATGGTAAAGATCACTAAGATTTTTACAACCCATCCTACCCATGTTTTATTAATAAAAGGCAGAAGTTTGAATGAAGAGAATAAGTGGCCAACATATTCAACTTTGCCTAAAGATCAAAAATCTTAATCAATGCTTGCAAATATATTAAATGATCATATTGTTTACAAGGAAGATTCATCCCTAACCAAGGACAACCAGAGATTCTACTCAACCAACCATACAAATACAAGAAGAATACAAAGAGGAAAAGGAAATTGACATAGCCTTAACCCGACAAAAATCTTCTTCTCTTCGTGGATGGATGTGCAGAACTCTTTGGTAGAAGTGGTACGGTATTTTGTGGAGTATGAGTCGTGAATAATGAGTGTTGAACATCCTTGAAGTCTTAGACCTTCGGCCTATTTAAAGACTTCAATTTCCGCATGTGCCGGAAGTCATGCCGGATTAGAAGTACCCGACATCAGTTGGTTTTTTAACGGTCAATTAAACCGCCAAATCCAGCGAAACGATGCTTGTGCCGGACAGGGGATGTTCGGCACCGCACCCGGCATCGGTTACTTTGTTAACGGTAATTAACTGCTAACTTCTGGTCAAACGAGACGACTTTTCCACTTATGCCGACTTGGGGATACCCGGCACAACATCCGACAAATCCTCTACGCCGCTCCAAACTCATTGCCGTGATTTGGACATCTGGCATTATGCCCGAAAAAACTTCATCCTTTGATTAGAGATTTATTCCTAACACGAAAACATAGCAAACCTAAGTCTGAACTTATAAAATGAACTTTTGTATGAAAGACAATATAAATACTAGCTATTTTATCCTTATTTTGATTAATATGTCTATCATTATAACCTCTAAATATGATAAGTCTGAGGCTTATCAGCCGCTTAAATCTTCAGTCTATCAAGATATAAGGTTAAACAACACATAAAAGTAGTATACACTAGCTACACAATGAATATTGTTACTACAATATTGAAAATTAATTTGGTAAAAAATGAACTAGATTGTTACTTTTCGTTAACAAATTGGTAACTTGATCGGATTTGGTTATAGTTACAGCGCTTAACTTGCAATTAAGTGGTTTTTTTAAGTTGTATATGTATAGTTTTTGGTAACCCTAGTTCACTATCACTTCAGTTTTATTCTTCCAACCTACACATGCTCAGTCAGAAATGGAAAGTTGCTAGCTGAAGGTCGTGCTCTCAGTTCATTTGTAGGATAGATGCTAGGTAATTAGATGTGGAACTATAACACTATTTCCCTTTTTTCCTAACTTGTCGAGGGTTGGCAGGTCTTTGAAATACCTCAAAAATCTATTTATGAGTTTTAATAGCTTAAAACATTTTTATGGTCACTTTTAAGTGTAATTAAGGAAAAGAGACTATATGGAGTTATTTTAAGGGTTGTGATGTGTTCCATTGGGTTCAGAATGAATTTTTCCTTAAGTTGACCGAAAAAGGGTATTTTGGTAATTTCGTCCCAAAAGTAGACTTTGACCACCAGGGATATACTGGTAATTTAGCCCGAGTCGAGAAATTGATCCACCATGGAATATGAACTTTTCTAGTCCACTGACAAATTAATGAGCCAAAATAAGTTGGTGGGAAGTTACCTCATCTTAAAGACGATATTTACCCTTTAAAGCACAAAAATATCATTGTGTCCTTAAATGAGAGTATATCCTTTTGGTGGTTATTTAATGTGCTACCAGGACTTTATACTCTTAATTAAGTTAGAGAAACCATTTCCACTTATCACTTAATATTTACATGATAAAATCCTCATTAATCCTTTAAAGCACAAAAAGTTCCTTAGTGTCCTTAAATAAGTTGTTATTCTTGGTTGGCTACTAGTAAATGTGTTGGAAGTATTTATTTACTCTTATTCCAGATTAGGTAATCCATTTAAACAGATTTTCCACTCAGCATTTAATATTTACATCCTCCTTAATGCCTTAAAGCATAAAAATGTCCATAATGGCCTTAAAGTCATATTTTGACCATTGGTCTTCTTTTTACTATTTTCAAACACCTTATCTCCCTTAATTAATCCAGGATGATAAGTATTCAAATTTTCCTTTCCCTTTTACCAAATCAAACCCTCTTTAATTCCTTGACACACAAAATTGTCATTAAGACCTTTAAGTCATTTTTTACATTTGGCTTGCCTTTTCTAATTTTACAGAACTCGTCACTATAAAATTAGACTTGAAATTAAATATTCAAAGATAATTACTATCTCTTCTTGATGTTACGGAATAAATCTCCTTAATACCTTAATTGCCATAATGGCCTTTGGATTTCCTTTATTTATCTTCTTGTGATTCATTACTCCTCATTATGTCTTTAAACCTGTTATTTCAAATTACTTTCTCCTTTGAATCAGCCTCCACCAGATTAAGCTTTCCAACTTCCCTAAATTATGTGAAACTCCACCAAATTACCTAGGCTTTCTTTCTCTTCCTTGCACTATATATAGGGATGTAAACCAATATGTTTGCTCCCACACCTCAATCCTTCTCCATTCTAATTAATTTGTAATATGAGCTGGTTGAGGAATTCTTATAGTAGGCATTGCTATCAATTCCTTCCTCTTGAGTGTGTATTTTCTGAGAAAACCTTACAGGGCGCCATTACTTAAGTGAAGTGATGGGTTAACCCAGTGAACCGTAAAATAAGTTTATGAGTTTTATCTACAAAAGGTAACCTAGACATGTAGTTGTTCTTGGGGACAACTATGTTTTCTGTAGATGTGTTGAATTATGCATTTTATCTCTTTGATTTTTTTACACAAGTGTATTAGTGTTTTGGTTCTTATGATTCAAAAGCGTAAGAAGTTGATTGACATGGTAAAGGCAGAGTAATATCTTCCTATGGAATTGTGTAATGACAATTGTTATGGAATGGTTAAATTTGAGATCAGCTGGAAAAGTTTATGGTTCTCATTTGGTTATTGTGGAATGATATGGTTTGGTATTTCCCAGTTACCCATGGAGGGCCCGGTCTTAAGCTCTAGTAATCTACTCTTTTTAAGTTTTCGAGCTATCTAGGGGGTGTTCACACTTAAGGATACTAGAGTGAGGTGGCGACGTCGGTGTCTCACGGAGAGCCCCACAGCAAGCTCTAGTGTTAAGCTGGAGTGAGGTTAATTTACTATGGCTTGATGATTATGAATTGGTTTGGCATTGGTGTCCTGCGGAAAGCCCGACAAACGCTCCAGTGAATAATTGGAGTGAGGTTAAATTATTTTGGATTGATGGCTAAGAATTAGTTGATAAAAAGAGAGCACGTGGTCGGGTTGTCAATACTGAATAATTCAATGGTGTCTTAATTGGTTATGAGAAAGTGGATGGATATCTTATGCTATAAGGCCATAATTTCCCCACATTAACAGTTTGTATATGTTGTTTCCTGAGGCTAGTGTTACTCAGCTTTGCTGACTATTGTTTTCCTTATATTGTTTAAAATGTGTTGTTAAGCAAGCAACGATCAGGATTGAGTGCGCGGGCATGGGGAGTGATCACCTAACACTAGGATGTCAAATTGCATAATCAAACTAGTTTTGGAGTTCAGCTTGTAATTGAGTTTGTAACTTTGATGGTTGTTAAGGCCTTTAGTTTGTTATCTTAGGTTACTATTATGTCAGGAACATTTGTGATTAATGTAATAAATAGGTCTTGACAAATTTCTTGTAAGAATAAAGTTTGAATTAAATTAAGATTGTTTCGAAATGAAATCCATTAATTTCTAGCCTTAGCGCCCTTATGAGTGTGGCGGTAACACCAAGGTTAATATTGAAATACCCCAAATTATTAAAGCATGGATTAAATATTTAACCATATTAATTAAGGCCTAAACATGCCTTAAAAGTCAACTGAGAACAACAGTGGTCAACATAAAACAAGATGTTGCACCCTTTGACTATTAAGGGTAAATAAATACCCAAATAAACTTCTTAGGACCTAAAAATTTGTCCTAAGCATATTAACATACTACTAAACATATTATAACCGTTGGACAACACTCCAACACAAAGAAAAAGCATTCACATGCTTCAAGGTCAAAAAGGGCAAAAAGGTGCTCTAGGAAAACCTTAAAAATCAAAGGACCTCTAAATGATATAAAATTGAATTACATGATCAAATATCATGTAAGGAACACAACAAAACCGTTGTCAAAGAAAACCAAGCCCAGAAACACCTTGCGACACAAAATGTGCACTAAAACTCCTTAAAGCACGTTTTTGTGTAATCGCCTTCTAAATTGGTTTTAAATGGGCTAAAAGGTTATAAATACCTTTAAATATAATAAAATACCATATTATATGATATTAGGAATTTAATTCCAGAAATTTACAGATTTTTACAAATTTAATATTAAAATATTAATAAAACCCTAAAGTGGGGCCCGCATGAGTCAATATTGACCAAGCATGGTCAATGGTCAATTAATTGACCCATTTGGACCAAGGAAACCGGCTGGCAATAAGAGAGGAGGCAGCTTGCAATAATTGTTGGACAAATTGATACCTAACTTCAATTTGCAATAGTAACCTTTACTTTTTCCATTATTTCAAATCTTTCCACTCTTTCCTTCCTTCCTTGTCCGATTTCCTCCTGCCCAGCCGATCTCCTCCCTTCCTTTGAAGCTCTCAAGGTCTGTTCTTGAGCATGGAAGGCAAGCCTAGCTCCTAAGCTCTTAATGTAAGTGTTTTAATGTCATTTTTAGCTCTTTTTCTTCATCTCTTCACTACCAACACCTAAATTCGTGGCCCATCGTTCCTATGGCTTATTCTCAGTGTTCTAAGGTTAGAACAAGAGCTAAACTCGGTTGAGACCAGTAGAGGGACCAAGGTTGTTCAAATCTACATTTTAAGGTAAAAATGTGCTTTAAGCTCATAACTTTTGATTCCCTTCAAGTTAGGCTGTGAAACTTTTGTCATAGCCTTATTTTCTTCTCCTTTTCATGTGGAATCAGTTGGTTAGCCATTTGGAGCAAGGGTGGCCGAGATCCAAAGGAAATACCCTCTTTTAAGGCATTTTTTCAAGGTAAAACCTAATAACAAGGTAGCTTGTTGAGATCTAGCTATTTCCTATGTCAATATGGTAGATCTAACACCTTGTGGTGTGCTTGATTCAGGTCGAAACCATCTTGAACTCTCCTTGCATTTTTAAGGTGATTTTTGCCTTAAATCTTACATTAAATTACTTCTTATGGTTAGATCTTTCTTGGAGACTAACTAGGCCTTGTTTTCTGTTTGAAACATGCAAGAGAAGCTTTGGAAATTTTATCTAAGGCTGGCCGAATTCAAACAAGGCTTTACCTAGCTAAATCAAGGTATAAATCACTTAAAACCTTAACTTGATACATTAACACAAGTTTAAGTGTGTGTATATCAATTGTCGTGAGTGAATGATCAAAATAAGGTCTTGTTTGACCTTAAAATGTTAAGGAATGGTTTAATTTTATAACTAATTAAACAAGCATAATTGTCAAATTTAAGACATTATGTAGAAGTTTGGTAATTAAATGAAAATTCTATGGTGAGGCCGAGAATTATATGTATTTTGGGACATTTATGTGTAATTTATTTTGCAAGCCAATGTTTGTAATAAGGCCATGTATTTTAGGCCATTTTATTTATGCATTTACAAGCTTTTAATTAAGTTTAAGTAGTGTAAATGCATTACCAAAATAAATGGGGTATTAGGTGTAATTAAATTAAATTTGGGGGCTTTAGAATAATAAGGCCGAAAATGAGAGGTAAAATGGAGTTAAAATAAAGTTTATAGATTTTATAAAGTTTTGGGGTTAAATGGTGAACTTTAGAAAGTTTGGGTACTAAACCGTAATTATAAGGAATTGGTGGTCAAGGAAATATTAAGGAGGTCAACCTTGACCATATGCTAGGCTTTGACCAAAATAAATAAGTTAAATAACTTATTTAAGGTTTTATAATAAGTTATGTATTTAATGGTAATATTTTTATAACATATGTGGTAAATATGTTATTACCAAAAATAAAGGGTGTACAATGGTATTCTAAACACCCATGGGCTATTAGGAATTTTTAGGAATTTATTTGGTGGATTTTGGAATTAAAATGAACTATATAAGTATAATATATATTTATTATGTCATTATGACACTTTGGAGAAACATAGATGGTGGAATGGTAAAATACCAAGAGTATAGGGGTTAATAAGGATATTTATAACCCTTTGGTAAAATTTGGAGATTTTTAGAATTATATAAGAGTATTTATTGAGATATATGTATAATATATAGTTTTAATGATATTATCAAACTATATGTTATAAAATTGGGCCTAATGACAATATAAAATGTATATTGAGGTCTGTTCGGAATTTACAAAAAATACCATAGGTTATACTCTTTTATAAGTTAGAAATGTTATATTAAATGGTATATATAACATGGTACAAAGAAAGGGTGATTTTGTAAATAAGGAAACTATGGTTTATAGAAAAGAATAAGATTTTCTTATGGTGCCTAAGAGGCAATAATAAATAGTTTTGTATAAAAACATAGGTCATAAGTTAAGGGAAATAAAATATCATAGCAAATGATATTAGTATTTTGGTATAACATTACATAATGTTATGTGGTCAAAAGGGAATTTAAATAAATTCAAGGGCTATACCGAATATAAGGTTGGAAAATGAATTTTAGACTAAGGTCTATAATGTTATAAATGTTATAACAATTATTAAGGTGGTTTAATGAATTAATAAATAAGGTATTCACATTAAAGTGTGACAAACTAAATAAATGGGATTTATAAACTAAGGTATTTATGGAATAAACCTTAGGAGTTGTAAATGTACAACATAAAATGTTACATAATATTAGGATAACAATCTTAATATAAGTTGTATAATATGATGCAACTAATGGGAATAATCATCTAATAAAAGATGATGAAATGTAACACAAAATATAAGAGTTTATGAAACTCATGAGAATTACCTACGTGGTAAAAATATATACATACACAAGAATAATGTATATAAGGTGGATAAATATATTTTGGTTGAACACCTTATGAGTTAATGGTGGTGGTTATTAAAAAAAAATATAGTTACGAACTATAAGTCATGAGTTTTGGAAGCAAATATTATTTGCTAAAGATAAAGGGATTATACAACATGTCGAATTATGAAGGATGGTGGGAAAATAAAACAATATGAAAGAGAATACAATAAAATAAATGATACAATAAGAAAAAGAATATAATATAATATAATCATGCATGCATACATGCAACTATGGGTTACGCACCTAAACTGGAGGGTGGATAAGATTAAAAAGGAAATAGTGAATTAAACTTAACAGTTGGGATAGTTTTGACGTACGCGTTTTAAGTAACAAAACCGACTGTTTTAGAGAAACCCGTAAAACAACTGTAGAAAACGGAGGTGAACTGTCGGGGTTACTTATTATTCGGATATACCGGATGTAGTTAGTCATGGAGACTGACGTATAGTTTTAATACCGTTAGAGATTATACTTCTGACAAGGACGCTTGACAAGCTAGCGGACTACACGGAGCATAGGATCTTGAAGATTCATACTCCACCGTAATACAATCAGGGTGAACGGTATGTAAAGGGGTTTGCCGAGTTGACCTAAGGTTGCTCCTTGGGCTCGGATTTGGTTGATATAACTTGTGTGTTATATGTGTGGACATGTATGTGATTGTGTGACTGCATTAATTATTTATGCACGAGCGTCCTACGGGACTAACACTACGTCGACTATAGATCGACTTATATAAACATACATATGCGTTGTGATGACATGACGGTTACTTGATATAATACCATGATATTAATATTAAGATATGGTAACCTAAGTAAAACACTTAGGACGAGTCACGACATTGTCGGTCTCTAGAGCATGGATCTCTAACATAAATATCACCTAGATGACTTCTAGGTATGCGTGACCCATTGGGCCGCTGGTTAATAAATATATTCTCCATAAGACTAAGAGCATATCTTGAACAACATGAGAGAGTGATGGTATGAGATTGAGGTGAGGAATCCCGGTGGTTTACGAACCACTTGGTTGCGCATTTGTGATCACTGAGGGGTTTCCTAATTGGATTCCGCTCCAGGTTATATCCAACGAGCCCAAATAGGTTCGTGGATCAGGTGGCTACGGCCTTTTTATGGACGTCTTACGAGACATAAGTGAGTCAGGGGCCTCCGGACCTCTGGCGAAATGAGCACCTTTGTGTGTACGGGGGACTACTGTCCATGGTGAGGTTATCGGGTTGTCCTAACATGACGCCCTACTGACATTAATTAAACATGGTTGGATGGAGCCTACAAGGCTAAGGTAAATTAACTATGGGAACTGTACGCTACGGCGAATGTACATTGTACATATGGATGGGGCTTGAAAGCCAAACTAAAATAAATTGACAGTGGATGGTGAACACTACGGCGATTGTACATTGTACAAAATATTGTTGTTATTGCTCGATACGTTCGATATACAAATGTTGTTTGAAATATTCTATGAATGTTTGGTTTGGATGGATGATTAATGTTTATGAATATTATGGTGATTAATGTATGAATATTGGATGTGATATTATACATTTATGCTTCAGTTTTGATTATAACTGTAAAAAGGAAAAGCATGAAACCAATCTAATAATAAGATGGTTAAAATGACAAGTGACCATTAGGGTCCAGGCCCGGCATACTCAGCGTCTATCGCTGATACTACACCATTTCAGGTTGTTGATCATTGTCGGAGCTGAAGAGCAGGAACAGGGTATTGGAGATGTTGTATGGTAATGAAGATGGTGTATGGTCTTATGGTAAGGTTATGTATTTTTCAGGATTGGGTAGACGCTCACTTGTCAATGTTTATGGTTATGGACTTAGTTGATGTATAGGAGTTTCTCGTTATCACTGCGGTTAGCAGTTTGTTTATTTTGGAAGTTGGATGTGGTTGGCTACGTTGCTCGCATGGGCGAGTAATGGCCGGTGACACCCGTGTGAGTTTTGTAATTATTATTTATTTTTCCGCTGCGAGACGTTTTATTTATTGCTACGAGGGATTATATCGTGATTATGGAGAGGGGTGTTACAAAAGTGGTATCAGAGCGGAGTACCGCTCTGATGACGAGAAAGTAGGTTAAGACAGTGAGCTTAGGACTTGGGAAATATTGGGAAACATTTAGGAGGTACGAGACGATTCGTCTCAAAAGATATTGTGTCTAGAAACGCAAAATGCGTGACAAGATAGCCTTTAAGGCAACTTAATATCTATTGGTTGTGTACGGTAATTTACCAAGTATTTATGTGACATACTGTACTACAGATGTCTGGTGGTACTAGAGGGCGTGGAGCTGGAAGAGGTAGAGGCGGTGACCCCGGCATTCCAGGAGTTGCTGAGACGGTTGCAGCCGTTCTTGCACAGCTGGGTACTCAGATAGGAGGAGCACCAGCCCACCCGCCACAGCCCAGGGAAACAAACTGGCTGAAGTCAGTTACAGAGACCCGACCACCTACATATTCAAGGAAACCAGACCCTGTAGCTTTGGAACGTTACATCGTTGAACATGAGAAGGCCTATGAAGCGTTACAGGTACCTGACGACAAGAAGGTCGCTATTGCTGCTTTCCATCTGAAGGATGCAGCCAGCACTTGGTGGAGGTTGGTCAAGGACCAGCACCTGGCTACGCCCGACTTTTCGTGGGCTGCCTTTGTTGAGTTACTAAGAGGGAAGTACTACCCGGCGCACCTCAAACAGAAGAAGCGCCATGAGTTTGAAACATTGACCCAGGGAGGTCTGACCGTGGACGAGTATTACGCTCGATTCATTGGTCTACTGGACTTCATCCCCGGTGTGGATTACTCAGAAACCGTAAAGATCGAGAAGTTCCGGGGAGGACTATTATTTCGCATCCAGATGGCGATGGGTGCTACCCTCTACACTACCATACAGGTATTAACATGAATGCCATAAATTCTTTACTTACTATAGTACCGTATAACCTTGTGAGAACTTACCAATGAGATTCCAGGAGTGTTACGACGCTGCCTCGAGGACGGAGCTAATGCTCCAGACTCGGGAAGAGACTCTAGGGGCAAAGAAAAGGAAGAACCCTGAAGGAGAGTCTGAGGGTGGAGGAGCATCTTCAGGCGATGGCCAGAAAAAGGGAAAGTAAGGACTTAACCCAAGCTTAAATACTTATCATACTAAATACCTTACGAATGCTGACCCGAAACCTTAAACAGGAAATTCTTTCCAAAGAAAGGGCAGCAGGGTCACCAGGGAAAGAAAGGGAAAGAGCCCGTCCTGCAGTTGACCGGCCCAGCTATTGATGCTAAGCCTCTGAGATCTGCACCTCCTATGGGTGAGAAGGACCATCCAGGGCCATTTTTACTGTAAGCGTTGTGGGAAGGACCATCCAGGGGTCGACTGCGAAGGCCGCAAAGTCGAGTGTCGGTACCGCCACAAAGAGGGCCATAGGGAATTTGAATGTTGGATGAACCCAGAGAGCCGTAATTACAAGGCCACCAAAGAATACTCAGAAGACCTCAGCTGGAGGATCTGGAGTACCACGAGGCGGTCAGGATGGCTAGACATCTGCTGATGCTGGACCAGAAGGGCAAGGGAGTAGATAGGGCATGAGTACCCATACTCCATGAGACCGCTAGTGGAAGACTTTTACTTACTATGTTGTGTGCTTACTTTGAATGTTAGAAGGAGCTATGTTATAAGTATGTGGGAGTGTGTCATTGACCACTCGCCTTTTGTGTAAGACTTTGGGATTAGTTGTGTGTACTCAGTACCAAAAGCTTTAAACCTTGACGGATATATATATGAACAGGATGTTAATGCTTACATTACCATGTAGCCTATACTCTACGACACAGAGTCAATGAGACCGGGAATTACTGAACCAGAATTTCCACCTGCATGGCGCACTTGCTATTGCAAGCGCTATGACAGTAAACCACTGAAATTTCCATCTGCCTTGCGCACTTGCTACAGCAAGTGCAGCGACAGCAACAGCAACAGTAACAGCTACTGCAAATGCAACTGCAACAACTACTTTTTAACCTTTTATAAAAAAAAACTGTTGTTCAAACCTTTTCATTGAAACCTGGAGATTAGAAACCTATGAATTTTGGAAGGACCGATAGTCCAACCACTGCAACTGGACACATTATACAGCCACTATGACTGTAAAAAAAAAACACACACACACACACCAGTTTAAACGTTCGAGGAAGTTTCAGACAGGGCTATTAGCCAAATACCATTAGAGTATACTTGCATTTAATGCTAATCACTACCGGTGATACATGTTTAGTCCTTATGGACAAGCATACCCTTTGTAGATGCACACCACCGTCAGTGAGGATGGTTGGGAAGTAAAGAGCCAAGTTGCTCAAGCTATTATGCAATCTGCAATACATCCAATTACATGGATGAGGGGACGAATATGAACTATGGATGGACATGATAGAAAAAAAAACAGGGAGAAAAAGGAAAATGCGTTGTACTCAATGAGATCAAAAAAAAAGAGGAGAAACAAGTTTGCTAATATAGCACGGATTTTACTTACACCGAGTTGAATAATACCAGTCTATGATATGAATTACCAGATGCCACAAAGGCAATAACACTTATTACGGGATAACCGATAACACGAACTAGAAGATCAAAAAAAAAAAGAACAAAAAAGAGGGATATCCATCAAAGGGAGATTGACAAAAGAATACTTCACAACAACCGTGTGACAGACATTACCAGTTACTAAACGAGACATGGGACGACCGCACTCCGTTCGGAGCATGGGCCTGACAGACTTATTTATAAGTTAGTCGGGTAAGTAGTAATGTATCAGTACGGTACCCCATGCAAGTAGACAGGTAGTGTTAGGAACACGAGAAGTAGTCAACTCCATTCTACGGACAGTAAGACGGATTACCTCGAAGATGGACGAGAAGAGCCGCAGTTAAACCAACGGGCTAAAAAAAAAAAGAACCTTCAACAGAGAACAGTGGACAGTATACAGGGAAGACAAGGAAACAGTTCAAGGATAGGAACCAAAAAAAAAGCAACAAGAAAACCTATTATGGACGAAAATATGTAGAATCCTCATAAGGATCGAGTAATCCAGAGGAAATCTACCAGTAATATGGATAAAACGCGTGACTACGCGAGAAGAAAAGATAAAGCTATATGATAGCAGAAATCTTGCTTAAAGAACAATGGATTTGGAATGTACCACCATAGGACAATTCGCACATCTTATGACTCATGAAATATAGCTGTTGAGCGTTTACGCCTCTGCACTCTGTATGACTGAGTGTTTTGGTATTGCACTCATGCAGTTATTAATCTTGTGGAAATGCTGAAAGATAAAGTGGATATCAACAAGAGTGTGAAAAAAAAAGAACTACAACAGTGTGTTACTCCGGAGCAAAATCACCAGGAGACATGGATGACAAACATCATCTTTGTGGACATATAGGCTGGTACGTCTTAGTATTACAAAGACAAGTGCAAAGAGCACTAAGTACTAACAGTAGCCAATGTCACATTACATCTCAAACTGAATATCAGTGAGAGAAGACACACGCATATATGCTAGTGATCCAAACCAGTGGATTCACAGCAAAAAAAAAGGCAAATTGAGCCTTTGTTCATGGGTCTACACCTCATACGGAGCGAGTGGGCCCAAAAGAATTAACTTGGGAGAGAGCACAAAAAGATCAGTGCCTCACCTTTTATATATTGTGGAGCCCTGAAGGGCTAGAATTATACTCGTCTCTCTGATATGAGGATAATCCACGAGTTGGAGAACTCTTTGAGAGCCAAGTATCCAGCGCTCCTTGTTGAGCGGCTGTTGTATACTTGTGGGGTACGGGGGCGTAACCCTTTTTAAGGGGGGTAGAGCCTCTGGCTGTGCACATGTGTGCACTTATTTTTGGCTGTTTGTAAGCATGCAGCAAAAAAAAAAGAGAATTGGTGGTGTGTGGGGCATACGAGGTTGTTGGGTTAGTATGTGAATTATTAGTATGCATAGCATACAGTGAATTGGTTTTCTTGGTTATGGTTGGTACGAGGGGGTGCGTGTGTTGGTTGTTTGGGTGTGATGTACACTTGAAGTATGTATCCTATGAGATACTTGTTTGAATGATTGTATGTACACCATGGTGTAGTACTTTTCTTATGCTATCTGTGATATGCATTCATATTGCTTTATAGAATGATTACATATGGTATTCCTAGATACGAATGAATCATTAGATAAGGAATGTGGAACAATGGAATGTTAGGACACCTAAGGAAGGTGTGTCAGGACTTGTAGAACTGATAGGAAATGATGGTGCTGATGGATCACCTATATCCATATATGATTGAACTAACGCCACAACGTGATGGCTATGTGCTGTATAAGCGCAATATGATGTGTGTAAATGATATATCACATAGATATACATTATGAGAACAATGGGTAGTTATACATTTATAATACTTACCTATTTGATTCAGAGACTTCGGGACGAAGTCTTTTTAAGGGGGGTAGACTGAAATCCCAAATTATTAAAGCATGGATTAAATATTTAATCATATTAATTAAGGCCTAAACATGCCTTAAAAGTCAACTGAGAACAACAGTGGTCAACATAAAACAAGATGTTGCACCCTTTGACTGTTAAGGGTAAATAAATACCCAAATAAACTTCTTAGGACCTAAAAATTTGTCCTAAGCATATTAACATACTACTAAACATATTATAACCGTTGGACAACACTCCAACACAAAGAAAAAGCATTTACATGCTTCAAGGTCAAAAAGGGCAAAAAGGTGCTCTAGGAAAACCTTAAAAATCAAAGGACCTCTAAATGATATAAAATTGAATTACATGATCAAATATCATGTAAGGAACACAACAAAACGTTGTCAAAGAAAACCAAGCCCAGAAACACCTTGCGACACAAAATGTGCACTAAAACTCCTTAAAGCACGTTTTTGTGTAATCGCCTTCTAAATTGGTTTAAATGGGCTAAAAGGTTATAAATACCTTTAAATATAATAAAATACCATATTATATGATATTAGGAATTTAATTCCAGAAATTTACAGATTTTTACAAATTTAATATTAAAATATTAATAAAACCCTAAAGTGGGGCCCACATGAGTCAATATTGACCAAGCATGGTCAATGGTCAATTAATTGACCCATTTGGACCAAGGAAACCGGCTGGCAATAAGAGAGGAGGCAGCTTGCAATAATGAGACAAATGATACCTAACTCAATTTGCAATAGTAACTTTACTTTTTCATTATTTCAATCTTTCCACTTTCCTTCCTTCCTTGTCCGATTTCCTCCTGCCCAGCCGAGCTCTCCCCTTCCTAGAGCTCTCAAGGTCTGTTCTTGAGCATGGAAGGCAAGCCTAGCTCCTAAGCTCTTAATGTAAGTGTTTTAATGTCATTTTTAGCTCTTTTTCTTCATCTCTTCACTACCAACACCTAAATTTCGTGGCCATGTTCCTATGGCTTATTCTCAGTGTTCTAAGGTTAGAACAAGAGCTAAACTCGGTTGAGACCAGTAGAGGGACCAAGGTTGTTCAAATCTACATTTTAAGGTAAAAATGTGCTTTAAGCTCATAACTTTTGATTCCCTTCAAGTTCGGCTGTGAAACTTTGGTCATAGCCTTTTCTTCTCCTTTTCATGTGGAATCAGTTGGTTAGCCATTTGGAGCAAGGTGGCCGAGATCCAAAGGAAATACCCTCTTTTAAGGCATTTTTCAAGGTAAAACCTAACAAAACAAGGTAGCTTTTCGAGATCTAACTATTTCCTATGTCAATATGGTGGATCTAACACCTTGTGGTGTGTTGTTCAGGTCGAAACCACTTGAACTCTCCTTGCATTTTTAAGGTGATTTTTGCCTTAAATCTTACATTAAATTACTTCTTATGGTTAGATCTTTCTTGGAGACTAACTAGGCCTTGTTTGCTGTTTGAAACATGCAAGAGAAGCTTTGGAAATTTATCTAAGGCTGGCGAATTCAAACAAGGCTTTACCTAAGCTAAATCAAGGTATAAATCACTTAAAACCTTAACTTGATACATTAACACAAGTTTAAGTGTGTGTATATCAATTGCCGTGAGTGAATGATCAAAATAAGGTCTTGTTTGACCTTAAAATGTTTAAGGAATGGTTTAATAAATTTATAACTAATTAAACAAGCATAATTGTCAAATTTAAGACATTATGTGGAAGTTTGGTAATTAAATGAAAATTCTGTGGTGAGGCCGAGAATTTATATGTTTTGGGACATTTATGTGTAATTTATTTTGCAAGCCAATGTTTGTAATAAGGCCATGTATTTTAGGCCATTTTATTTATGCATTTACAAGCTTTTAATTAAGTTTAAGTAGTATAAATGCATTACCGAAAATAAATGGGGTATTAGGTGTAATTAAATTAAATTTGGGGGCTTTAGAATAATAAGGCCGAAAATGAGAGGTAAAATGGAGTTAAAATAAAGTTTATAAGATTTTATAAAGTTTTGGGGTTAAATGGTGAATTTAGAAAGTTTGGGTACTAAACCGTAATTATAAGGAATTGGTGGTCAAGGAAATATTAAGGAGGTCAACCTTGACCATATGCTAGGCTTTGACCAAAATAAATAAGTTAGATAACTTATTTAAGGTTTTATAATAAGTTATGTATTTAATGGTAATATTTTTATAACATATGTGGTAAATATGTTATTACCAAAAATAAAGGGTGTACAATGGTATTTAAACACCCATGGGCTATTAGGAATTTTTAGGAATTTATTTGGTGGATTTTGGAATTAAAAAACTATATAGTATAATATATAGTTATATGTCATTATGACACTTTGGAGAAAAAATAGATGGTGGAATGGTAAATATCAAAGTATATGGGTTAATAAGGATTTATAACCCTTTGGTGGAATTTGGTGATTTTTAGAATTATATAAGAGTATTGTTGAGATATATGTATAATATATAGTTTTAATGATATTATCAAACTATATGTTATAAATTGGGCCTAATGACAATATAAAATGTATATTGAGGTCTGTTCGGAATTTACAAAAAATAACCATAGGTTATGCTCTTTTATAAGTTAGAAATGTTATATTAAATGGATATATAACATGGTAAAAGAAAGGGGTGATTTTGTAAATAAAGGAAATTATGGTTTAAGGAAAAGTATAAGGTTTTATGTGCCTAGAGGCAATACACAATAGTTTTGTATAAAAACTATAGTTATAAGTTAAAGGAAATAAAAATATCATAGCAAATGATATTAGTATTTTGGTATAACATTACATAATGTTATGTGGTCAAAAAGGGAATTTAAATAAATTCAAGGGCTATACCGAATAATAAGGTTGGAAAATGAATTTTAGACTAAGGTCTATAATGTTATAAATGTTATAACAATATTTGGTTTAATGGAATAATATAATAAGGTATTCACATAAATAAGTGTGACAAACTATAATGAATGGGATTTATAAACTAAGGTATTTATGGAATAAACCTTAGGAGTTGTAAATGTACAACATAAAATGTTACATAATATTAGGATAACAATCTTAATATAAGTTGTATAATATGATGCAACTAATGGGAATAATCATCTAATAAAAGATGATGAAATGTAACACAAAATATAAGAGTTTATGAAACTCATGAGAATTACCTACGTGGTAAAAATATATACATACACAAGAATAATGTATATAAGGTGGATAAATATATTTGGTTGAAACCTTATGAGTTAATGGTGGTGGTTATTAAAAAAAAATATAGTTACGAACTATAAGTCATGAGTTTTGGAAGCAAATATTATTTGCTAAAGATAAAGGGATTATACAACATGTCGAATTATGAAGGATGGTGGGAAAATAAAACAATATGAAAGAGAATACAATAAAATAAATGATACAATAAGAAAAAGAATATAATATAATATAATCATGCATGCATACATGCAACTATGGGTTACGCACCTAAACTGGAGGGTGGATAAGATTAAAAAGGAAATAGTGAATTAAACTTAACAGTTGGGATAGTTTTGACGTACGCGTTTTAAGTAACAAAACCGACTGTTTTAGAGAAACCCGTAACAACAACTGTAGAAAACGGAGGTGAACTGTCGGGGTTACTTATTATTCGGATATACCGGATGTAGTTAGTCATGGAGACTGACGTATAGTTTTAATACCGTTTAGATTATACTTCTGACAAGGACGCTTGACAAGCTAGCGGACTACACGGAGCATAGGATCTTGATTCATACTCCACCGTAATACAATCAGGGTGAACGGTATGTAAAGGGGTTTGCCGAGTTGACCTAAGGTTGCTCCTTGGGCTCGGATTTGGTTGATATAACTTGTGTGTTATATGTGTGGATACATGTATGTGATTGTGTGCTACTGCATTAATTATTTATGCACGAGCGTCCTACGGGACTAACACTACGTCGACTATAGATCGACTTATATAAACATACATATGCGTTGTGATGACATGACGGTTACTTGATATAATACCATGATATTAATATTAAGATATGGTAACCTAAGTAAAACACTTAGGAACGAGTCACGACATTGTCGGTCTCTAGAGCATGGATCTCTAACATAAATATCACCTAGATGACTTCTAGGTATGCGTGACCCATTGGGCCGCTGGTTAATAAATATTCTCCATAAGACTAAGAGCATATCTTGAAAACATGAGAGAGTGATGGTATGAGATTGAGGTGAGGAATCCCGGTGGTTTACGAACCACTTGGTTGCGCATTTGTGATCACTGAGGGGTTTCCTAATTGGATTCCGCTCCAGGTTATATCCAACGAGCCCAAATAGGTTCGTGGATCAGGTGGCTACGGCCTTTTTATGGACGTCTTACGAGACATAAGTGAGTCAGGGGCCTCCGGACCTCTGGCGAAATGAGCACCTTTGTGTGTACGGGGGACTACTGTCCATGGTGAGGTTATCGGGTTGTCCTAACATGACGCCCTACTGACATTAATTAAACATGGTTGGATGGAGCCTACAAGGCTAAGGTAAATTAACTATGGGAACTGTACGCTACGGCGAATGTACATTGTACATATGGAGGGGCTTGAAAGCCAAACTAAAATAAATTGACAGTGGATGGTGAACACTACGGCGATTGTACATTGTACAAAAATTGTTGTTATTGCTCGATACGTTCGATATACAAATGTTGTTTGAAATATTCTATGAATGTTTGGTTTGGATGGATGATTAATGTTTATGATTTGGATGATTAATGTATGAATATTGGATGGTTGATTATATATTATACATTTATGCTTCAGTTTTGATTATAACTGTAAAAAGGAAAAGCATGAAACCAATCTAATAATAAGATGGTTAAAATGACAAGTGACCATTAGGGTCCAGGCCCGGCATACTCAGCGTCTATCGCTGATACTACACCATTTCAGGTTGTTGATCATTGTCGGAGCTGAAGAGCAGGAACAGGGTAGTTGGAGATGTTGTAGTAATGAAGATGGTGTATGGTCTTATGGTAAGGTTATGTATTTTTCAGGATTGGGTAGACGCTCACTTGTCAATGTTTATGGTTATGGACTTAGTATGATGTATAGGAGTTTCCTCGTTATCACTGCGGTTAGCAGTTTGTTTATTTTGGAAGTTGGATGTGGTTTGGCTACGTTGCTCGCATGGGCGAGTAATGGCCGGTGACACCCGTGTGAGTTTTGTAATTATTATTTATTTTTCCGCTGCGAGACGTTTTATTTATTGCTACGAGAGGGATTATATCGTGATTATGGAGAGGGGTGTTACAGTTACCTCCCACATCGATTGGGGATGAGAACGAAGTGTGCCTTATAGGTGCATGGATACCTCTCCCTTGTGTGACGCATTTTGGGGTGAAACCCCAGGAACAAATATGTGCGGCCTGCGTGCCAAAGCGGACAATATCACATATGTGGGTTGATTGGTGGGCTGTCACAGATTTCCTTAGAAATTTTGACAGCAATTTGCTAGAGAAATTGGCTCCAAAATTATACAATAAGATGAAGAATAAGATGGGTTAGTATCCCATGCCAAACAGCTGTAACAAAAACCAAGAATAAGAAGTTTTCAAAAGGCAATGTTTTACCTCGAGAATCAAAGGCACTTCTTAGTGGTTTTTCCTGCAAATATGGGGGCTCATGAGCTATGGTTGTAAAGCTCTTGAAGATAGGATTCCAACGAGCTATCAAGCTTGTGATTTGGAGCTAGGACGAGAAAGTTATGATTTCTACAAGGCAAGGTGTTCTTTAAGGCTTAAATCTAAGAACATGGAGTTTTTTTTGTTTGTTTCTTCAAAGAGAGGATGAGCTACGAATTTGGGAGCTCTCATTTGACAGGTAAGAGTCTCATTAATCATTCACTAAGGGGAAAGATGATATGGCAATTGAAGAAAGTCTTGGTAGTTGAAATAGTGAATTTAAAAGCAAATTTGGAACCTTTGTGAGTCACCCCATGTCGGCAGCCCCATGCCTTATTTGATTGATTTTTTTTGTTTTTCCTGTATTTATGTAACATTTGATGAATTAAACTCGTTCATAATGACTTGTACCATGTGATAGGTACGTTACAAGGCCAAAAATGCCTTAAAACACCTTTATGTGCTTCCCGGTTCACATTGATTATGCAATTTGTTTTGGCTAGTTTAAATGTGTCATTAATATATTGCAACCTTTAGAAACTTTTTCATGAAATATCATGTTGCTAATTCCAATTTAAACCAAGTTGTTTGTGGTTTCTCTCCTTGACCCTCGTCAGTTTAGTACCGGTTTTTGTGTGGACTTGTATACTTAGTTTGTGTGTATACGCTATGGCTCCTATGACCATTTTATTGTTGTTCCCTTATTCCTTATTGGTATTTAGGCTCACTAGCCTTTTAATTCCATGTATAAATGCTTAAGGCACATTCTCCTTTAACGCACACATTTTTCTTTAAAGCACATTTTTGTGCTCTAAGGTACGTTTCCGGTTTAAAACTAATTACACTTAATGTGTATTACTAATCTTAGAGGTATTTCACATTTGAAATCTCTTGGGAACTTATTGGTAATTCCCTAATTTATTTATACTCTTTAAAACACCCTTTTGCTCTAATTGTTCCTAAAGCATGTTTTGGTGTAAATTGTTGTTTAGCACTTCTTCTAATGTTTCTAAGGCACGTTCTAGCCTTAGTCTATCGTAATTAGATAGTTCATTAATATATTAAGGTTTGGGGTATTTCAATATACCCCCCTTAAAAGAACTTTGTCCCCAAAGTTCCTATGTATCTATATCTCTTAGAACACACAAGTAACTTCACACTAAAAGATCATATAGATCACTCAATATCTGTATAGGCATTCTGACTCATAAGGTCTGCCATATGTATATATATATATATTTACCACACAACATATCTTTCGTATGTTTCAGTAATCGAAATACTCTTTGTATATTCTTTGCCACATACTCCTCATGTAACCGGTCCGAAGACAAAGGTTTTCATGTCCTCAAGTTCATGAGCGAGTAATACAAAAATACATGTCAACTCAAAATCCACTTTATGCTACAGCATCTACTCTTAACGTGGTTAATTGTGACCACTTGTAGGGAGTTTCAGGAATCATCCGACCCTGATGTGATCAGCATCAGTGTTGAACTATCCTTTTCACCCCAATTTGTGTTCAGTTTTCCTTGATCTGGCCAAGATCAAGTTCTACCTCCCACGTCAACTTCAACTTCAACAATCATATTATTCATGTAGCATTTTATATCTTTTAGTCCTTCTAGTCATAATCGTAACTCAATACATCTCCAAATTATGGAACTCAGTCCATCAGTCATTCTTAATTCACCTCTCAGCATTTACTTAGAGAATTTAATTCCTACCAGGTTCTACATCGGTCTCATACCGATTCATAACTCATAACATTACCATATTTGGTCTCATATCAATACACATCATAGGGATTTTAATTCCCCTGGAGTTTCTACTCCTCTTTTCCTCAATTCTCGCACCGAAGTTAACGAGGTCGTCCTCTAATACATCTGGTATTCGCATTTAATTGTGCGTAATAACCACAACCACATAAGAATGAATACATGTGTTTATATAATATATGTATCAAACATCGCAACTATGTATTGTGCTATACACACAAACGTATCAAACATCACAACTAATTGTATTGTGCTATGCACACTGTAGGTTACGTACTCAATACGTGAAATATAGGCTAAGCGATTGTACGCTCTACCCCCCTTAAAATGGATTACGCCCACGTAATCAACATTATATCATCCTTGAACATAGGTTCAAGATGTTTAGGTGTCATGGAGCATTCTGGCTCCCATGTAGTCTATCTCACATTATGATTGGGTCAGAGGGTCTTCACCATGGTAATGGCTTAGTCTCTGTATCAAGGATTCTTATTGGTGTTCATACCAACCTTACAACTGTGTTCCAATGTAGTCTCTAAGGCTCCAAAGTTTTTGGTAGGTAAGTCGTATATTTTATTCGACTGGATGATGTGGGTCACATCCTTCCTTCTTCTCTTTTGTTAGGTATATCAAACCTTTAAGATACAGTCCACTAGCTTCTGCTGCGCGACTCTGATAATCTTGGGGCTTAGTTTGCCCTTCCTATCCTCTTCAATATGTTTACATCTCCTTTGTATCCTTATAACTTAGGAATAAAGTTCTCTTAATGGACGCGTGGTATCTTTATCTATACACGCTCTCTATGAGTTATAGCTTGTCTATCCAGTTCTCTGGAGATCTGATGTTCATGCTGTTATTGCGTGTTCCAGCATCTGTATTGTTCCCACTAACTGTCCCTCAGTCTGAGATTTTTGTACACTCTGGAGTTACTGTTCTGTGCTTATTGTTCTTCACAGTTTCCTCCAAAAATCTTGAGACATATAAACTGTTCGTACTTATTAATTAGTGCTTCTCGCACTTCATAATTCTTAATTGTTTCCTCATGTAATGAGTTCTTTGACTCTTTTAATCTCATTGGTTTAACTGAGTTCTTCCTCCTCAATTGTTCACGGTAACTTGTTGTTCTGGTGTAAGTTTGCATCTCTGACTACCGTACGGAGTCGACTACTTCTCTGTTCCTTACACTACTCGTTTACATATATGGGGTACCTTAATGGTACATTGCTACTTACCCGATTAACTTATAAGTAAGTCCATCGGGCCCACAAGCTCCTTTGGAGTGCGGTCGTCCCACATCTCGTTTAAGTATACTCGTAGTGTTCGTCACACACTTAGTTATAGCTAATTTGTGAAGTATTCTGTTGTCGATCTCCTCTTTCATCAATCCATTATAACGCACATGTCGTTCTTCTTGAACCTAATCAAGGAATATCCATCAACTGGGTTCCTAGTTGCATTATACCCTCTGTATTTAATACGGACTCGATCCCTTAGTAATTTGAGGTCTCTTTCCTTAGAGCCTCTTATCTTATTTCTCATGTCGATCCACTAGGAATGCACTTCCAGTTCCTCACGGAATGGACAGTGCACTCCCAGTGAAATCTTTCATCACATGGTCCAGGCTACTGGCGTTACTACGCACAGTATGTCTCCCATTTCATCATCTTACTTACTTAGGGTATTAATTCATAAATCTGATTGCTTTCGTGTCAATATTTGATGGCTTATATATAGTGGTTGTTTTGTTGTGCACCGTAACTTAATCTACCTGAAAGGTATTATTCTCATGGCCTCTACTACCGAAGTAGCTTTAGCTGTCTTATATTGCCCATTGATGGCACAATTCTTCAATCGTTTTACTTTAAATCTTGTCTTATATTCAATCCCCTTCATGGTGTAAACATACTAGAAGTTCTCTAATTTCGGTGTTTGGCGGTTGTCGTATCGTGTTGTAAAATGGTTATCTCTTAACATGAAGGTGTTCTGCTTCAATCTCAGGTTCGTAAGTAGGCTAATTTCTCTCACATTCTTTCATCCTTTATGATGTTATTTACCATGTAATTTAACCGGTTACTGAAAAAGTCATCCGTTGAATCCCAAGCTCTTTTGAGCGTTAGTCACTTGACGTGCCATACTGGGCACTCACAATGTTTATCTCTGACGATTGTTGATTCTTAAATCCTGGGTGTTGGATATGAGGTCTGTCTCTACAGCCTTCCATATTATTTATGTGTAACTGGAATGTTATAAGGTAATTTCAAGGTCTACGGTTCCCATTCTCCAATAGAGAGTATTCAATCTCTAAGAAGTGAAAGCCCTTTTTGAGGGGTTTATTCCCACTCATGGCCTCACAACAAGGAGAGGTATCCCCACCCTAAAAGGAATGGTTCATTCTCCACCCCTGTCAATAGTACTATCTCAACATTCTCATTGGTGCCCTTTACTGGCAATTCTTCCTCAATTTAGTATAGGTTTTCATAACCACTCGTATGTACGAGTTGTAGTTCATTCATGGCCTAGATAAGCCCTTTTATGCTTTCCTGCGCCTCGAGCTCTGATGTATTTAGCATCCTTGGCTCGTAGGCCCTTAATGCTTGATTAATCTCAAGTGTGAGCCGATGTTCGGTTCACTGTTGTATTCTTAATCATTTGCAGGTTATCCACATAATTCTTATTCTCTGAACTCTGTCAATATTAGGTCACATCATTGGATGTACTATTGGGTTTAACAATAAGTTACTGTATCTCGCTTCCTGCTGTGGAAGTTCGCTTAGGTAGTCCGACGTTTATCAGTGTCTGTGACAATACTTTCGCTCTCATAGACTTGCGTCTTTTAGCAATTAAGGATTAGTCCTCATTAGGCCTCTGCCTTCAGGTTGTCTAAGTCGGATATATATCCTGGCTATCATGTGCTGCCATGTCAATACTTTGTTCAAGTGTCGTTGACTACGCCACCCACTAATGACTAATCATACTTGGGTGTTAGTGAGTTAGGCAAGCAATACTAACCATCGTTTATGGGTCCTTTTTGTTTTACTCAACTATACCAACTCTATGGTGTAGTCCTTTTGATGTTCTCTCTTTTGTGATTGCACGTCTTTGATCCTAGGTAGGTCATTGCTTATATTTGTTTTCTCTGATTCTGTTTCTGGGGTTTATCAACATCTTCAATGAAGAGTGTTGTTAATGGTATTATTCTGGGAGTTCATCCCGTTATTATTGAAAGTTGTTATGTCCCCCATCTTCATGGTATGTCGTAATACCTTCCTTGTAGGTTATTACTTACATCCGGTCCTCTCACATTGTTGAGTAATCTCTTTACGGTTCTTCCATTCAAGGTTAGGCTTGGTTTTGGGGTTGGTGTTCTTACCTGTAGTGTCGGTTGTCTGTTGTTGACGATCACGTCGTTTAGTTTCCTGACCAAGTCCAGCTCCCTGCTGACTGGTGGATTGATTTAGTTGCCATGGTGAGGCCGTCAGGCCCTCACGATATTTCGCTCTTCAGTCTTTAAGGATTCGTAATCCGGTGTTCATATGTATTATATCCATGGTTTTTACCATTTGGTCTTCACGGCTTCCTGTAAAGCTTCATTGCGGTGGCACTTGCCAAGGCAAGTGCGCCATGCAAGATGGGCTATATGTACTGCGTACGTCGGTAATGGTACATTCTCCTAAACTCCATGTAGGTGGTAGTCCATGGGACTCCTTCTTTGCCCTTTTTGGCTTTGGTTAATTGATTATCTGGGTAGCTTCCTGACTGCTTTTGATTGTATAGTTACTTATCAGGGTATTCTTCTTTCTGAGGGAACCCTTTTTCTTTTGCTTTCGCCATGGTTCTCACTCTCATTTCCACACCTTCGTCCTGGTTATCGAGTATTGACTCTCTTTAGGCACTACGTCAGGTCGTAGTCCTATCTTGGAGTATGACTTGCATATGCATTCGTAGTCGTCTGAGCTATTGCAGTTAGGTCTTTGCAACCCCTTTTTGGTAGGTTCGGAGTTATCCACTGCATAATTGACTTTTAGGTAGTCCCTATGCTCTTGCGCGGTATTATCCCGCTGTTATTGTTCCCTTGGACTGTTGTCCGGTGTTTCTGTCACTTCTCTTGTCCTCTTGTTGCACTCGTAGTGCTTCCCTTCTTACTGGTATGGCGGGGTTATATCGACTGTGTAGCATGTCGACCCAAGTTGCCGGTAATCGTTATTCTCTCATTGGTAGGATTCCGTTGGTAGCGCCTGTTCCAACGTTGCGCTCCAATTGGGACCTTCAAGTCTTGAAAGACTATTGCATAACGAGGTGCTTCTCGTATTGCATAATACTAAGTATTTGCCAGATCGGGTTTTCCCCAGTAAGAGAAAGCTTGTCATCTTGGCGTTCATTTCTGGTATCTTAGAACCAGGGGCGCGGAGGGCGGGTCAGGTATTATAGATATCCGATACACATCGGGGAATCCTAACTAACGCACCCCTCGCACTAACACTCAACCTTATGCCAAAGTCTAAAGTTCCTAACTCGGTAATTCCTAAGCTCAGTAATTTCCAGTCATCAGAGCGCAACTACGCTCTGATACCACTTTTTGTAACACCCCATCTCCAAATACATTGATCGTCGCCCTAAGTCCATCTCATCATTAACATCGCAGCGGAAAAGTTCTACTAAATTGGTGTTACCGCCGTTAGTCACCCACGTGACTAACTAGGCCTATTCTCTTTACAAGTCACGGTCTGACTAACTGGATAGTTACTCGAGCATCTAAATATTACAATCCATAAACCATAACTTATACCGAGTATCTCATATCCTAATACATCATACTAACATCCCATCAATATCCAAACGAGTGTACATGCACAACTCGTGTAACAGATGTAAAGGTAACCCGAAGTACTCTACCCGCTCCTACTCTCAAGTTGAGTCCTCGTCTGTACCTACCTACCTGCAAAGTTTAAATCACAGGCCCCAAGGGGCTCAGCACATGGCTGGTACAGAAAACGTGCAGCCCACAAGCTAGCAGGGTTACACACGACTACTTTGTCGTATACATGCAATTGTTTATTCATACAAATAATAATAAGAAGTACGATAACAAACAACACATTTATGTGAAACATTCACAGCTCAAATAAATCAAACGTCGTAATGGACGTTCATTAATGAGTAAGTTAGATTCCTAAATTCCTGAGCCTGAGAATTGATTAGTTCTCGTGTTTGACCATACCTTATAAGTGTCAACCGTTCTCTTAATAGAACTGGTTGTTCTCTAACTGAATTGTTTATTTTTGTCGGTCGAAGTAACCCTAGCCAAGAGTTATTAGCTCCATTGGTTTAATAACATTAATTCTTAAGTTATGAGGGGTGTAGGCTTAACCCTCCCGCGCCTCCAGAATTTGCCTCCCACCTCGAACTGTTCACTCGAGCTGGTCGGGTCAGTTTGTCGACCCTAGGCGGAAGACAGATCTGATATAGATGCCGACCTCCTAACCTGAACATGCATGACCGGAGTCAGTCCCGGATTCCTCTCTCTCCAAGTTCCAGTTAGCTGAAGTCTCTTTGACAATTGGTTAGTTAAACCTCTCTCGGTATTAACCAACTAACAATAGGGAATATTTGTAACCTTATACAATTGTTATTAAACATAGTTAATGAACAAGCTCTGAATCAATTCGTGTTAGTGTGCAATGGACACACAATAACAATACAATAAATCGGTTTCATGCTTAATCTTGCTTGGTCGTATCACAATAACACATAGCACACAAACCGAGGTAGACCTCGTTAGCAAACAAGCTACAAGAATCCCATACCGTACACCGGAGATTGGCTAGCTCTTAATCCCTCGTTCGCCTAATCCACCGAACGCCTCTGACTTATCTAGATCTGTAACCAGAACTAGTATTAGTATCCTGTGTCTTAGAACTAATTTGGTTCTCTTTTCAACATAAACCTCTTCCTAGGTTAACCCGGGTATAATAGTATAGCGTTA
The DNA here is from genome assembly GCA_023374045.1 of Limonium bicolor. Classification (NCBI taxonomy): domain Eukaryota; kingdom Viridiplantae; phylum Streptophyta; class Magnoliopsida; order Caryophyllales; family Plumbaginaceae; genus Limonium; species Limonium bicolor. Next base: position 65,684,524 of record CM041782.1, on the reverse strand, counting down.
AACGGGTTCGTTCATTTAGGAGCGTTTTCAGGCTCAATTCTAATTCATTAACATACTAACGTCGTTAGCAGTTATTTAGTTGCACAGTTAGCAACTTTAGACTTATACGGACCTTGTATTAGGTTTTAGTATTTTTTACTATTCACCGTATTTTACTATTCACGTATACGTGTTTTTACTATTCACGTATACGTCTCGTATTTGACTATTCATATATACTACCTCGTATTTTACTATTCGCGTATTTCACTATTCACGTATACGTCTCGTATTTTACTGTTCACGTATACGTATTTACTATTCATGTATACGTATTTACTATTCATGTATACGGGTACTATTCATGTATACGTATTTACTATTCGTGTATACGGGTATTTTCCATGTATACCAAAATTTTCGTATACGTCCGTATGATACTCCGTATCATACGTATTTATTTCTTTTTCCAATATAACTTGTATTTTCATTCAAAATACTTTAAGTATTTATTTCTCCTATACTTATTAAATTACGGGTATACCCCTCGTATACCTTAATTTATATACGGGTCTCGTTTAACCCTGTCTTAACTCTGTTTCTTTTACAACTTGTTTCTAAATTCTTTGTTTAATTTCCTTAACCTTCTAAACACATAAAAATGTGTTATTTCATTACCCATAGTTTTCTTAAATTTCTATTTTACTCATAATAAGTTCTAAACTTGTTATTTTTATTTCTATTTCTTCCAAAGTCTTTCTTAATTAATTTCTTTTATACTTTTGGTCAATTACCAAAATATACCCAAGTTTGACCAGTCTTTTATGGTCAAACCACCTAACTTTCCATTATTTACAATATTAACCCTAAAGTTAATTTAACAACTTTTTATTCCTTTATCCTTTTAATATCTAATCTTTTGCTACAAATTCTATTCTAGCTCCTCTAAACATTTACAAACTGTCATTGACCAAGTTTGACCACGTTTGACCACGTTTGACCAGGGAAATTACCATTTTACCCTTGTGGTCTTTTCTTTTATCCTAACTCATTTATTAACCAATTTAACTCCAATTAATTTCTAATTTTCGTAACTAATTTTTCTACAGATTTTTGAACATCAAAAATCATTTTAAACATCTCTAAATCACCAGATTTAATTATCTAATATATATAGTATATCATACCATCTTTTATTAACCTTAAACAACACCTAAAACCTTATAAATTCCTTATAATACTTATAAACTCTTTATAAATTGTAAACTTAATTCTACAATTATTTTCTCATCATCAAAACTCTCAAAAATTCCATATTGACCTCATATATTTTGGTAATTACCATTAGGTACTAAAACTTCTTAAATTTACATATTACTCTTAATTACTCTAATTCCTTTAATTTAACTAAGTTAGATATTTTTCTAACTTAATTATAACCCCTTAAATTATAGTATATGAATTTTTCTTGTATATTATGATAGCTTATATTGTAGCTTATATCATAAGGAGTATAAATCTATTCTTAGATTTAATAAACATTAACTTTTAATAAGCTAAAAACTGAATATTAATCACTAAAATTTCGGAAATAAATAATAAGATGAACAATATGTTAGATCATATACAGATCAACAATTAGAACCTTGAAATAGGTAGTTGTAGGATTTACCTTGTATATTAACCATTAGCTTAATATTTAAGCTTGATTTCCTTAGAAATTTTGACAGCAATTTGCTAGAGAAATTGGCTCCAAAATTATACAATAAGATGAAGAATAAGATGGGTTAGTATCCCATGCCAATCAGCTGTAACAAAAACCAAAGAATAAGAAGTTTTCAAGAAGGCAATGTTTTACCTCGAGAATCAAAGGCACTTCTTAGTGGTTTTTCCTGTGAATCTGGGGGCTCATGAGCTATGGTTGTAAAGCTCTTGAAGATAGGATTACCAACGAACTATCAAGCTTGTGATTTGAGCTAGGACGAGAAAGTTATGATTTCTACAAGGCAAGGTGTTCTTTAAGGCTTAAATAAGAACATGGAGTTTTTTTTGTGTTGTTTCTTCAAAGAGAGGATGAGCTACGAATTGGGGAGCTCTCATTTGACAGGTAAGAGTCTCATTAATCATTAACTAAGGGGACAAGATGATATGGCAATTGAAGAAAGTCTTGGTAGTTGAAATAGTGAATTTAAAGGCAAATTTGGAACCTTTGTGAGTCACCCCATGTCGGCAGCCCCATACCTTATTTGATTGATTTTTTTTGTTTTTCCTTGTATTTATGTAACATTTGATGAATTAAACTCGTTCATAATGACTTGTACCATGTGATAGGTATGTTACAAGGCCAAAAATGCCTTAAAACACCTTTATGTGCTTCCCGGTTCACATTGATTATGCAATTTGTTTTGGCTAGTTTAAATGTGTCATTAATATATTTACAACCTTTAGAAACTTTTTTCATGAAATAGCATGTTGCTAATTCCAATTTAAACCAAGTCGTTTGGTGGTTTCTCCTTGACCCTCGTCAGTTTAGTACCGGTTTTTGTGTGGACTTGTATACTTAGTTTGTGTGTATACGCTCTGGCTCCTATGACCATTTTATTGTTGTTCCCTTATTCCTTATTGGTATTTAGGCTCACTAGCCTTTTAATTCCATGTATAAATGCTTAAGGCACATTCTCCTTTAAAGCACATTTTTCTTTAAAGCACATTTTGTGCTCTAAGGTACGTTTCCGGTTTAAACGCTTACACTAATCTCAGAGGTATTTCACATTTGAAATCTCTTGGGAACTTATTGGTAATTCCCTAATTTATTTATACTCTTTAAAACACCCTTTTGCTCTAATTGTTCCTAAAGCATGTTTTGGTGTAAATTGTTGTTTAACACTTCTTATAATGTTTCTAAGGCATGTTCTAGCCTTAGTCTATCGTAATTAGATAGTTCATTAATATATTAAGGTTTGGGGTATTTCAAAGCCTAAGAAACTCCTTAAAGTATAAAACAAGCTTTAAGCAACTTTAACGCTTCGCTTCTTCATTTCCATTGATTTTATCCCTTGGTTTCCTTAGCTCATTCTCATATTCCTTACATGATTATTCAGTAGTTTCATCCATACCTTGAAGGAGAAGCTAGATCTAAGCCAAAGGACCTTATTTTGGCTAGTTTCGGTAAGAAAACTCCATCCATTTTCTACCTTGTAAATACCAGTTTCATTCCTTACTTTGAGTGGTGTTTTAATACCTTATATTACCTCTAAAATTCAGGCGTTAACCACCTCCTAGTACTCCACTATATCAGGTAAAATCTATGCTTAAATGAGCTTCATTTACCCTTTAATTAGTTATTCATGTCACAAGCCTAATACACTTGTTTTTCTCTTGCAAAATGCTGCCGAACATGTGCTGGAACTATGGAAATTTTCTGCACAAAATGTAGGAATCAAGTCCAAGTGTAACCTTATCAAAGTGAGTAAATTACTCCTTAGTAACATACATTAACTAAGCTTATATGTGGATTAATGTTCAAAAACTAATCTAAGGTACTTGGTAATTAGGCAGAAGGCATTAGGAGCTGTGTGGTTGATTTTTTGCTTAGAACCAAGTATGCTAAACCTACTTATTATATGGTTTTATGTCATTATGTTTACAATTTAATAGAAGTCGTAGGGTTATAAGGTGGTATATGATCTAAATATGCGTTAAAATGTTTTATAACATTTTTAGTTAGTTAACTTAGTGTTTAAATGACCTACTAGGTCAAGGAATTAATATAAGTGGTTAAAATACAAATTATAAAAATATATGGGTAAGTATGGAGAAAGCCGTACGGGTTTTTTGTCATTTGTGACATTTAAGTGTAAATTTATTATGTGTTGGTATTGTAATAAGGCCAGGCACTTTAGGCCATTTGATTTCATGTATATTAAGTTTTAAATGAGCTTAAAGTAAAAAATAAAAATTTCTGAAATATTCTGGGGTTGATTAGTAATTAAGTTAATTTTGGAAGCTAGCTATAGGTTATAGCCAAAAGTTGGCATTAAAAGCTTATTATATGAATTTATAAAAGTTTAGTGGCAAAAATGTAATTTTTTGAAAATTATGGGTCAAAACTGTAATTAATAAAACTTATGGTCAAATCAGTAGTCTATAGGTCAATATTGACCATATTAGGAGCCTTGACCAAAATTAATAAGATATATAATTAAAGTATGATCTTATAGTAACATTATAAGTTAAATATGAAATTTATTAATTTGTTGGGGTAGGAGTGTAAATTATTGAAAGTTATGGTAAGAATAGTTATATCACCTTTGTAAAGTTTAGTAATTTTTGGATTTATATAAATGGTTTTATTTAGAAAAATGTATAATATATAGTTTTAATGACATTAGAAAATATATGATATAAGTTGTGGTCAATATGTGAATAAGGAAAAAAATTGGGCAGAAAAAGGAATTTAAAATAGACAAGGGTCTGTTCGTAATTTTTGTAGTCTAAAACTATATTTTATAAATGTTACAAATATTAATATGATATATATAAGCTATATGTAACATATCATAATATTTGTGGTGAATGTGTAATATAAAAACTTAATGTTCTGGAAAATAAACCAAAACAGACCTAAGCTCTGTTAAGTAATTATAGGAAAAATAAAACCATAGATTATACATGTTACAATATTAAAATGATATATATAAGTTATATGTATCATATAATAATAATATTGTGGTAAGAATGTAAATATAGAGAATATATGTTCTGCAAAAAAAAATCAGAACAGACCTTAAGGCTAGTTCGGTAATTTAAAAACTTAAAACCATGGGTTATATTTTATTATAAGATTGGAATGTTATAATCTATGGTATTTATAACATTGTATAAAATATGGTATGAATGAATAGAAACTATGGGAAAATGATGAAATAATAAGTTATATCATAAGTGCCTTCTCGGCAATAATTATAGTTTTCTAAATCTATATATTATTTTTTTTAATGAATATAAAATATCATATTCTATGATATCATGATATAAATGAAACATTTTATAATATGGTGTGGCCAAAACATAGTTGATTAAATTATAGGGCTGTACCACAAATATACCGATTGGAAAATAAAATTTTAGGCTATGATATAAATACTATAGTTATTATATAGTATTAATGTGATTAAATAAAGTTAGTATAAGAATAATATTCACATGAAATAATGTAACAATTAATGGATAACTGGAAATTATAACTAGGTTAGTAACAAATAAACCTTAGGAGTTATAACTATATGATAAAAGTGTTACATAATATTAAGATAGAAGTCTTAAATAAGTTGTATAATAAAATACAACTAGTGATAATGATCATCTTACAAAAGATATTAAAATGTAACACATAATATAAGGTTTTACATTTCATGAAACAAACATGTATGGATATATATATTTAACACATGCGCAAGTATATATACATATAACAAGTATATAATATGGTTGAAAACCATGCAATATTAAATGACAAGATGTTATTACATTAGTATAGTTTATATACTATTAAATTATAAAGTTTTGGATTTAAATATAACTTGTTATAATGAGTATGAGTTGTATAATATAAGGACAAATAAAGAATAGTGAAATGATATGTAACATAAATTAACGTTGCATGCATACATGTAACTATAGGTTATAAACATGTAATTATGCATGTAACCGAATTAGCTTAAGTATATGCATAAATATGAGTATAAATGTATGTTTTACACTTATAAATAATATGGGGTGAATTAAAATAAATCCCAACATTCGAAAACGCTAAACTAAGACGTTTTTATACAAACCGACTCTTTAGCTAAAATCCGGGTATTAGTATATACTACGGGTAATGAGTTTTTACATAACGATACCTTAACTGATTAACTGTTGAAATCCGGGGATGAAATGTCGGGATTACTAGCGTTATCCGGAAATACCGAGTCATTAGTCATGTAGATTGACTTCTAGCGTTATTCGTATTTCTAGATCGTATATCAGATAGAGGCGCCCGACGAGCGTAAGGTTGTGTGCATCCTCGTCTCTAAGGTGAATGGTATGTGGACGGTTTGATCTGAGATGCCCTGAGGACTTCCTCGGCTCAGATATTTCTTGATGTGTTTTTAAACAGTGTTGTGATATATGCGTATGCATGGAATGATGTGTGATACCTGCTTGCTTACTTGCATTTAATTATTATGCTGTGAATGCCCATCGGGCTAATACTACGTCGACTATAGATCGACTTATACAAACATACATATACGAGCAATGTGTTGTGACTGTCGTTACTTATATAATACCCTTAGTATTATAATTATGTATATAATAACCTAAGTAAACACTTAGGAACGAGATACGACATCGTCGGTCTCTAGAGCTTGGACTCGAACATGAATACGACCTAATTACTTCTAGGTATGCGTAAGACCCATAGGGCAGCTAAGTAATAAGTGAATTCTCCAGACCTAAAATTATACTTTGGCTAACTGATTAATTTAATCAAGTATTGGAGTGTGATGATATATATATATACCCCAGATAGCCACCGCTACTGGTTGCGCATAGAGATCTCTTGAGTTAACACCCGGATCGGGTCTACTCTTGTTAAATCCTGATGAACCTACATAGATCATCAGGCGGAGTGTGCTACTGTTTGCACCAGGCCCTTGGCCATTTAAGGACGCCTTTAAAAAGGTAAAGTGAAAGTCTCAAGATCTCCTGATCCTTGGCATTATGAGCACCTTCGTGTGTACATGGGACTACCGTCCATGTGAGTTATCTTGGGTTGTCCTAATTTGACACCCAACAGTGCTAACTAAATACAATGTTTATGTGAGGGCCCGGGGAGGCCGTTGTAATAATGAATATCGAACGTTATGAGCAACTGCGCGTTTTACCGTCTTCGACTTTACTATCTGTTGTTGTATAAATGATATGTGTGTCTAATTATGCCTTTACAACTTTTCAATATAAACTGTAAACAGTAAAGCATGAAATGAATCTAATGCAAAGACGGTTAATAATGACGAAAGTGAGCACTAGGGTCCAAACCTAGCATACTCAGTGTTTATCGCTGAGCCTACACGGCTTTTTGTAGGTTGATGATTACTGACGAAGCCGAAGTGCGGGACCCGGGTAGCTAGGGCTTTTGCTTTTTGATTACCGCATAGAACTTCATACTGTACTAGGATAGACGTTAAGTTACTTGTGATGATTTTGTACATATTCGGGATACGGTTAGATGCTCACTGTTGTTGGTATGCTTTTTTGATGTAGTCTGTTGTATGGCGCATCCTAGGTCTATGGAGCGTCGTACTGGTGATAGTATGAATCCCATATAGATAAGGCACTGAAGACCTCTGTTCCTCCTCTGGCATCTCCTCACGGTAGTAATGCTAGTCCCAGCTACAGTTCCCTGGGAAGTAAGGCCTACCAACCTCAGTTGCCTCACTCATGAGCTGAAACATAATATTATAAAGTTAGCCTAGCATTCATAAAATGTTATAATCAACTGAAATTATACAAAGGAAGAGATTAACTTACTAAGGCGGGATCTGGCCGATGAACGAAGGTGTTGTTGTACATGTCAGGATTCAGGATCTTTGGATGGGTGTGTTTGACGTACCAATCTAGATAATCTCCGCACATGCATGCAGCGCCGCCCGTGTCTTAATGAACCCCGGAGTAGGACCACTCACGTGTGGTGTCCCACACTACATAAGGGGGTACACACATTTATAGGGGGATCCCTTTCTCCCTCTTTTTTATGATCTAATGTTCGGTCTAATAGGGGGAGATGGGATACACTGAACGTACCTGAATTGGCGGAGACAACGCTCCGGCATATATGGCTCATTCATGCTCATGTACTGTTGGGTACCCCTGTACCAAGTGCGACCCTTGTTCTCATTCACCTTCTCGCGACCGTGGGGCAGCTAGTCAATCTACATTGGATCACAGGGAAACGTAAGCATCAATAAAACAATAATGTAAATAATACAAATTGACATTGTTGTACCACTTACATTTCTTGCTGTCAGAGCATCTAGATTCATGTGGTAGTTCTTCAGCGAATCTTTATTTTTCTGCTGGGAGGTGGACCTGACCCATCTCATAGCCCAAGGTCTACCATCCTCATCATGTCAATCAGCACTAACTGTTGGTCTAAGAGTGCGGAAGTACGCATATATCCAGCACTACATAAATTTTAAAAATAAATTATGCCAACTATTAATGTAGTTGCTAGTAGAGGCAAAGTAGAGGTAGAACAAGAAAGGTAGGGTGTGTTTAGCCTCTGTGCAGGTTGAGTTCGTAGGCTAGAAAGGTATTGATTCTTCTTGGTTCATTTCTGTCCTAGTTAAGTGTGATGTTGGCCGCCTATGCAATTCTTTAGGCTTTATGTCTCCTTTTCCGGCCTGGTGCCGCTAATTATCAAAACAAAACTATTAATGTGAATTCATGAAAATTTATTAGATATTGTTGTACGTTAAAACACTTACCTCGAGAAGGGTCAAAGAGCCAGAATGCTAGTACAGTCAGCACGGGATGCTATCCCCAGCTGGCGATACAACCACGCAAGAGTACCTGCTCCCCATGCGTACTTCTTTAGCTTCACATTTCGGCTCATGGGAGTGACTAACCATAACGGTAGAGGACTTATGCATCCATGCCCTTTATTAGCAAAGATGGTGGTACCGATCGCGTAGTATATCCAACCGGACGCCTCCTTCATAGGTACCCTCTGCCCGGTTGAAGACCACTCTATAAGTGGACATATCTAAACAACACTAGTATGCCACATGAACTTTGTCATCTACTCAATGTCATTAGGAAAATCTTACAACGTAGCCATCGTCTCCTTAAGCTCAGTGTTTGACGGACCCCCCACAACCAGACAACCAACGATGGGGATCCTCAGTATCTGCCGCACAACATGAAGTGTGATCATCATCTCTCCAAAGGGCATGTGGAAAGAGTTGTGTCCGACTGCCACCTCTCCACAAAGGCCGAGATCAATGACAAGTTATTGAAACCCCATGTGACATCTAGCAGATGATCAAGCCCTGAGTGCTAATCATATTCCTTGCCCTTTTGCAAGGAACCAGGCTAAACGGCCAGTTCGTGATTATAGGTGGTGTAAAATTAAAAGAAAAGAAAAGAAATTAAAACTCAATTAAACGTCGGGCTGCAAACAAATCCCGGTCGTAGTTAGTAAACAAGTGTCGTATCCACAGGGAGATTGTTCAATTTATCCTAGTCTTGGTAGTTACTTAAAAACTGTAAAAAGGGTTTTAGCCAGAGGCAAGCTTGATTTGTTGTTTGATCAGTGCAAATATAATAAAAACAGTAAAAAGGTGAATTAATTGATGTGAATGGAAAAAGTATCCTAGGATAGTGGGGGAATTACCTAAATTACTTAAACAGATTTATAACCATGTCTCAAATATTTATTGTCTATATGAGTTAATAATTGTCAGTTACGAACTCTTAATAATAGCCTTATATTTTCCTGCTCAATCCGGAGTGTAAATATCAAGATTAATTCCTTTGTGGTATTTAGACTATCTCAAAATCATATGTTGATAGTTACCATAAAAATGCAGTCGTTTGTCGCGCAAAGCATTTAGCAATATTAGTTGAAAGGAATTAAAACAAGTTAACAAGTGAGACAGGTGATAAATATTGTTTACGTAATATTAGAAATCAAACCCCCATCCTAGGATACAAAAGAAAATTACTCAGACATTAACGGAGATAAGAAGATAGCACAGACAGATTTTGACATTATTTCAGAGAAAGAACTGGTCTGCTCTCGCTCGTACTGCTGCTCTTCTATTTCTTTTGTTACTGCGTGAGTGTGGAATGTTGTGGTGTTACGGGAGGAAAATAAGTGGAAGCGAATGGGTGAGTGTGGTGAATGGTTTCTTCAGACTCCCGTCGTGCGTGGTGTGCGTGGTGTATTTATGGTGCTGTTGGAGTGAGTTTATATAGAGGCAGAGGAGAAGAAGATCCGTACGAATTTGATTGCCGGTTGATTATTGCAGGGGACAGGAGCTTGAGACGCGTGAGGAAATAAGGTAGGCGGTGCGGGAGTAGTTACTCACGTCCGCCTCCCGTCCGCATGCTAATAGGCGGTTGCCTTGGTGTGTGAGACGTCCCCTATTGCCTCTGCTGTGTGATGTCCGCCTCCAAACAGGCGGTAGCCTTGTCGTTCGTCCGCCTCCAAACAAGAGGTTGCACTTTTGTGTGTCCGCCTGAAAACAGGAGGTTGCACTTGTGTGTGTCCGCCTGAAAACAGGAGGTTGCACTTGTGTGTGTCCGCCTGAAAACAGGAGGTTGTACTTGTGTGTGTCCGCCTGAAAACAGGAGGTTGCACTTGTGTGTGTCCGCCTGAAAACAGGAGGTTGTACTTGTGTGTTGTCCGCCTGTTATCACGACGTACTAACTTGTCTCTTGTCCGCCTGTTTTCACGACGTACAGGCTTATTTTTTGACCGGCTCTAGATTCTTCGTTTGGACTCCGTTTTCTGAGCCGTCTGCGCCTATGCGTTGGTCTCTTCGTGTACTTTGCTCCTAGCTTGCCTTTTCCTCATGTTTAAACCAATAAATTTGTGAGATAATCAATAAAACATAAACTAGAGGAAAAACATACGATAAGTGAGAAATGAGCAGAAAAGTGTGATATGATATATGAAATACACCCATAAACACGCTCATTTAGACACTTATCAATAGGATTTCAGGTTTAATCCTAAAACACCCCGGTCCTAGATAATTAACACAACGTTTACACACGCATGAAGAAATAATTAAATCTACTTGCAAAATTGAAAGATAAGAGAGTACATACCTTAGTCATTGACCAAAAATCAATGACGACATGCCCCCGAAATTAGTGATGACACTAGTCAGTAGCTGACCACCAGTTACTGGCACATCATTTAGCCTCCAAAAAGTGGGAAGAACGGGCTCTATAGAGAGAGAAGTTTCCTCATCGGTCGCGCACTCATGATCAGGGTCGTCCTCATCAGCATACTTATCCTCATTGCTCTCCTTAGCCTCCTCAGCCTCCTCCTCATCGATGTCCATTTCAGCAGCTGCAACATTCAGAGGGGTCACTACAAGAAAAAAACAGATTTAGCTACCAATGATTTGCTACCACACATATATTGGTAGCTACTTTCAAAAATTGCTACTGATTTTTAATGGTACTACATAGTGTTGTCTATTTTGCTACAACACGACAATGGTAGCTAGATTTTTTAAACAGTAGCCAATCGCTATCACCTGACACGACTGCTACCATTAGTAGTAGCTATTTTTTATTTCATCTTGGTTCTTTTTGTAAGAACAATTTAGCTACCAATGTTGGTAGCTAAATTATGAAATAGCTACTGCAAGATGTGGCTAATTCAATCATGGTAGCTATTGTGCCACTATTAAAGCAGCAGTAGAGAAAAATATTATAACTAGTAGCTAAATTGCTACTAAAAGTTGCTACTACCAAATAGATAAGCTAAGTTAATAAAATTGCTACTAACACTCATCACGGTTGCCGTTCTGCTACTGTTTGGGGCGTCGGTAGTGAATATTTTTTAGCAAGCATAAAAATTGTTACTATCTTTAATTATGAAATTGCTACCGGCTAATGATGTTAATGAGATTATGGCTAATATTTTTAAGTGATAGTAAAATTATAATTCTCTTATAATTTAAATGGGTGATACGTATATAATTCAATTCGAAATTGCTACTGACTAATAATGCTAATAAACTTTAGTTGATATTATGCTAGAATACAACAAATGAATGTGGTATCAAAATTATTATTCTTATAACTTAAACTTGTGATTACCACATAGTTTGAAATACTAACCTATACTGCTACTGCATAGTGGACATATTATCTTTTTATATAAATTTTTAATTTTTTTATTTTTACAATATAGTATATTGGTTAGCTTTTAGTTATCAAAATTTTGAAAAAGAACAATAGTTAAATAAAATTGTCTAATTCGTGAAAAATAATTAAACTATATACTACTACTAGAATTTATTTTATCATATAAGATATACCTAACATAATATATTTTTGATATTATAATATTTTTAAGTCTCAAAGTATCACACATATTAATACATTATAAAATAAAATAGAGTAAAAGTATTAATTATTTAAATTATTACATATGTGATTAAAATTTACAAAATTAATATAAAAAAGTAGTAATAATAATTTAAATTAGTTAAGTGTATATATATGTGTGTGTTTATATACATTAATTTAATATAGTTTTTATTACTATATGATACTTTTATTTACAAAAGCCACATAAACTAAAAAACATAAAAAAAACTAACTAATAACAATTTAAATTAGTTGACGTGAGGTTAAAATTTTGCAAAGTAAGTTGAATATATATATATATGTGTGTATAAATTTATAAAATGTTTAAGTATACAAATTATATAAAACGTACATAAATATACGATATATTAATGTTTTTAGTTTACAAAACAACACACAAATTAATAGGATTTTGAAAATAGTAAAGTTAAACATTTAAATTAGTCAAGATTATACAATTTATACATCTATTAAAATTTATAAAAATATTATATTATACAAATTTACAAAAACCAAAATCTATTATTTAAAAGTTTTAATTTTCATGTAATAATTATATTATATTAATATTTGTAACACTATATAATAAGACTTAATTATATAAGTAACTTTACATAATATATTATCTTTTTTGTATAATTTCTAACATTTCAAAGATTTTTAAAAGATATATATATATTTATTTTTTTTAATTTTTTATAAATTTAAGTCAATAATATACTAATATTTTTATTAGCTTTACTATTTTGGTCACATTAAATTAGTTTGTTATATTATATAATCGGCCATATATCTATTTTATTAATTTTAATATATCCCTGGTTTGATCATGTCTTGACAAAAACTTCCATTTATATTTTACAGCATCAAAAATTCAATATATACACGTAGTTTCTATATATGATGTGAATAACTATCATGGCACAATGGTTAAGACATTCTATATTCATCCAAACATCGGGGGATCGATTCCTACTCTATGCACATTTTAACACACTAGTTTGAATTAAATATGTCATTGGTATGGAGGTCTATTTATACTCATCATACGTTGTAAGGTTTGATCCTAGATGTGTACACATAACATAGTCTTCGATTTAAAGAATAGTCAAGTTACGCGGGCACATGGCTCCCACTTCGTGTGGATTGAATGGTGGTAGTGCCCATTGTTCTTTCAGTAGGTAGAGTGTAGAGCTAGCTATATACCATTCTAGTATCGATTTTGTTATTGATATACTTAGTAGCAACTTTGATACTGCTTTGCTAGTAGCCATTTTGCTACCATATTTTAGTAGCGATTTTGTTACTGCTACACTAGTATCGATTTTGCTACTGATGTACTAGTAACGATTTTGCAACTGTTATATTCGAAGCTATTTTGCTACTGTTACTACTAGTAGCCATTTGGCTATTACATTCTAAAACGGTAGCAATATCTAGTTATAGTAAAAGTAGTAGCAAGGCCAAAGCAAAATAGCTACCACATTCCAAAACAGTAGCTATTTTTAATTTAGCCACTAGGACCTTTGCTACCACTGTATATCAGTAGCTAAATCATAAAATGCGGTAGCCCGTTGTGTTTAGCTACCAAAATTTATGATTTAGCTACTGATATACAGTGGTAGCTAAATCTGATTTTTCTTGTAGTGGGTACGGGGTCATGATAGCTACCCCCAGCAGAAGTCTGTGCCTCCACATGCCACGAGCGGTGGTCATGATAGCTACCACCAGCAGAAGTCTGTGAAACACCCTGGAAAATCCTAGTTACAAAATGTACCTTCCTTGTTATTTTATGTGTGAAAATTGTAGACATGTATACATGTATTATAACAGCTACAGATTTTAAGAAGTAAACTTGCTAGCACAGTACGTTACTAAACCGCTTATATACATATATATATATATACATTGTTTACTAAATCGCTTATATACATATATATGAATACATTGCCTACTAAATTATTTGTATGTATATGTATACAATGCTTAGATCGCTTATATATATATACGTTGCTTACGTATATGTATACCTTGCATGTTAAATCGATTATGTATATCGATTATGTATATGTATATAGCCTGCTTAATTATTTTAGTCTTATCCATTATTATTATATTCTAGCTTATTGATAAAGGTGGCTGACTGTAATATTAAAACGTGTCGTTATTACGTGGCATGTTAAATTTATATTACTGACTGTAATGTTAAAATGTACAGTGACATGTTAAAATACGTCATTGCTACAATGACGAGCTAAATTTATAATACCGGTTGTAAATATATATATATAACTAACTATTTCATTCTCTTGACATAATGGTGGTATTAGATTATATAACTAATTAATTGTCATTAAAAACTGCCGGTGGTACACTATCATATAGTATGGATAGAATGTCGGCTAAAAAGATTACATTACTGTATCGATTCTATCTATTCATTCTAATCTCGTACATATTATCCAGCAATGATTGCTGATTCCTATCTACCTATTTTCAACCTCGTACATATATTTATCCCGCAATGATTGTGTTTGCTGTCTTAAATTAAGAGCAGCCAACAAAACTAGATCAATAGGAAATGAACCCTGTATAAGAGGTGTCATTGTATTAGGAATTTACCCTGCTGATTAGAATGATTACTGAATGTCGGCAATTGGAACGTCCTCATCTTTCTATCTGAGGCGGTTAAAAAAAAAGTAGTAAGATTGGATGTGTATAAACGAGAGCAGGGGGAGTATATAAACCGAGAATAGTAAGTTAGTGAGGGTGGTATAAAATTAAGAGCAAAGAACATAGCAGGTCGGTTTAGTATTTCAAAACCGAGGCTACAGCAAACCGAGAACAGAAGAATTGTTGCTGGTGCAAGGAGGAGCAAGAAGGAAAATCAACGCCTGGTGCTGGGAAAATTTAGGAGGAGGATTAAGGGTCATCAAAGCTATAGAAATTCTAGAGTGTTTATAAAAATGGCAGGGATAAACCAGGTAACTTTTATGCACATCTACTCGTTTCTTTAATCATAATTTTGGCTGAAACTGTAATGTGATACTTTTATGTTTACATTTAGAATTTATGTATGGTTTTTAAGGACTCTAAAAAAATTCAGCAATAGTACAAAGGACGCTTCCCTGCCATAATGAAAACAAAAAGAATTAATAGTTGAAGGATCATATAATATTACTCCTACGAATGAAGTATTTAGTTAATAGCTGTGTATGTACGACAACCGCCTGATCAGTGTGTATCTTAACTTGGCGGAGACTGTTCCAATTCCAAGTTGTTGTGCACCCTCAGTTATTGTACGTAGTAATAATTTGATTGTAGACTTGTGCTGCGTGTACGTATGTATGTAGTGGTGCTAAATTGTATTTTATTAACACATTACCATTTTGAATAATTATTTGATGTTGCCTGTGGTGGGGGATTGATATCGCGAATATTATTTAAGGCTATGGTTAGCCTGGGCTATGGTTAGCCCATCCTTAAAAAAAATTAAGTTTTCTGTGATTTATCAGTCAGGTTCTTTACATTTCCGTCCCATAAAAAGAAATGACCAATAGTCTACTCTAAGTGTTATGTTAACCTTAGGGGGTGTGCACACTTAAGGATTATATGGTGAGGTGGTGGTGGAGGAACTTTCATATTGGGAATCATCCCATGTTATCATTCTAAGATAAGTAACATACAGGTTTGATATTAATGCAGAGAAGTAAGGCGGGCGTGATGTATTCTTTTTATATTATACTTCCTTGTAAATGTTGTGTGTTTTATAATATGGTTAAATGGGTTTCCAAGAGAAAATGAATTTTACAGGGTTGGTATTTGTTACTCAGTTTCGCTGATTTTATTTGCAACCCCTTTTGGGTGTATACATGTATTTATGGTTGCAGGAGGACTTCTTCGGGGAGATCACATGGTATGAAGATACCATGTACGATACCCTTTCGTGTGTGCTTACTATACTTGCTGTAAGGAGCTGTCGCCACCAGGAGTCAACTACTAGGATTACTAACGAGGAGTGATCCAGACCACCGAGGTTTTAAGGCATGTGCAGAATATGGGAGTAACTCAACCATAACACACTGGGCTGATATTTTGTGGAGTATGTTGTGAAAACTAGGAAGAGGGATGTAGTTAATATTTTTGTCACCCCTTCACCTTTTGGTTGAAAAAAAAAAAGGTACCTAGAGCTAACGTAGGGTTAGCAATGGAAGGGGTTGGTTGTAGATGTATGGAAAGGAACATGGCGATGGAAATTTTGACAGCAGGAGTAGTGTGGGGATTAGCCTGTGCACCTGCATAGATAGCAGGTGTGGCGTAACTCCCGGTTGTCTTTTGTAAAACTTCCGCTGATGTAAACTCTTTTTATGATATATGAATACAGGTGTTGATGTAAAAAAAAAAGAAGGTATTTTTGTACATGTTTAATAGCTAAGGTGGTGGTGTTAGATCCTGGAAACCGGGGTGTTACAGTGTGGTATCAGAGCCAGTTTAATAGGAGGGAGATTAGATGTAATAAGAAATTAGGAAGACTCTGGCACAGCTCCGACAACCTAGGCAGAACTTACTAAGGTTCTGAAAATGTGATGTGATATTTGTGTTGTGTGATTGTTTGCACTAATTGATTATCTTAGTATAAATAATATAGTACCACAGAATTCTGATGGTGAGGGAAGAGGTCAGCTGGATGAATAAGAGAATTGACAGTGAGCATGGGGAGAATCCTGGAACAACATGAAGCTAGAGCAGAGTAATTACAGATATCTCCCGGAAAATAGCTTCAATGAAACCCAGTACTTATACAGGGGAGGAGGACCCAGTGGTTTTAGAAGAATGGATACGGGAGTTTGATAAAATATTTGATGTGGTGGATTGTCCCGAGCATAAGAGGGTGAGTGGAGCTGTGTTCTACTTTAAGGGAGAGGCTGATCTCTGGTGGACAGCTGAGGAGGAAGGTTGAAGGCTTTACCCAACTTTGGTTGGGGGGTCTTAAAAAGTGCAATGAGGAAAAGATTTTACCCGGAACATGTGAGATGCAGAAATATCATGAATTTGCTGGATTGAAACAGCGAGCTGATGATGTCAAAACTTATCATGCTAAGTTTGTGGACTTGCAAGATTTGCTCAAAATATGGTGCCTGATGAAGCTTCAAAAGTGCAAGCTTTTTGGAAGGGCTGAATTGGAATTTACAGGAAGCTCTGAGTGTTATACCACTGACTACTTTACAAGAAGCATACGAGAAGGCTGCTAACTTATATCGTGTACAGCAGAGGAGGAAAGAGGTACAATCAGGACAGAAAAGAAGGTGGGAATCAAATAAGACTGGAAATCGGACAAGAGGATTAAGATGGAGGCAAAACCAAGTAGACCAATGTACCAAGGGCAGAGCTCCACTGCCAATCAGGGTAGGAGGGCAAGGTACTTTTATTGTAAATTTGTGGGCAAAATCATCCTGGAGTGGATTGTCAAGGTAGGCAGGTGCAATGTTTTAAATGTGGAAGGATGGGACATCGAGCCTATGAATGTAGAGTTAGGATTGAGGAGGGTGACGGTAACAACGAAGGCAGTAACTTGGTAGCAAGACTTACTCCTCGGCAAAATTTTAACAACAGGCCTGGCAGTAGTAATCAGGGTGGAGCTCAACAAGTCAGCCAGGGTGGTCAGCGAAATAATAATAGTGGCCCAAGAAATCAATTTGGTGGGCAAGGGAAACAACCTCAGTATACGGGTGGAGGTGCACTAGGAGGAGTTATAAGATGCAAGGACACATCAACGTGATAACCAAGGCAGAGGCTGAAGCTGAGCAGGAAGGAAACACTATATCAGGTATGTTTCCGGTTCTTGGAACTCATGCTAAGGTGTTATTTGATTCGGGTGCATCATGTTCTTTCATATCTTCTGCGTTTCTGAAAAGGGTAGGAGTTGTACCTAATATAGATGTTAGCATCTCTGTTTCTACACCCACGGGGAAAGTAGTAGGATGTACTAAAAAGGTTGAAGGTGTAAAGATATGTATTGAAGGCAATGAGTTCGAGATGGAATTGATAGAATTCGACCTAGGAGATTTTGACATAATCCTAGGGATGGATTGGTTAAGTAGGAATAAAGGACGTATAGACTGTGAGAAACAGAAAATAAGTTTACAAGAAATGTAGGGAAAAGAGTGTCATACATTAGGGATGGAACCCAAAACAAGAAGGTAGTATCTGCTTTGAAGTTGTGGAAAGATCTCCAGCAGGAAGATCAAGTTTTTATTGTTACCTCCAAGAAGAGAATTCCGGGCAAGATAAAGAGGCAACCCCAGCAATTGAGGATGTGGCAGTTGTACGAGATTTTCCAGATGTATTCCCGGATGAGATTCCAAATTTACCACCAGACCGTGAGATTGAATTTACTATAGATTTGGTACACCAGGGACAGCTCCAATATCTAAGCATCCTTATAGAATGGCACCAACCGAGATGGAAGAATTAAAGAAGCAATTAGAAGAATTGTTAAGGAGAGGTTATATCCGTCCAAGCGCATCACCTTGGGGAGCTCCTGTTTTGTTTGTCAGGAAAAAGATGGAAGCATGCGATTATGCATTGACTACCGGGAATTAAATAATGTTACTATTAAGAATAAGTACCCCTTGCCTAGAATTGATGATTTATTTGATCAACTTCAAGGAGCTAAGATATTCTCGAAGATCGATTTGAGATCAGTTATCATCATTGAAGGTAGCGGAGAAAGACATATCTAAGACAGCTTTTCGTACAAGGTATGGGCATTACGAATTTGTAGTCATGCCATTTGGATTAACCAACGCTCCAGCAATCTTTATGGATTTGATGAATCGAGTTTTTAATCAATTTCTCGACAAATTTGTCATTGTATTTATTGATGATATACTGGTATACTCAAAGAGTGAAGAGGAGCACGCAGATCATCTACGCCAAGTTCTTCAGCTTTTAAGAGAAAAGAAATTGTATGCCAAGTTATCAAAGTGTGAGTTTTGGCTCAAGAAGTATCATTTCTTGGTCATGTGGTAACAGGAGATGGGATCTCCGTGGATCCTGTAAAAATTCGGGCAGTTAAAGATTGGCCTAGACCAACGAATGTTAGAGAAGTTCGAAGTTTCCTTGGATTAGCAGGATACTACAGGAAATTTGTTCAGGATTTTGCCAAGATTGCGAAACCACTTACGAACTTGATGAGGAAAGAAGTATCATACAAATGGGATGATAAGTGCGAGGAAGCTTTCCAAATTTTGAAGGAAAAACTAACTACAGCTCCGGTTCTTGCATTACCTTGTGGTACAGAAGGCTTTGAGGTTTACAGCGATGCATCCAAGTATGGCTTAGGATGTGTCTTATAATGCAAAAAGGTAAGGTAATAGCCTATGCATCAAGACAACTAAAGGAATATGAGACGAGATATCCGCGCATGATTTAAACTTGCTGCAGTGGTATTTGCACTAAAAATTTGGAGGCATTATCTATACGGCACCTCATGTAAGATTTATACAGATCACACGAGTTTAAAATATATTTTCACTCAGAAGGAGCTTAATATGAGACAAAGGAGGTGGTTAGAACTTATTAAGGATTATGATTTGGAAATTTTGTATCATGAAGTAAAGCCAATGTGGTGGCAGATGCCTTAAGTCGGAAAAGGAATCATGAAGGTGAAGCAAACTGGATATTACAGGACCAGCTAGTGGAAGATTTTAGGAAATTAAATCTTGATGTAGTGACACTTGGAGAAGTTAAGAAGGAAATATGTGCAAGTATGCAGCATTTCTTGATGTATATGCAGAGATTAAAGATTGTCAACAAGAAGATGAAAAATTAAAAAATAAAGGAGAAGGTAGAAAAGGGAGAAGCTCCAGACTTTAAAATTCATGAAGATGGAAGTTTAAGATTTCGGGGAGATGGTGTGTACCAGGTATTTGTGGGGATCTCAAAGAAAGACTAATGAAGGATGCTCATAACTCCAACTATTCGATGCATCCTGGAGGAGATAAATTATATAAGGACATGAAGAAAAAATACTTTTGGTGGCCAAATATGAAGAAGGAGATAGCAGAGCATGTGTCCAAGTGTTTAACATGTCAAAAGGTTAATTTGAACGTCAGAAAGTGGGAGGTATGATGCAACCTTTGGATATACCCAGGTGGAAATGGGATTCAGTATCCATGGATTTTATAGTTGGGTTACCACCCACTAAAGGGGGGGTAGACCAAATTTGGGTGATAGTAGACCGACTGACCAAGACTACTAGATTAATTCCTATGAAAAGCACGTGGTCGATGGAACAACTTGTGACGCTTATGTCAAATTTGTGTTAAATATCATGGTGTTCCTATGGAGATTTTTCTGATAGAGATCCTAGATTTACTTCACGATTCTGGCAACAGTTTCAGAGTGTTATGGGAACGAAGTTAAATCTCAGTACTGCGTATCATCCTCAAACGGATGGGCAGACTGAGCGGACTATACAAACTTTGGAGGACATGTTAAAGCCTGTGCGATGGATTATCAGGGATCTTGGCTTGATAAGTTACATTTAATTGAATTTTCTTACAATAACAGTTATCATTCAAGTATTCACATGGCACCATATGAGGCACTATACGGAAAGAAGTGCCGAACTCCGTTATGCTGGGATGATTCAAGAGAGACAATTATGATAGGACCAGAATTAACAGAAGAAATGACACAACAAGTTAAAAATATTCAAAAGGTTGAAAGCTGCTCAAGACAGACAAAAGTCGTATGCAGATTCGCATAGAAGACCACTTGAGTTTAGTGTGGGAGATAAGGTGTTTTTAAAGGTAACACCAATTAAAGGTGTGGTGCGATTTGGAAGGAAAGGGAAACTTGCACCTAAATTCATTGGTCCCTATGATATTCTGGAATGAGTGGGAAATGGAATTGGCATATCGACTAGCCCTACCAATGGAGCTGGACAAAGTACATAACGTCTTCCATGTATCACAACTGAAAAAGTATGTTCCAGATGAAACACATGTGTTACACCAGAAGAGGTGGGAATTGAACCAAATCTTATTTACGAAGAACGACCAATTAAGATTTTGGATCATAAAACAAGAGAAACCAGAGGCAAGTCTGTGGCTTTAGTCAAAGTTCTGTGGACTCATCATGGAATACAGAAGCTACATGGGAACTTGAAAGCAAGATAAGAACTCAGCACCCAGAACTCTTTGGTTAAGGTTAGTGGTTAAAGTTTCAGGAAAAAATATATATATATATATATATATATATATTTTAAAAAAAAAAGTAGGGGAGAGCTTGAGGCAAATAGGGATAGTCTTTGAAATTGCTGTGTGATTGCTTGATGATATGTGTTTGTTATAAACGTTGGATGTGTGTTTTAAAATAAGTTATTGCTTTACGAGAATCATTATTTTATGTGAAATTTCTTGAACAATTATGTGAGGAATGTAGTGAGTACTGACTGGCTTGAAATCTTTTTGTGATGTTGCTGAATCATTTATGATTGAATAGCTTCGGGGACGAAGCTTTATTTAAGGAGGGGAGAATGAAACACCCTGGAAAAAAAATCCTAGTTACAATGTACCTTCCTTGTTATTTTATGTGTGAAAATTGTAGACATGTATACATGTATTATAACAGCTACAGATTTTAAGAAGTAAACTTGCTAGCACAGTACGTTACTAAACCGCTTATATACATATATATATATATATTGTTTACTAAATCGCTTATAACATATATATGAATACATTGCCTACTAAATTATTTGTATATATATGTATACAATGCTTAGATCGCTTATATATATACGTTGCTTACGTATATGTATACCTTGCATGTTAAATCGATTATGTATATCGATGATGTATATGTATATAGCTTGCTTATTTATTTTAGTCTTATCAATTACTATTATATCCTAGCTTATTGGTAAAAGTGACCGACTGTATTATTAAAACGTGTCATTTTTACAGTGACATGTTAAATTTATATTACCGATTGTTATGTTAAAAATGTCATTGTTATAGTGACATGTTAAGTTTATATTACCGGTTGTAAATATATATAACTAACTAGTTTATTCTCTTGACATAATGGTAGGTAACTAATTAATTGTCATTAAAAACAGCCGGTGGTACACTATCATATATTAGTATGGATATAGATTAAACCATAGATATCCATAGATATAATTACTACTAATGTCGGCTAAAAGATTATATTCTATCTACTCTAATCTCGTATATATATGTATATATATTTTGCTGATTCCTATCTATTTAATTCAATCTCGTAAACATACCTATCCAGCAATGATTGCTGATTCCTATCTATTTAATTCAATCTCGTAAACATACATATCCAGCAATGATTTCTGATTCCTATCTACCTATTTTCAACCTCGTACATATATTTATTCCACCAGCAATAATTGTCTTTGCTGTCTTAAATTAAGAGCAGCCAACAAACTACATCAATAGGAAATGAACACCTGTATAAGAGGTGTCATTGTATTAAGAATTTACCTTGCTGATTATAATGATTACTGAATGTCGGCAATTGTAACGTCCTCATCTTCTATCTGAGGCGGTTAAAAAAAAAGTAGTGAGATTGGATGTGTATAAAACGAGAGCAGGGGGAGTATGAAAAAAAAACGGAGGATAGTAAGTTAAGTAAGGGTGGTATAAAATTGAGAGCAGAGAACATAGCAGGTCGGTTTAGTATTTCAAAACCGAGGCTACAGCAAAACCGAGAACAGAAGATTGTTGTTGACGTAAGGAGCAAGAAGGAAAATCTACGCCTGGTGCTGGGAAAAATTTAGGAGGAGGATTAAGGGTCATCAAAGCTATAGAAATTCTAGAGTGATTGTAAAAGGCAGGGATAAACCAGGTAACTTTTATGCACATCTACTCATTTCTTTAATCATAATTTTGGCTAAAACTGTAATGTGATACTTTTATGTTTACACTTAGAATTTATGTATGGTTTTAAGGACACCACAAAATATTCAGCAATAGTACAAAGGACGCTTCCCCGCCATAATGAAAGCAAAAAGAATTATTAGTAGAAGGGCAATATAATATTACTCCTACGAATGGAGTATTTAGTTAATTAGCCGTGTATGTACGACACATACAACAGCCTGATCAGTGTGTATCTTAACTTTGGCTGAGATTGTTCCAATTCCAAGTTGTTGTGCACCCTCTGTTATTGTACGTAGTAATAATTTGATTATAGACTTGTGCTGCGTGTACGTATGTATAATGTATATAGTGGTGCTAAATTGTATTTTAATAGTACATTACCATTTTGAATAATTATCTGATGATACCTATGGTGGTGGATTGTTATCGCGAATATTATTTAAGGCTATGGTTAGCCTGGGCTATGGTTAGCCCATTCTTAAGGTAAGTCTTCTGTGATTTATCAGTCGGGTTCTTTACATTTCCGTCCCATGAAAGAAATGACCAGTAGTCTACTCTAAGTGTTATGTTAACCTTAGGGGGTGTGCACACTTAAGGATTATATGGTGAGGTGGTGGTGGTGGAACTTTCATTGGGAAACATCCCATGTCATTATTGTGAAATAAGTGATCTACAGGTTTGGCATTAATGCAAGGAAGGTAAACTGAATGTGATGTATTTTAGTAATTATACCCTCTTATCATTGTTGTGTATAGTAATGATTAAATGAGTTTTCAAAAGAAAATGAATTTTACAGGGTGTGGTATTTGTTACTCAGTTTCGCTGATTTTATTTGCAACCCCTTTTGGGTGTATACATGTATTTATGGTTGCAGGAGGACTTCTTCGGGGAGATCACATGGTATGAAGATACCATGTACGATACCCTTTACGTGTGTGCTTACTATACTTGCTGTAAGGAGCTGTCGCCAGGAGTCACTAGGATTACCTACGAGGAGTGGATCCAGACCACCGAGGGTTTTAGGCATGCAGAATATGGGAGTAACTCAACCATAACACACTGGGCTGATAGTTTTTGGAGTATGTTGGTGAAAACTAGGAAGAGGGATGTAGTTAATATTTTTGTCACCCCTTCACCTTTTGGTTGAAAAAAAAGGTACCTAGAGCTAACGTAGGGTTAGCAATGGAAGGGGTTGGTTGTAGATGTATGGAAAGGAACATGGCGATGGAAATTTTGACAGCAGGAGTAGTGGTGGGGATTAGCCTGTGCACCTGCAGTAGATAGCAGGTGTGGCGGTAACTCCCGGTTGTCTTTTGTAAAACTTCCGCTGATGTAAACTCTTTTTATGATATATGAATACAGGTGTTGATGTAAAAAAAAAAAAGAAGGTATTTTTGTACATGTTTAATAGCTAAGGTGGTGGTGTTAGATCCTGGAAACCGGGGTGTTACATATTGTTTGCTAAATCCCACTTAATTTCCTCAAGTTTATTTTCCTACAGTTTCTTTCCCTTCGGCCTAACTTACCATGATCTAAGGCTCATTTATTTTTATTTAATTGAGGGTAATAAATCCACTAACTTGTCTCACATTTTTTTCTAGTTAGCTCATTTGTTTTACTAGCTTAATAAGACTATGTTTATTGGTTTAAAGTTGACCCTAATTTTTCTCTACTATATTTACTTCATTTTCTAGGCTCAGGCCCACTACAATAATTTTGGTTCAGTTAGAGTTATATCAAACTTTATAATTTCTTAACTCGATATTACACATTTGGAGTCTTTAATTCCTAAGTTACAGATTCACTTAAGCCCAACTCAATTTCTCATAAATTCCCGGCCTAATTTAATTTTCTAAGTTTTTATCTAACTATTTGTAATCCAATATCAGTTAAATTAAGTTTCTAAGTTTTTATCTAACTATTTGTAATCCAATATCAGTTAAATTAATTTTCTAGCCCAGCTACCTTTTAGGCTGATATATATTCTACCCAGATTGATTCCAGCATAAACCAATTCTCTATTGTGTTGATTTGGGCCCAACTCAACTTCAACCCAAATCACAATCCGATTAGCTAAAATTTATCCTAAACCTTCAATTTTTTTTTATTTTGATTTTAACCTTTCCTCTCGTCTAATAGTGTTGCCCAAATTTTGAACCTTAACTTAATTTTTTTCTATATTGACCCACTTCAGGCCCAAATTAATTTATGACTTTTGACAACCTTATTCAACCCAATTTAATTTTGACCAATTGCAGCCCAATTCATTTTGACCATATTGATCAAAGTCCCAAATTAATCTTTGACTTTGCTAACTAGTTTCAAAACACCCCAAATTAACTAAATTTTTCTTTTTTTTAAAATTTTTCTTTTTTTTGGAATCTGCAGTTTCACCCCATATTTATCATATTTACTCTTCTAACCCAAATGTTCTTAGATTTTACATTTTAGCCCCAATTTTACTTTATTTATGTTTTTACCCCCAATTTTCTTCTGAATTATTGTTTTACCCCAAAACCCTAAATGATTCTAGAAACTCAAATTTCTATCTTGAAACCCTAATTTGCCGAATTTTGCCCTAAATAAATTAAGACCCTAAATTTCTAATTTCAGAATCTCCATTTTTCAATTTATCCCCATTTAAGACCCTAACTTTTGGAAATCCCTAAATTAATTATTTAACCGAAATTCAAATCCTTAATTCATCAATTGAACCCTAATTCCCTCGATTGAACCAAATTTTCTTGATTTCACCAAATTGATGAGAAACCCTATTTCAATTCCAAAATTCCATTTTATCGATTTGCCCCCAATTTTGATACCCTAGCTTTTGCAAACCCTAATTCCCAGTTTCCCCCAATTTAATTAAGCCCTAATTCTCAATTATCCAGAACCCAGATTGCAAACATTAATTGTAAAATTTAGAACCCTAGTTTGCATCTTCTAAAACTTTCGATTTTCACACTAACAGATTTTTTTTTTCAACATTCCAAATCCCTAATTCAACTTTCGGGTTTCAAATTCGCAAATAGAAAACATCATATAAATATAAGGAATCCAACGAATTCGAAAATGCCAGAAACAAACACTGAAATTTGAATGTCCAAATACAGTTTGCAGTATCAATTGAAGTTTGTGAAATACCCCGAACTTAAATATGGTGATTAAATAATTATAATATGGTATTTAAGGGCCTATTAGTGCCTAAAGAATTCTGGTAAGGAAATAAATCCAAAAGAAATGAGAAAACGCTTAAAAGCGAAAAACGCTAAAATAAGCGTTATATGACCATAGGAGGTACGTGACCTCGGTTAGAGCATTATAAGGATTCCTAAGGCTTATTCATGCCTAATTGATGTACGAGAACAATTCCCGAAGAAAACGGATCCACAAAATGAATTAAAAACGCTAATAAAGCTTTAGCGCAAGTTTTTCGAGAAAACCCGAAAACGTGACTTTGAGTGGTCAAACCAACCCGTAAAAACCATAGTTGAAATACCCCGAACTTAAATATGGTGATTAGAATATTTTAATACAGTATTTAAGGGCCTAATAGTGCCTAAGTAATTTTTGGTAAAGAAAATAAATCCAAGAAAGAAAAAACGCTTAGAAAGCGGAAAACGCTAAAACAAAGCGTTAAATAACCATAGGAGTCTCGTTACCTCGGTTTATAGTCGATTCCTAGTGCTTATTCATAGGCTAAGATTAAAATATACGGGAATGATCCCGAAGAAAACGATCCGAATAATGTATTAAAACGCTAATAGCTTTAGCGCACGTCTTTCGAAAACCCGAAAACGTGATTTTAAGTCAAACGAACGAACCTTATAAAAATCATTAAATGATAATAATTAAGCAATAATGGAAGCTTAATAACCAATAAAATAAAGAAACGAGAAATTCCGGAAAACGGGCCCGGTTAGTGAATAGTACCTAAACCGGGTAAAATAACGAGCGCTTTCTGTAAAAGACGAAAAAACGCTCCAATTAGTAACACTGTAAGGGGGCCGGTTTTTAACAGGTTAATAAGCCTCACACCACATGTAACTAGTTAATTAAATAAAGGAGTCTAAAAGCAAAAAGCAAAAAGTGAACTAATACTACTCACTTTTCCCTCTCTCTCCTCTATTTCCCATTCTCCTGCGTACTCCCTCCCCCTCCAGACTTCTCCTCCTCCCTCTGTAAATGGCGATTTGAGGGAGCTTCCATGGCAGCTCACATTCTTCTCCTTGCCCAAGCTCCGTTTAAACTCAAAATGCAAAAATAAGTACATATTCTTGCTCCTCTCTCCAAGCTCTCACCTTTCTATCTTTTCAAAATCCGAAAATGAAGATGTTCATGAAATACCCCCAAACTTAGATATGGTGTTTAGCTGATAAAATAAGGAATAATAAGGTCAATTAATGCCTTATAAACTTTGGAGAACAATTAACCAAAGAAAACCAAGCTTAAAATAAGTTAAAACACAAATTGTGCTTTAAGGACTCTTAAAGCACATTTTTGAGAAATTGTCTGGTAAATGGGTTATTAATGGCTAAATGTCCATTATTACTCTTTAATTAATATGTGTACTATTTAGTATCACTTAGGAAGTTTAAAACAATGGGAGATCAAAAACTGCACACCAATGTGCCTTGTTCGTGAATAGTAACTAAAATAAGCTAGTTTGTAACATAAGTGAATTTAAGTGAGTTAATTGACAAATAAAGACTTAAGTAACCCTTGTTACTTAATGGGGGGCCGATTTCTAAGGGGGGATGAGGCACCCAGATTAATCAGTTTATTTGTTTGACAAGAGGAGGGAAATAAGGAAGGGGTACTATTTGCTTTTGAATAAACAAATGCCTAATTAGTTACCTCCCTCCTCACTTATTCATTCTCATTCCTGCTCCCACCGATTTTGAGCTGTTCTCCTCTTCTCCCAGCACGTTGAAGAGCTCCTCCATGTAAGCTCCATCTTTCCTTAGCTACTACTTACTACCATCTTAGCTCCAAATCCAAAACAAAGTGGATATTCTTCTTAGTTAGCTCAGGCTCTTTCTTCTATCTTTTCAAAACTTCAAGAGCTTCATTTTGGTGCCAAGCCAAACCACCATTAGAGGAGGAAACTCAAGCTTGGAGACTCCATTGGCTTCTCCATTCTCTTAAGGTAAAGAATATGTAAGAAAATCTAGGTTTCCACCATTTTCTTCTTCACATGTCCGAAAAATCTCTACTCATGGGACTCCATTTTTATGCCTTGTTCTAGCTTGTTTTCTACTCTCCATGGGATAGAGGAGGTCTTTGTTGATTCATATCCAAGCCTACCTTAAGACTTCAAGGTAAATTCCTTACCTTAAGGTGTTTTAACGTACTAAGGGGTGGGATATGGATAAGTAATAAGTTTAGTTTAGAATTTACAATGAAAGAGGGATATTAAACTTAGGAGAAAGAATATTGTTATGTTGTGAACTTGTGACTAAAGAGCAAATGAGAAATGAGTTAGTTAAACAAGGTTGAGGTGAATTACAAGAAGCATTTCTTTTTCAATGGGAGCCTTGTTGTGTGTATTTGCAGGTTGAAGGCTAATATATGTGGAAATTCAGTGGTTAAGATTATTGTCATTTAAGGGCCTAAGTGCCAAGCATTTAGGTTTGCGCACTATATTGTGATGTAGTGTAGTTTTGGTAAAAAAACAAGTGTTTGGATGTAAAAGTATACTAGAGAGGCCATGTCAAAATTTGGTAAGAAACCATGGAGTTTGAGGTGTTTTAGAGCATAAAAAGGACTTGGGTATAACTTAAGAGGTTTTAGATGTTGAATGGGTGTTTTGGAATACACCAAAGCCTTTTGAGATGAATTGAGACTTATATACGTTTTTGTTAAACAATGAGAAAGTATAAGCTTGTGAAGAATGTGAAGAGGACTTAAGGAGTTGGTTTGTAAGGAAGGTGTTGGTAGATGCTGTGAGAATTGAGAAAAAGGTTGGTGTGATCTTTTGAAGTTGTTTTAATAAGTTTTGGAGGATGGATTAGGAGGATTTTAAGGAGTTAAAATGATGTTAGAACTTGCTGGTGAACCTATGAGAAGGTTAGGAAATGGTTGTTTAGGAATTGAGTAGAACAGAGGATCAAAAAAAAAAAAGAACGTCACTGGACATATTTAGTGTATGTCCGGGTTGCAAACTAGCATGCAAACCCGGACAACACCAAAAACTATCCAGAGAGTTTTAGTCGAGTGTATGTCCGGGTTGCAAACTAGCATGCAAACCCGGATGACACCAAAATCTATCCAGTAAGTTTCAGTCGTGTGTAGGTCCGGGTTTGAAACTAGCCCACAAACCCGGACCACACCTTATTTTGTCCAGAGAGATTTCGCCGTGAGATGGTCCGGGTTTCAACCCAGCACTCAAACCCGGACCAGGCCTAAAATTGTCCAGAAACATTTGCGATGTATTGGTCCGGGTTTGCAACCTCGGACACAAACCCGGACCCATCAAAAAAAGCTACAGAATGTTGAAAAATGGGGTTTTAAGGTTGGGACTTGTTTGGTAATGGTACTATAAGATTGTTAGGACATAATCAATGACATATAAAGGTCATTAGGGGCTTAAACAGGCTTAAGAAAATGAGAGGTAAGTGGCTTTTGAGGTTAAGATTAAACCATAAAGACTTAGCAATTCTTAGTGGGTAAACACTAGTGGTTAAGAAAGATAAGTAAGTTGGGATGAGTTAAGCAACTAATGACCTAAAATTGAATGAATGATTTAGGACTTGTCAATTGGGACCCGGAAGAAGAGTAAGCAACAACCACCGACGGTGAACGGTACAGTTTTTCTTGTGACCTGCTTGCTAACGAGGTGTCCCTCGGCTTGTGTGCTATCTGTTTATCTGCTATGATTATGAAATACCCCAAACCTAAGTATGCTAAGTAAACATCAAATCATGACGTAGTAAGGCTAAAATATGCCTTAGAAAGATTGGTGGACAATTTAAACCAAGGAAAACATAAGAAAGTGCCTTAAAGGCAATCAGGGCAAAACGTGCTCTAAGCTTGGAGAGACTTGGGTGAGTACCCAAATATCATGATAAGACCTTAGTAATATCCTAATGGTCATTTTAAATCAATTAGCAAAGAAAACCAAGCTTGAAAATAAGTTAAAACACAAAATTGCTTTAAGAATTCTTAAAGCACATTTTTGAGAAATTGTCTTAGAATTGAGTTTTGAGTGGCTAAATGTCCATCATTACTCTTTAATCAACATGTGTACTAATTAGTATCACATTAGGAGGTCTAAATCAATGGGAAATCAAAAATTTCCCGATTATGTGCCTTGATTAGTGAATAGTAACTATTTAGTGCTAGTTAAGACATAATCAATATAAGTCAATTAATTGGTCAACAAAGACCATGTTAGCCTTATTTAAGGTAGGGGGCCGGTTTTTCTAAGGTGGGGAGTCACCACATGAGTCATTAAATGAGAAAGAAAGAAGAGATAAGTAAAGAGTACTATTTGCTTTATTAAAGCAAATACCTTATATTAGCCTACCTCTCTCTTCTCTTCTTCATTTCTTCTTCTTCACCCACGGTTTTCTTCTTGTTTTCTCTGTTCCAAGCCGTGCCCAGCCAGCCTCCATTGTTGCTTCACCTTGCTTTGGCAACAACTTGCTCATGTTAGCTCCAAATCAAAAACTAAACACATATTATTCTTAGTTAGGTCAAGACCTATCTTTCTATCTTTTCAAATCTTTCAAAGCTCCATTTTGGTGCCATGAGAAAACTCCATTGATGGGGGAAAATCAAGTTTGAAGGGCTCATTAGCTTCTCCATTCTCTTAAGGTAAAGAAAATGTAAGAAAAACCATGTTTCCATCATTCCTTATACATGGCCGAAAATTTCTACTCATGGGGCCTTGTTTTTTATCCATTGTTCTAGCTTGGTTCTATTCTTCAAGGGCTAGAGGAGGTCCTACTTAATTCATATCCAAGCTTGCCTTGAGAATCCAAGGTAAAACATTCATTTAATACCTTAGAACACATTTTTAACCTAGGGTTTACTCCTTAAGGTTAGTGTATTGTTTAGTGCTCATATGAGTCATTGGTTATTGATTAGAACATTGGCAAGAAAGTTTGAGTGGTGGCCGATATTCATTCAAGAAGAAGGTCTAAGGAGGAAGTTAAGATAAGCTTGAGAAAACAAGGTAAAATGCTTACCTAATGGTGGTTTAAGTCTTAAGGAATGAATTTAGATGAGTACCAATGTAGCCTAGGGCTTACATTAGGTAATGGGTTATGTAACCTAAGAAAAGGAACTTAAACAAGCTTATGAACTTGTGACTAAGGAGCTAATGAGAATGAGTTAGTAATATAGTTTAAGGTGGATTTTTAAGAGCAATATAACTACTATGAGATTGATGAGTGTATTTGCAGGTTGGAAGCTTATACATGTGGGAAATTCAGTGTTTAAGTTTAAGTCATTTAAGGGCCTAAGAGCCAAGTCATTTAAGAGCCTTAGTGCTATGCAATTTAAGATTATTGCAGTATGATGAGTTTGTTATGAATGAGTTGGTTTGGGTGATGATATATGATGAGAAGAACTTGATGTGTGTGAGATGGTTGAATGAGGAAAAATAATGCATTTGGGCATGATAAGATACTAGGGAAGCTATGGCGAAATTTGAGTAGAAAACAGGTGTTTAAGTGGTAGTGGTGAGCTAAATGCCCTAGGGTTTACTAGGGAGCATGAAAAGGAATTTGAGTGGAAATGAGTTAACTAAGGAGTTTTTAAGGATGAGAATGACCTAGAATGGTCTATGAGGAATTTAGAGTTTAGGTGGGTGTATTGAACACACCAAAGTCATGAGATGAGGAATATAAGACTTGAGCATAAGTTTAAGGAGGAGGTATGATGCTTAAGGTGATTAAGATATGTTCTAAGGGAATATAATGACTAAGGAAGTCTTAGGAAGTTTTAGAGATTGTCTTGATGAAGAGGGGTAAGATAAAGTGTTGGAATGAGTGGTAATGACTTAGGCATTACCTTGGGGGATTTAGGAATCAAGAGAATGTAATTGAGTATTTAGAACTTAGGCAAATGTTGGTAAACAACTAGGAAGGAAATAAGGTGTTGGTGTATGGAAGCTTAAGCTTGTGAAGGAACTTTTAGTAAATGCTTGAAAGAGTTTTAGATAGTGAGAGATGCTTGGGAGATGATGTTATAGTGGTGAGGAAAACATTGGCATAGTGGTTACATTAAGTATGAACCACCACCTAGAAACCTAGAGGAAAGCATTACAAGAGTAGCATTGTTACAAGGAAAATGCATAATGACTAAGGTGGATTTTGGTGGATGATTTAAGGTATTTAAAGGAGGTTAAAGGTGGGTTAAGGTGCCAAGATGGTGTTGGACCTATTAGGACACTTGTGGAAGAGTTTGGAATTGGAAAGGCAATTTAAGAGGATGGTCTGTAGAGGACCGACCCAGGGTCCGACCCAGTTCTGGGTCGGTCGGACCTTGTTAACCCAGCAGAAATGTTTCGGTAATAGACCGACCCATAAGGATGGGTCGGTCGGTGGGTCGGTCGGGCAAGGTTTTAAGTAGGAAAATGTTTCGGCAGAGGACCGACCCAGAGGGTTTTGGGTCGGTCGGTCTAGCTCTGGGTCGGTCGGATGGTTTCAAGAGACGAAGAGTTTCTGTAATGGACCGACCCAGGGGTGGGTCGGTCGGTGGTCGGTCGACCCTTAACACTTAGAAAAAAAAAAGAAATTTTGAATTCTAAGAATGGCAATGGGTAATAAGGTATGCCTTTGGTAGGGTAGTAATGATTGAGACCCTAAGAACTTAAGAGATTAAGCTAAGTTAAGTATAAACTTGAAAGTTTAAGATTAAGTTTGTAAGATTAAGTGTAAGACCTAAGAGGTGTTAGGTGTGGATCATTAAGGAATTAAGTAAGTTAAACAAGCTAAGTAAGTCATATTAAGTTAAGTGATTAACAACTAAAACTGAATGAATGTTTTAGGACTTGGGAGTTTGGACTCCGGAAGAGAGTAAGCAGCCGAACGACAACGGTGAACGGTACAGTTGTTTCTTCTTGTGACCTGCTTGCTAACGAGGTGTCCCTCGGCTTGTGTGCTATTTGTTTGTGTGCTCACTAACAAGATAAAGCATGCAACCGGAATATATTATATATATATTGTATTGTTGTGAGATGTTTGAAAACTACACAACATACCGTGAGAACTTACTAACCAATGTTTAGTAAGAAATTAAGTGAGAATAAGGAACGCCCCCTAATGAGGGACGATATGAACCGAAAGAGGTTAACCAACAAACATGGTCTTGAGACTATCACTAACTGAACTTAAGTGAGGAATCCGGAATGGTACCGGCACATGTGTATTGGGGAAGTCGGTATCCTTATCAAATACCGTCTTCCAAAGATGACTTGTCCTCGGACTCGTCCCTAGAGTCGACAAATAGACTCGACCTCCTCGGACTTCTTGTCTTAGGAGGGGCATACTGAGATGGTGTAGTGGGATCTACCTAAATGCCCAACTAATTCTAATAAATATTGTTTATGTAAACCATGGAGCTGATAACTCATTGGTTAGGGCTACGTGACCCGACAGATAAACAATGGATTAAGGTACAACCATTCTAATAAAGAACGGTTGACTTAATTGAGATAAGAACTGAGGTAAGATTGAGATAAGGTTTGAGATAAGATACAACCATCTCTATTTAAAGAATGGTTTGTATTCTAAGACTGAGATAAGTTACAACCAATCCCTTCCAGGAACGGTTTGTATTATTAAGATTAAGATGAGTTACAATCATTCCTTTTAAAGGATGATTTGTATTGTTAAGATTAAGATTAAGTTAAGATTGAGATGAGTTGCAACCATTCCCCTTTAAAGGATGGTTGTATATTTAAGATTAAGATAGTGACATCCACTCCTTATTAAAGGTTGGTTGTTTCTAAGATTAAGATAAGAATCAGATTGAGGTAAGATAAGATGGACTAAGATTAAGAGGAACATTAGTTACGGAGTTTAATAACTAACTCTCTAATTAAGGGAACGCATTTAAGTCGTTCATTGTGTGTGAACTTTGTTTGTTCATATCTGAGTTGTGGTTTACTGCACTTTCTATTATGTTGTGCATCTAATCAACCTCCATGCTATCGACAATTAGTCGTCGTAGCCACGTTAGCTTGGGGGCCATGAGAGGATAGTACCAGCATTCGTGCTGACCCCCTCGGGGGCTTCTTTTACTACACAGGTGAACATCAGGAGGCGGCTATCGCAGGAGTAAGAGAGGATACAGTTGTTAAGGTTTAGTGTGGCCTACGAGTTGTGCATGTACACTCGTATGGCAATTTTGAGTTAGTAAGATGTATAGGTTGTTAGTGGATTGTAAGAAGGTTATGTAAATGATTATGGTTGTTAGACTAATGTTCGGTATATTCTGTAGTCAGACCGTGGCAAGGTCCTGGATTGTAAAGAATTCCGCTGTGACTTGTGTATATATATATTTGTTAAGTCGAGACCACAATTGGATTGAGTTGGGTGTTACAGATTAATACAGATAAAGCATGCAACCGGACTTTATATTACTCTCGTTGTGTGTGTGTTTCTTTACACTAACCCACGAGACTGAGTTTGGCTACTAACTAAGTTTAGTGCCTAATGAGTTAAGGAGAGGAATTGTATGTTGATTGTAGTTGGTTAGTACCTTCTAAGGTTGGTAAGTTTGTCACTAACTGGAACTTAAGTGGGAAGTGAGGACCCGGGACTGACTCCGGTCATGCATGCTAAGGAAAAGGGGGTCGGTATCTGAATCAGGTCCGCCCTCCGCTTGAGGACTGTCTTCGGACTTGTTGCCTAGGGTCGGTTGCCGGCCCAGCTACACTGGACTCCCGTCTAAGGTAGGAGGCGTTAAGATGGTGCGGTAGGATCACCTAAATCCTAAGATTAAGTTAAGTACAACCACTTCTAAGTGAAGAACGGTTTGTATACTGAGGTTTGAGTTAAGGACTAAGACTGAGGCAAACTAAGTTTGGACTAAGGACAAGGGGTATTGAGGTTTGAGGAGTCATGGGTTAACTCACTTACTAAGGGAATGCAGTTAAGTCATTCATTGTGTGTGGACTATACTTGTTCATTGAGGATTGTTGTTTATTGCACTTCATATTGTGATTGTGTTTCTAATCAACTCTCATGCTATCGACAATTAGTCGTCGTAGCCCCGTTAGCTTGGGGGCCATGAGAGGACGTACCAGCATTCGTGCTGACCCCCTTTGGGGCTGTTTTTATTTTGCAGGTAAGCGTCCGATGAGGAGTCACCCTGAGAGTGGGGGTGGTTAGACCTAGGATGGGTCGTTTATTTTGAACACGGGCTGCGCCTGTGCGCCCGTCTGTTTAGGTTTAAAACTGTTGTAAGATTATGTAATGACTTAGATACTTAAGCTCGGTTGTTTGGCGCTTTTGGGATGGATTGTAAGCTTTGGATAAGTAATGTATAACGTAAAGAACGGTATTTCTTGATCAGACCGTGGCAAAGTCCCGGTATTGTTATATCCGCTGCGACGTTTTATGATTAAGTGTCAGGATTTGCGATAACCACGTTAAGGCTGTGGAACGGTTTTTCCGTTTCATCTCCCTGGGTTTTGCCCATTTGAAGAGAAAATGGTGCCAAATTGTAGCTTGGAGCCTCCTCTTTCTTCTAAGGTAAAAAGTTCCAAAGAAAATTCATTTTTCTTCACCTTTCTCTCTTGACCGATTTGCTCTTTGTAACATCTCGTTTCCTTTGATTTGGGTCATTGTTGCAACCCTCCAACGTGGAGAAATTCCCTTCTTGATTCAAGGGTGAGAACCCCTCTCAAAATCTCCAAAGGTAAAACCCTAACTTGTGTTCTAAGCCTTTTTATTGAATTAGAATTCTCTAAGGGTTTAGAAGGATAATTAAAATGCATTTGTGTGTTTCTTGGGTGTTGGGATGGAGTTTGACAACTCCATTCCCATTTGACCGATTGTGACCAAGAAGAGGAGATGAGAAGCTTGGAAACAAAGAATGGAGGAATAAGGTAATTAAGTTACCCTAATGCTATTTTGAATGTATTAGGATTTGGGAATGGGTAAACAAATGAAAGAACCTAAACTATTGTATTAATATTGAAGTTTATGAAGTTTTGAGTATTTGTGAATTAGCAAGTGAATTGTAGGCCTTAGAGCCAAATAAATTGTGTATGTGTATTGGTATGGTGGATTGAGGAAGTAATGATGTATTGGTATTGTAATTGAGGAAGTAGTGGTGTATGGAGATTTGGTATGTGTGCTGATAGAACCCTTGTGGTTTGGCTAGTTTTAGGCTGAATTATATAGTGGTATGAGTTTTGGGTGATGTTAGAAAAGGAGCCAAGTTATGGCAAAATTTGTGTAGGAATTTAAGTAGTTTGAGTAGTATTGTGAGTAAGGAATGACCTAGGGAAAACTAGGTGTTGATGGAGATTGATTTGGGTTAGGAAATCACCATGGAAAGACTTGTTAAGGAGGGAAGAATGAGGCAAGAAAATCTGTAGCATTTGTAAAAGTAGAAAAACTGTAACTGAAATACCCCTAACCTTTAAAAATTAATTAAATGATCTATTAATGATCTAAATGATTAATAAACACCTAAATATTATTGGGGAACAATCTAAAAGATCTCAACAAGGCAAAACACGCCTTAACATCGGTAAAGCCAAAAATGTGCTGTGAAACACCACAAAGATTGTATGACCTCAAATAGGATCCAAAGTGGATTCCTAAGTATTATAATGAAGTAAGGAACACAAAAAAACCGTTCTCAAGGAGAACTAAGCTCAGGAACACCCTGTGACACAAACGTGCACTAAAACACCTTAAAGCACGTTTTTGTGAGATTGCCTTTTAAATTGATTTTTATGGGCTTAAAAATTATAATTATCCTTAAATATGATATTTAATCATATTATATCATATTAGGAATTTAATTCCAAATTTACAGATTTTTACAAATTTAATATTAAAATATTAATAAAACCCTGAAGTGGGGCCCGTATGAGTCAAAATGACCAAGTTTGGTCAATGGGCAGTAAATGACCCATTTAACCCCATGGAAATCGGCTGCAATAAGAGAGGAGGCAGCATAAGTCCTTGATTGACAATAATTCCTACCTAATACATTTACTTTTTGAAAATTAACTTACTTTTTCAAATAATTCAAGCCTTTCCACTCATTTCTCCCTTCCTTGTCCGTTTCTCTTCTGCACAGCCGAGCTCTCCCCTTCCTTTGAAGCTCTCAAGTCTGTTCTTGAGCATGGAAGGCAAGCCTAGCTCCTAAGCTCCTAATGTAAGTGTTTTAATGTCATTTTTAGCTCTTTTTCTTCATCTCTTCACTACCAACACCTAAATTTTGTGGCTCAACAATTCCTATGGCTTATTCTCAGTGTTCTAAGGTTAGAACAAGAGCTAAACTCGGTTGAGACCAGTAGAGGGACCAAGGTTGTTCAAATCTACATTTTAAGGTAAAAATGTGCTTTAAGCTCATAACTTTTGATTCCCTTCGATTTTGGCTGTGAAACTTTGGTCATAGCCTCATCTTCTTCTCCTTTTCATGTGGAATCTGTTGGTTAGTCATTTGGAGCAAGGGTGACCAAGATCCAAGAGAAATACTCTCTTTTAAGGCATTTTTCCAAGGTAAAACCTAGTAACAAGATAACATTTCGAGATCTAACTATTTCCAATGTCAATATGGTGGATCTAACACCTTGTGGTGTGTTTGGTTCAGATCGAAACCACCTGAACACTCCTTGCATTTTTAAGGTGATTTTTGCCTTAAATCTTACATTAATATTCCTTATGGTTAAGCTCAAGCTTGGAGTGTAACCATATCTTGTTTTTGTGTATTAAACATGTCTAAATCATGTGGTGATTTTTCCTACAAGTGGCCGAGAGCATACAAGGCATAATCAAGGTAAACACCTTAAACTTATGATTTTTACAATTTTTAAGCACATATATATATATGGCCGAGAGTGAAACTTCAAATATAGGTCATATTGACCTAAAAATGAAAAAAAATGGCTAAGATAAATTAAGCTAGTCATTTAAGAGATTTAATTAACATAATGGTCAAATTATGACATTATGTGGAAAATAA
Source organism: Limonium bicolor (assembly GCA_023374045.1). Lineage (NCBI taxonomy): Eukaryota > Viridiplantae > Streptophyta > Magnoliopsida > Caryophyllales > Plumbaginaceae > Limonium > Limonium bicolor. The sequence goes on along the minus strand of CM041782.1, from coordinate 65,646,302 downwards.
TTAAACCTAAGTGAGGCCGAATATATATGCCATATTTTGAGACATTTATTGTGTAATTTATTTTGCAAGTTCAAGGTTGTAATAAGGCCATGTCATTAGGCCATTTTAATTTAAGTTTATAAGCTTATTTAGTTTTATTTATGCTTATAATTAAAATTGGGGCCAATTCGTAATTACTAGGAAATTAGAAAGCCGTGGGCTTAATTTAGAACAATTTAGGGTTTTTAAATGAATTTAATAAAATTATAACATTTTATAAAGTTTTGGGTCAAAATTGTAAAAATAGAAAAGTATAGGTTATTAATAGTGATTACCAAAAAATTGGTTCCCATTTGGTAATAGAAGTCAAAGTTGACTATATAGGAGACTTTGACCAAGTTTAGAAAATTTAAGAAATTAAAATACTACCTTATAATAAGATACTTATTAAATTGTAAAAGATTTATAAGACTTGAGGTAGTAATGTAATTACCGAAACTTAAGGGTGCTAAATAGAGTTTAGTAAAGTCCTTAAGTTATTAGAAATTTTTAGAAGTTTATTTGGTTAAATTTGGAGCTCATATGAATTATATAAGTATAATATATGGTATTTTATAACATTGTTACAAATAGGTAACAAATATATAGAAACCGAGATTTAGAGGAAAAATAAGGGTAAGAATGATGTTTATAACCTTTTGGTATAGTTTGGTAATTTTTGGAGTTATATATAAGGTTTTAGTAAGAAATGTGTATAATATATGGTTTTAGTGGAATTAGAAAACTATGTATTAGAAATTGAGAGTGAATGGTGGTTTTATAGAAGTTTAGTGGTTATAGGTAAAAGTTGAAAATATTAAGGGCCATTTGGTATTTTATAAACAAAATATGACTATAGGTTATAATTGCTTTAAATGACTTAAATGTCATAAGATATGTGATATAACAATAATGTAACATTACATTAATTAAGTGGTGGGTTTTGTAAATATTTAAGGACATGGGTGCTGTTCGAAAATAACAACATTTTTAAATGGAATTTATAATATGGTTTTAATGTTATAAGAATTATAACATTTATAATATAAGAAGTATTCATTAAAAAGAATGAATATAGATTATAAAACTTACCATATAATAAATAGTTTCATAATACACATATATAAATAAATATATGTAATGGTGTAGAAAATATGATTTGGTTCAATAATTATAAATTACCATAATTAAAATGATAATAGATAAGGAGAAAAGAATTATAAACATTGGATATCGAAATCCTAATGTTAGAAGTATACATAGAATAATAAGGACTTCAAATAATCAAAAGTATAGTTACAAATGAATTATACCACATTAAAAAAAAAGAAAAGAAATGAGACAAACCTTAGAAAAATAAATACTAAGGTGAGATTGTATAGTGCATGACAAAGAACCGTACATGCAATAAAGAAACAAACTATACGATCTACAAATATACATTGGCTCACATGCGATAACAAAGTCCAACAAATAAGTCTATTAATACACAAGATAAGACTACTCATGTAGTGTAACACTCTTCCAATCTCAAGGTAAACCCAAAACCCGACAAACATTGATAGTTAATAACGGGGGGTTAACCGGGAGGTGTTAGTGACGGTACAGCGTACCGTAGAATCGTGTTGTGTATGCTAATGTAGAATTATGTATTGTTTAGATCGGTTAGAGACAACACAAGGAGCATAGGATCTTGCTGATTCATACTCCACCGTAATACATCAGGGTGAACGGTATGTTGTTATGTGTCTCTGATTGTCTCTGAGGGCTTCCTCAGTTCAGACTTCTGTGTGATCTGTGATAAGATTGTTTGTCTGAATGTGATAATTAATATGCATGAATTGTATATTTATAGCTGCTTATTATTTACTGTTGTTGAGTTAACAGTATTGGTTCGTATATATGAACCTATATATAAAACGAACTAGCGGCTATGGTGCTATCTTATATGAAAAATAAGGGACGTCAGAAAAACGTTGTAGCACTAGGATAATAATACATATATATTATCCCAGACTTTCATACGGAGCATTGACCTTTCTATACGCCGCTCTCGTATCTAACACTGGATCCCGAGTTTACAGACTCCGGATTGGACTAATGACCTTAGTCTGCTGTGTTAGAAAATTTGGTAATGCGATGCGATGGTATAATTAAGTAATTAATGAATGGAAGTAAAGCCAAGAGGATGTGGCTCTTGGTGCGCGCTGTGATCACAAAAACGATACCAGGATGTCCGCGTACGGGTCCGTAAGTATCAAGAAAATTTCCCGTGAGCTAGAATGGCTCGTTGGTCGGAGACTCTACCGTTGGAGTGGCTACTGCCGTGGGTGACCCGCCATAATATATGGGTACTAGAGACATGTCGTTTTAATGAGACATTGTCACTAGGTATAACTGAACAAATAATATAGTTGAGAATTATACAGTGGCGAACGATATTGGTTTCTATACCATGGACGAGAAATAATACTGGTTATCATTCTCGTTGTTTCGCTTGGTTGTTCATTGGTTATACTTGTGGTCATATCATACATGTTGATGGTTGTGTTTATTGTATGGATGTTACTGTTAATTGTTTACAGTTTTAAATATTAAAACGGTGTTGCATGTAATGAACCTCATGCTCTCGACAAAATAATTGAGGGGTTTTTGGGGGCATGACGGGGCATGTGATGACATACTCAGCAGGGGCTGATTCCATACCACAAACCATCTTTATTTCAGGTGATTAGTTGGTGGGTCGCAGCGAGGCGTGACTATTGTATTACTGTTGGTGTTAGACTTGGTACGGGTGATACTCAGGTTATTTTGGACTCGGGTTGTTTAACCGAGGTGTATTTGGTTTAGACGCTTGCGGTCTGTAATAATTGTTGTTGTTAGATTTGTTTTAAATTGTTTAAGTGCTGCTATCTATCTCTTGTGGTCACTGCGGGAATACGTTTCGCAAGTTGATTAACAGGTAAATCGTTATCACTCGTATGGGCGGGTGATAACAGTGACACCATTAGGGCGATAGTTATTATTTTACCGCTGCGAGATATTATTGTGCACGACATTTATAGGATTATTAGGAGCCGAATTAGTAGGGGTGTTACAGTAACAGTGGGAAAACTTGACAGTAAATGGTGTTTTGTAACAGATTGGTATAGTGGTGTATTAGGCTAGTTTAAAATGATTAATTAGGGTCAAAACACCCTAGATTATATGTAGGAATATTGGGGAAGAGATTGGTAGAAATTTGGAGTTGAAACATAATCAAAAACTAGCATATATGAAAATACTGTAACTAGTCCGGGTTGCAAACCAGCACACAAACCCGGACTAGCATAAAAAAAACGACAAAATGTTATATTGAAGGGATGGTCCGGGTTGCAAACCAAGACCCAAACCCGGATCACCCCAAAATTCCACCCGAGAGATTTACAATAGCATGGTCCGGGTTTGTAAACCCATCCCTAAACCCGGACCACACATAATTCACACCCGAGAGTATTACAGATGCATGGTCCGGGTTGTAAACCATGCCCTAAACCCGGACCACACACAAAACGTACCAGAAGCTGACCAACTGCATTGGTCCGGGTTTGTATCCCCGGACACAAACCCGGACCACCCCAAAAACTGTCCAGAATGTGTTTTCTTGCATTCTAATGAAGGGGGATTGAATGGTAATGATAATATAAGGTAAGTAAGACTTAATTAATGATGTTTAAAGGTCATTAAGGCCATGAACAAGTATGAGAAGTAATTAGGAAAGTTGTAAGTATATGAACATTAAGTTAAACCGAAACAACGGGATAACGGGGTAAATATGGGAGTTGTGATTATTTGTGCATCGTATGAACATAGTGTTAATAACAATGTTGGAAACATTATCAGTGGAACAAGTGTGAACCAAGGAACAAGGGAACACATGGTAAAGCTAACTCCGGTGAAAGGTATGATTTTCTCATGCCCCGTATGCTAACCGAGTTACGTTGATTTGTGTGCTGTATGCCGGCTAATCAAGACTAAAGCATGAAAACGGTTTATTGCCTTTCTTTGCATGTCTTGCTGTATGTTGTATGAGCTAACCTTTCTTGAATTGAATGCGTGGCTTCAACTAGTGCGTAGATCGGCTCATAGATGAGTCTTGTTGTGTAGCGACTCGTAGTAAGAGTCTTATTGTGAACGAATGGAATAATAGCAACGCACTAAGCTATCGAAACGATAAACGATAACATAACCCAGTGAACTCACTAGAATGTGAGAGAGTGTACGGGAGTAACAACCTCCCGATAACGGTAGGAGAACCAAAATGAATAATCCACAAACAACAAGTAGTGGAAGTAAGTAAGTAACCTCTATTGGAGGAATTAATCTTGGTGCAAAACATGAACCATGAGAGTAGTAAAGAATGGTGGGGGATCTCCAAACCCCTTAGCAATTAGTCGACCCATTATGAGAGGACCCGACTGATGTGAGTAATGACCCGAACTTGAGAGTATCCGATATGTTGGGGAAACCCTTAAACCTGAGGATACTAGACGGTAGTAATTCCCTAAGCCAGTGGAGGTTATCGAGAGAGATACTTCTAGGCTAATCCGCGAGATTGTATTATACTCTGAGAGAAGAGTGTTGGGAATATGAGTAGTCCGGTAGGACGGACATTTGAGTATTTGAGGAGCTAAGCGTATAGCCCTCGTATTGTAGGTCCGGTGGCGAGTCTTTTGTATGACTCCGCCCGGAGGCCAAAGTAACGAGTATTGAGTATTGCGTACGTATGAGTAAAGTAATGAGTATTGAGTAAGAACGAGTATGAGTATGTAGTGAGTATCGAGTATTGAGTATGTATGAGTAAGTATTGAGTAGCGAGTACTTATGAGTAAGTAAGGAGTATTGAGTAGAGAGTACACACAAGTATGGTAACGAGTATAGAGTATGGATCGTGTACGAGTAAAGTATTGAACATGGAGTGTTGAGTATGTAAGAGTAAGGAGTAGGTGTGAGTAGAGTAGCGAACATCGAATATAGTACGAAGAGTAATGAATAAATAACAAATACGACTGGTTGACCATCGAATTGTCTTCCTTAGTAAGTATTGAAATTGTATGTGTATGTAGGTATTGTTGTTTGTATCGTTGTAGCATGAGTATGTATGTATGCATGTAAATGAACTCCATGTATATTTGACCCAAAGTATCGATGTACGCGGGTTAGCACGCGGTATATCGAAGGTCATGCGCAGCGTAAGCTGACCCCCTCGGGGGACCGTTTTTAGTGTGCAGGTACCCGAAGCTGTTCACCGTTCGAGAGAGTAGGACGGGGACCGCTACGTAAGCATGGGTAGTGGTATAGTAGGGATTAGTATTTGTATTGTAATGCGAATTGGAAGTTCAAACTGTAACGGTAATTTAAGGATTGTAGTATACTCGGTATAGTATTGTATTGGAGTTGTAATTGAATTATGGTTGAGTATGCAAGGGAAAGTGATGTATTGTGTAGAGTACTTGGTATGTTCAATTCATCAGACCGGTAGTATGTAGTAGTGTAGCTAGCCTTGTTAGTCACGTGGGTGACTAGCGGCATTGTACACCCGCCGTTGAGTATGTATTATCCGCTGCGAAGGTAAGTAATTGTACAGTAATGACGGTATTAGCGGTAGGGGTGTTACAATAGTTCATTAAATAACTATAATTAAGCATTAATGGAAGCTTAATAACCATTAAAATTAAAGAAACAAGAAAAATCCGAAAAACGGGCCCGGTTAGTGAATCGTGCTAAAACCGGGTAAATTAATGAGCGTTTTCTGTAAAAAAACAAAAAACACTCCAACATGTATTACTGTATGGGGCCGGTTTTTAAGAGGGCTAATTATCTTTCTCTCTCTCACACACACTAGAAGACAAATAAGTAAAGTAGTCAAAAAGCAAAAAGTAGAAAAAGTAATGAAAGTCAATTTAACACTCTCTCTCTCCCATTCCTATCCTCTCACCCACGTATTTCCCTCCCCCTTTCAGACTTCTCCTTCCTCTTTGTTCTGCTGGGGATGATTTTAGAGCTCCTCAAAACCTTCCATGGCTTCTCCATCTTTTCTAGCTTGCCCAAGCTTCATTTAAGCCCCAAATCAAAAATAAATTGCATATTCTTCTTCCCCTCATCAAGCTCTACATTTCTATCTTTTCAAAATTCCAAATGGAGGAGTTTGACCTCCATGGGTTTTGGGCATTTGAAGAGGAAATGGCATCAAATTGAAGCTTGGAGTCTCCTCTTTCTCCTAAGGTAAAAATTTCCAAGAAAAACTCATTCTTTCTCCATCTCTTAGTGTAGCCGATTTTCCCCCATTGTAATGCCCTGTTTTTCTCTCTCTTTTGAGCATCATTCCAACCTTCCAATGGTGGTGGGATCATCTTCTTGAATCAAGGTTAAAACCCCTCTTAAAAGACTCCAAAGGTAAACCCTAGATTTGATGTTTTAAGCATTTCATTGAATTAGTATTATTCCAAGGGTTAGGATTTTAATTACACTTATTTTGTGTTCCTTGGATGATGGGAATAGAGTTTTGAAACTCCATTGCCCACTTGACAGAATTTGAGAAGAGGAAGAGCAAGAGGAGAATTGGAAAAGAACTTGGAAAAACTTAAGGTAAGAATTCCACCTTAATGCCATTGTGATTTCCTTAGTATTTGGGATGGGTTAAATTAAATAATGAACCCAAAATAAGTAAGGCAATATGTTTGGTTGAGGTTAGAGAAAGTTTGTGAATTGCTGTTAGAATTGAAGGCCTTAGAGCCAAGTGATTTGAGTATGTATATTGGTATTGTTGTTTGAGGAGGTTTTGGTAAATTATGATTGATTTGAGTGCTGGTAGGACCCTTGTATGGGTGTGGCTAGTTTAGGATTGATTATGGTGAGAATGGATGAATTTGGATATGTTAGATTTGTAGGCAAACTATGGTAAAATTTTAGTAGAAAATAAGCATTTTTAGATGACTTGGTGAATGGGAGAACCAAGATGTGTATTGGGTTGAGTAGAGATGTCTAATAAGCTTGAAATGGTAGATGGAGGATGAATATGTGAGTGTGTAAAATCTGTAGCAAATGGGTGTTGAAATGCATTGGAGAAACTAGAAAAGCGCTAGTGTGCAAAATCTTGGAAATAGAGATTGGACTTGGGTATAGGTAGTGCATTTGTCTAGGATGGAATTGTAATGGTCAATAAGTAGATTGGTGAAGTTGGTAGAGGGTAGTAACCCACCAAGAGGAAGTTAGAAATGCACAAGTGTGCAAAGTGTAAAAATGCAAGAATGGAAAAGTAGAACTTAAGCAAGAATTGAGCAAGGATTGGACCAACGATTTAAGGTGGTTTAAGGAGTGTTTTAAGGTGTTTAAACATGTAGGAAACATGTGGAAATTTTATGGAATGATTAGGGGTGGATTAAGGGTTGATTTGGGGTTGAAAAATCACCTAAGTAGCAGTTTTTAGCAGGGTCCGGGACCTAGGTTGGGAACCAAGTCCCGGACCGCATCAAAAAAAGCCCTGAGAGTTAAAACTGCAAGTGGTCCGGGACCTAGGTCCAGGACTATGTCCCGGACCAATAGTAAAAATGAGCCGAGAGTACTGAAATGAGTTGGTCCGGGACTTTGAGTCCGGACCAAGTCCCGGACCACCCCCAAAATTTGACCGAGAGTGTTTTTAAGGGTTCTAAACATGGGGGAATGAATGGTAATGGTTTTAAATAATGTTAAGGCCTTGTTTGGTGATATGTAAAGGTCCTAAGAAGTGTAAACAAGTGTAGGAAATGAGTGAGAAGTAAGAACATAAATTGACATGAGTAAAACTAAGTATAACGGGGTAAGTACGGGAGTAGTAACTATTTACGTACCGTATGAACTTGGTATTAATAGCAATGTTTGAAACATTATCAGAGGATCGTATGTGAACCGAGCAATGTGAGATGCCACGGTAAAAGTTAAACCAAGGTGTAAGGTATGATTTTCTCATGCCCCGTATGCTAACCGAGTTACACTGATTTGTGTGCTGTGTGCTTGTGTGCCGACCTAATCAAGATAAAAGCATGAAAAATGTTCTATTTCTTGTTGTATATCTTGATGCTTGTTGTGTGTACTAACCTCCCTTGTATGCTTGCATGGTCTAACTTAGAGTTGTAGGCCGACTTCTAGTTATGTAATGATTGGTTAGTGACTCGTAGAAAGAGTCTTCTCGCAAACTAACGAGAATGTGTGAACACACGAAACTATCAAATTAAGAATAACGATAACGCAAACGTAAGAACTCACTAGAGTGAGAGAGAGTGTACGGGACTAGTAAACTCCCGATAACGGTTAGAGAACCGAAAGGAATAACCCACAAAACAATTACTAGTGGAAGTGTATAAGGAACCTCTATTTAGAGGATTGATGAAGAATTCAAAGACATGAACTTTGAGAGAAGTAAGGAATGACAAGGGATCTCCAACCCCTTAGAAATATAGTCGACCCACAATGAGAGGTCCCGACTAGTATAATTAATGTCCCGAACATGAGAGTAATCGATATGTTGGGGGAACCTTTAAATATGAGATTACTAAACATTGGTAATTCCCTAAGATAGTAGAGGATATCGAGAGAGATACTTCTAGGCTAATCCATGTGATTGTAAAATAACTCCGAGAGAGGAGTGTTGGGAAGCTGAGTAGTCCGGTAGAAACGGACATTTGAGTAATTGAGGAGCTAAGCGTATAGCTCCGCTTTTCATTATAAGCCCGGTGGCGAGTCTTGTGTATGACACTGCCCGGAGGCTGTAAGTAATGAGTATTGAGTATGTACGAGTAAAGTAGTGAGTATTGAGTAAGGAGTAAGTACGAGTAAGGTACTAAGTATTGAGTAATGAGTAAGTATGAGTAATGCAATGAGTATTAAGTAATGAGTAAGTACTAGTAAAGTAATGAGTATCGAGCAAAGCACGAGTAAGGTAATGAGTAAGGTAACGAGTGAAGTAATGAGTGAAGTATGAGTAAAGCAACAAGTAAGTAAGAATATGATTGGTGTAAGCCTTATGAACCAGAGCGAGGAGAAAGAGAGCATCCGATTAAACCGGATAATGAGTAACTAACATGAACGGTTGAGTGACGAATTGTCTTCCCTCGTAGGTATTGAATCTTGTGTATGTATGTAAGTACTGCTGCTTATAACGTCATAGTAAGTACGTATGCATGAAAATGAACTCCATGTATTCGACAAAATAGTCGGCGTACCCCGGTTAGCACGCGGGGTATGCGAATTTCATATGCAGCAATTTGCTGAGCCCCTAGGGGCACCGTTTTTATTTACAGGTACTTCGAAGCTGACCACCGTTCGAGAGTGTAGGACGGGGTTGCTGTATATGCACGGGTGTGGAGTAATAAGAACTGGTATTGAATTGTAATTGTAACTGTTGGATGTAAGACCAATTGGTCATCGGTGAACTTGAGGAACTTAGATACTCGGTATAGTATTGAGTGAATATTGTATTTGTATAATATGGATTTGAGGTCTGTATACGATTGGTGATTTGATTAAGAATTGGAATGTATTGTTTGGTATAGTATACTCGGTATATTCAAGTCATCAGACCGATAGTATGTAGTATTGTAACTGGCCTTGTTAGTCACGTGGGTGACTAACGGCATTGTACACCCACCGTCGAGTATGTAATATCCGCTGCGAAGGTAAGTAATTGTGAGGTAATGACGGGATTAGCGGTAAGGTGTTACAAAAAGTGGTTTCAGAGCTAAGTATCGCTCTGATGGTTGAAATACCGAGTTTAGGAAAATACCAAGTTAGGAATTAGAGACTTAGGGCTAAGGGTTGAGTGTTAGCGTGTGATGTACGCTAGTTAGGAACTTCCGTGTGAACCGGAAACCTAAAACAACCATACCTGCCCTCCGCAACCCACAGTATTAAGTTGGGAGAAGAACGCCAGAGAGATGGAAAGACCTCTCACACTCGGGTAAAACCCAATCTGGCAGTTACAAATAAATCTTGTAAGGAGAAGAACCTGTCATACGGTAGATTCCAAGAACAGGAATCCCGGAGACGGTTCCCGTTTGAACGGCAATGACCGCACTTATTGGCGGCATATCGAAGATCCTAAACACAGGATAATGAAAGTAACGACACCATGGGGCGACGTGCTTCACAGTCGCGAGAACCATGAGTAGCCAGCAAGAAGAGGAGCACAACCGCGCAATGAAGCGAGGAAGATAGAGTAACAAACCCGAGACAAGAGAGTCTACGGACTATAATGCTTGATAATACCAATAATGGCATATAAACTGACTAAGGAATTAGTCGAGGTTGGATTAACACCAAACCTACACGCCAAGAGGCCGTAATAACCGAACGATATAGTTCAGATAACTATGAAAGTATTTATTAAACATACACCTATAGGACTACAACGTGGTTCCTAAGGATAAGTCAAGTCTCGATAACCATAGTGAAGGTGTGAGACACCCGGTTTGACGACAACCATGTCAAGAACACTGAGAAATGACTCAGGAGATTGATCTCTAAGATCAAAGGATCAAGGGAAGATCTAATAAGACCACCAAATATGGATGGAAACGATACCGTAACCGGTATACATTAACCGAAAAACAACCTACCCGCGCACTTGCCAAGGCAAGTGCAGCAAAGGCAAGACAGTTAGAAGACTTTCAATAACCGACAAGTACTTACTAAAGTACCGCTATGGCAAATGGAGCAATTACAGGATCACCAATCCTAAGAATTTGAAACAACGAAACCTTGGAAAGGCCGAATGGCCCGACCATCATATATACAAACACACCAGTCAGCGAGAAGCTAGACTTGGTCAAGACCTCAGACATGGCAACACCATGAGAATTTTCTTTCAAACCCAGATCTTCTTTCAGACACAAACCTTCCTTTTAAAACCTAAACATTTCTTTTAAACCTCAGATTTTAAACCAAACTAGATAATCAAGGTAAGTTATCATAGAATGATACAAGAGGAGTTGACAATAGAATACTTTACCTAGGCGTGTGACGAGCACTACGAGTGTACCCAAATGGATGTGGGACGACTACACTCCGAAGGAGCTTGTGGGCCTGGCAGACCCTTTTTGCGAGTTAGTCAGGTGAGTGGTAACGTGCCAATAAGGTACCCCACGTATGTATACAAGTAGTGTACGAAACACGGGAAGTAGTTGACTCCGTTCTACGGACCATAAGGTAAATTCAAACCGAAATAGTTGGATACCTCAAACAATCGAAGGAACTCAGTTAAGCTTACGAATCGAAAGGAGTCAAGAACTCACTCCAGGAGAACGATTAAGAGTAGGAAGTGCGAGAAGCACTAGTAATTGAGCAAATACATCGGATATGTCTCAAGGATATTGAAGTAAAGCATATTAGCTGAAATGGAAACCCCGCCGAAACACAAAAGGCAAGGCCTAACATGAACGTGCCAACGTTCAATGGACAAAACGAAATACCCAGAGTGATCATATAAGGTACCGGAAAATAACATTCATCACCGAAGAGAATATCAAACCAGTTATAAACATAAGGAAAAACATCAATGGTCTATCCTAAGAACGGGAGACTCTATAACCCTCAACGGGATAACTCAGATCCAGAACCGCAAGGTAGGATAACAGACTGGACATACTCATAAATGTCAGGCAGATGTAATGGCATGATCAACAACACCCAGGAGCAATCCATAAAGGGTATCAAGTAAACAAAGTTGAACGAAATGTCGTGAGAAGAACACCAGAATTGGAACGAACACTCAGTTAGAATACCGAAGGGATCCCGCTGGCCAGGGAATACCCTAAAGTAATAAATGATACAGATCAATACCAAGATATTTAAAGGGTATCCAACGGACGGAAGCGTGATGCGATGATCCCATCATGGAGCCCAGTAATACCTTCAAGCCATTTGATGGGATATGGAGAAACAATGCTTGTAAACCGCCTAAGATGAGCTGAGCTCTAGGCAATGTGGCTAGTATGCCATAAACCTACAACAAGACACAACCCAATGGTTGCAAAAACGATTGTGAACGATATGAAGAGTTGCCAAGAATGGCACCAGTGAGATGGTTTAATAACTAACGAGCAAAGATACCCCTCGTTATTGTGGTACCACAAGAGCAAAGAACACACAGATCCCAAAGAAGAGGATACCATCAATAAATGTCTGAAAATATATCCCTTTCAGAACTACTAATGTAGTGAAGCTTGAGCATACAATTATTTCCAAGTAATGTGAAATAAGCTTTGGAAGTAATTATTGGAAACCGGGGAGTAATCAGTTAAGAAGAAATACCGTATGTGGAAATGTGAAGTGGAAAACCAATAACACTCAAGGAGCACAGGAACACAAGTATAATATATTCAGTAAACAACCAAATGAACGGCGAACCATTATATAAATGGTGGAAACACATGAGCCGATGCCATGGAAACCAAGGTCGTAAGCAAATACGAACATGGTGCGCAGTAAATGACCAATGTACCTCAGTAATCACATAATGCCATGGAGTTGTTAAATACGAGATGGCAGACAGACCGGGCAACAAGCCAGGAGTCTGCACCAAATGATGAAGCACCTCACAAACGAAGTTATGTTCATTCCTATTGCGATCATGAAATACCCCGAACTTAAATTTAGGGATTAAAATAATTCTAATATGTATTTAAGGGCCTAACAATGCCTAATTAATATTTGTAAGGAAAATAAATCCAAAAGAAATAAAGAAACGCTTAAAAAGCGAAAAATGCTAAATAAGCGTTAAATAACCATAGGAGGTATGAGACCTCGGTTAGCGTATTATATGGATTCCAAAGGTTTATTAAGACCTAAATAATATATGGGAACAACTCCCGAATAAAACGGATCCAAATAATGAATTAAAACGCTAATAGAGCTTTAGAGCGCGTTTCTCAAGAAAACCCAAAAACGTGACTTTAAGTGGTCAAACGGACCCGTAAAAATTATAAATCATTAAATAATAATTATTAAGCATTTATGGAAGCTTAATAACCAATAAAAATAAAGAAACGAGAAAATTCCGAAAAACAGGCCCGGTTGGCGAATAGTACCGAAACCGGGTAAAATAACGAGCGTTTGCTGTAAAAGACGAAAAACGCTCCAACTAGTAGTAATATAGGGGGCCGGTTTTAGCTATTAATTCATCCCCTCACACACTCATTAAGTAAGTAAAGAAAGAAAGAAAAAGGAAGAAAAGTACATAAAGCAAAAAGCAACTTAATTTTCTCTCACCTCTCATTTCACTCATCCCTCTCCTATCTCCTCTCTTCCCCACCGATTTCTCTTTCTTTCTCCCTGTGGTGCTGGCGATTTTGAGCTCCCCATTACAACCATGGCTTCTCCATCTTCTCTCCCATGCTCCATCCTCATGTAAGCTCCAAATGTAAAAATAATTACATATTTGTAACCCCCTCATTCTTCTCTACATTTCCCTCTTTTCAAAATTCGAAAAGGATAAGTTTCATCTCCATGGGTTTTCCCCATTTGAAGAGAAAAGCACACCATTATGGAGCTTGGAGTCTCATCTTTCCAACAAGGTAAAAATCTACATGAAAAACTCATGTCTCCACCATCTCCTTTCATAACCGATTTTTACCCATATGTAATGCCTTGTTTTCTCCCTCTCTTTTGAGCATAATATCAACCTTGCAATGGTGGTGGATTCACCTTCTTGAACCAAGGGCTAAAACCCCTTCTAAAACTCTCCAAAGGTAAACCCTAGAATTTTCATTTTTAACACTTCAATGAATTAGTGTTAATTTAAGGGTTAGTATATTAATTGTAGTGTTTTGTGTTCATTGGGTGATGGGAATGGAGTTTGGCAACTCCATTCCCCACATGGACGATTGGGCAAGAAAGAAAGAAGAGGAGAATTGGAAAAGAGAATTGAAGGAAATAAAAGCCCAAGGTAAGAGCTCTTCACCCATGTTAAATTTTAGTGCATTAGAGTAATGGGAATAAGTAAGCCAATCTAAAGAACCCAAATAATGTATTAGTAATGTAATTGTGGAAGTTGGAGTATTTGTGAATTAGTATGTGTATGGTAGGCCTTGGGGCCAAGTGTATTGTGTATGTGCATCAGTAATGTGGATTGAGGAAGTAATGGTGAATTGGTGTTGTAATTGAGGAAGTAATGGTGTACTAAGATTTTGTATGTGTGCTGGTAGAACCCTTGTGGTTTGGCTAGTTTAGGAATGAATTTGGTGAGGATGTGCATGTGTGGCTAGGTAAGAGAAGTAGATGAACTATGGCAAAGTTTTGGTAGGAATATGTACATTTGTGGATGACTTGATGAATGGGAGAACCAAGGTATGTATTGGGGATAGTAGAGATGTTTAATAAACATGGAGTAGTAGTTGTGGTAAGAGAATTAAAGGATGTAAAATCTGTAGCAAGAGGTATTGGATTGCCTTGGAAAAACTAGGTAGAACTAGAGTATGAGACTTGGTAAAATGAATGTTGGACTTGGGTATAGATGGTGCAATTGCTTGGAAATGTAATTGGGATGCTAGGAGTACCATTGGTAGAGGAAGTATTGAGTGGTAGAAGTTACAACAAAACTCTGTAGCATTAGAAGAGTAAAAACTAGTATAAGTGTTGGAAGAGAAGTGAGGGAATTGTGTAAGTTGTTTGATGGAATTAGTATTGGATTTGGTGGATGAACTAAGGCAACTTTTAGGGCCTAAGTAGTGAATAAAACATGTGGGATTAAGTGTAGGAACAATGGAGAAGTAATGGGTGAAAGATAGAACTGAAAACAGAAATAAAAATGCAAATACTGGGCCGGACCGACCTTGGGACCGGACTTGCAAGGTCGGTCGAGCCCAGATTTACAAAGGACGGAACCCTTCTGGAATGGACCGACCTTGGGACCGGACTTGCAAGGTCAGTCGGCCAGAAGAATTTCCCGTAATGCAACCTACTGGAATGGACCGACCTTGCGACCGGACTTGCAAGGTCGGTCGACTCAAAATTCGTCCGTCATGTAAGCTACTGGAACGGACCGACCTTGCGACCGGACTTGCAAGGTCGGTCGGGCTAAAATCTCACGTTAGGCAACTTACTGGAATGGACCGACCTTGGGACCGGACTTGCAAGGTCGGTCGGCCCTGAAATTCTCCAGCGTAATCCTCTACTGACTTCGACCGACCTTGGGACCGACCCTGGGTAAGGTCGGTCGAGTCAAAACTTACAAAAAAATAAAAATAAAAAAATAAAACTATAAGATTATGATTAGTATATATATATATATGTATATGTATACCCACCTATACATATGTGCATATATATGTAAGTATACCATTGTTAAGCAATGAAAAGTAAGTAGATAAAATGTAAGTATAAGAATGTGAAGACTTAGTAAGTATGAGTTAGGAAGCGTAAGGATAATCGAATTAAATTAATGATAGTTAGATTAATTAATCGGTTGTATGTATATCATAGGATTGATTTGTGAAAACTGGAGGAACGTTGGGATACAAGTACAACAGTGAAAGGTATGATTTCTTCATGCCCTGTATCCTAATCTGGTTACCCCGATTTGTGTGCTTACTTGACCACCAATAAGATAAATGCACGAATCGGACTATATTGCACCTACTTGTGCTTGTTTATATTGTTCTTGGTATAATTCTCTTGAACAATAGTTTGTATAATTCATGAAA
This sequence comes from Limonium bicolor, assembly GCA_023374045.1. NCBI lineage: Eukaryota > Viridiplantae > Streptophyta > Magnoliopsida > Caryophyllales > Plumbaginaceae > Limonium > Limonium bicolor. Next base: position 65,630,571 of record CM041782.1, on the reverse strand, counting down.
TATATGAATGATGATGTGGTGTAACTGAATCTTGTATTGTACTTATGTATTGTATTGCATTTCGTATGAATGTGTATTGAGCAATGTATTTGTGCATGTGGCTTGAGTGTTGACTTCTACTAAATTCCTAACTACCTAACTCCTAACTTAAGTGAGTAAACCGGAATGAGTAGAAGTCCGATATAGTTTCGGCCACGCGTGAGGATGAGGAGACACAAGAGGTTGGATCCGATTCCTGGTTTGTAAGCTAGTCCACGGCCCAAATCCCTTAAATGGGTAGCATCCTGGATTGGTGAACCAAGTAAATCCCGGTGGTGGGACGGAGTAGTCCCCAGGCCGGAGGTCCCGACGACTTAACATGAGTAAGAGTAAGAGTAAGTAAGTATGTATGAGTATGAGTATGTATGCGTATGTATGGAGTAACGAGTAAAAGAGTAATCTCCACCCGATTAACCCGGGTGGACCAATGAAGCTAACAAGAATGGTATACTGTGTATGTAATGAGTATGTGTATTTGGAAGAAGGTAAGTATGTATTGGATGGTTGTATTGTATTCCTTGTATGAATGTAGTGTATGTATGTATGTCTTGCGTAAGTATTATTGTATTGTGTATAAGAGCATGTATGCATGTATGTTTGTATGAAAATGAACTGCATGTATTCGACCAAGTGGTCGGCGTACCCTCACTAGTACGCGGGGTATGCGGTTATCATGCGCAGCGAAAGCTGACCCCCTAGGGGGAACGTTTTTAGTGTGCAGGTACCCGAAGGGAACATGATCAAGGTAAGAGACCGGCGGCACACCCTTGTATCCAGAAAGTAAGTAGTTGGGAGGAATGGGTAGTAGATAGACTCTTAGTGAGTATGTATGATTTTGGAATAGGCAATATACTTGCATAAGGATCCTAGTAAACTCGGTATGTGGATTATATTGTATTGTACCTGGAGTATTGTATAGAATGCAGATGGTAGTATTTACTTGGTAAATAGAGTATGTGTTGTAGTTATGTAGTACTCGGGATTCCGGTCCATCACACCGATGCTGTATGTAGTAGCAGTAGCCTTGTTAGTCACGTGGGTGACTAACGGCATTGTATCACCCACTGTATGTAAGTATGTATCCGCTGCGTGTATCTGATGTGTAAGGAGATTGGATGGTAAGCATTGTATTAATGGTAGGGGTGTTACAAAATGTGGTATCAGAGCGAAGTATCGCTCTGATGACTGGAAATACCGAGTTTAGGAAATACCGAGTTAGGAACTAGAAGCTTAGGGCTAAGGGCTGAGTGTTAGCATTAGAGATATGCTAGTTAGGAACTACCGGTGAGTACCAGATACCTACAATACCAGTCCCGTCCGCCGCAAACCCCATTGTATAACTTGGGAAAGGACGCCAAAGAGAAGGAAAGTCCTCTCATACTCGGGAAAACCCGATCTGGCAGTTGTGAAGCAATTACACAGTAAACAAGAACCGACATATAGTAAATTCCAAGGATTGGTAGCCCGGAAATGGATCCCGGTTAAACCACAATACCCGCACTCCATAGCGGTGGAACGAGCACTCCAACCACGAGGAGGCTGCAACTTACAACAGCATGGGGCGACGTGCTTAGCAGTCGCGAGACCTAGCTTGACAACCAGCAGCAGGAAAGAAGCACTAACCGTGCAATGGAATGGAAAAAGGAGTAATAACAGAACCCGAGACACAAGTCTACGGGATAGTAATACTTGAATAATACCACCAACGGTATGCTAGCTGACTAAGGACATAGTCAGGAACGGTTAACTCCAAAAACCACAACACCAATGAGGTTACAATACCTGTCCAGCATAGCTTACACAGCTACAAGAACAACCATGAGATATAATCCGATAGGACTACAAGGGTAGTGCCTAAACAAGGTAGGCTCAGTAACCACCACAAATGTGTGGGAACGAGCCACAAGGAACGACACTAAACCAAATAGAATGGGAGTCTCCAAGGATTGGAGAAACATCCCGATTATCAACAATCACGTCAAGATCATTGAGAAGCTACCTAAAGGATCGAGTATACCAATTATAGATCAATAAGATCAAGGGAAGAGTCAATACGACTAACAAATGCGAGTGGAAACAGTACCGTGATCGGTATATGATTATCCAAAAACCACCAGTACCACGCACTTGCCACGGCAAGTGCAGCAAGGACAGAGATACGTAAGGGAACTTTAACACACCACAGGTACATAGTAATGTACCGTGACTACGATGAAGCAATTACTGGATCACAAATCCTGACACTGAAGGAATGGAACCTTGGAAAGGCCTAACGGCCCGACCACTGTATTTAGAACATACCGGTCAGCGAGTTGCTAGACTTGGTCAAGACCTCAAACATGGCTATGCCATGAGAGACTTCTTTTAACACCGAACCATGATTTTAAAACCCAAAATCTTCTTTCAAAACCACAAATTTCTTTTAAAACCTTGGATTTTAAAACCAAACCAACAGAATTACGGTGAGTATCATAAAATGATACAAGAGGAATTGACAATAGAATACTTCACCTAGGCGTGTGACGAACACTACGAGTGTACCCAATTACGGGATGTGGGACAACTGCACTCTGAAGGAGCTTGTGGGCTTGACATATAGTTAGGTAAGTGGTAACGTATCAACATGGTACCCCACGTTGTATACATGTAGTGTGCGAAACACGGGGAGTAGTCAGCTCCGTTCTACGGACCATCAGTAAGTTCAAACCGGAACAGCTGGACACCTCAGACGATCGAGTGCAATGGAACTCAGAGAATTCATCTGAAAGTAAGGAATAAGAACTAGAAAGTGCAAAGAGCACAGACTAGTAAGTGTAGACATTGGATATGTCTCAAAGACATCAAATAAATACTTGACAGCTGGAGGTATACCCAGCCTGAACACAGTAAGGCAAATGCCTAAAGTGATCACCACAATACTCAATAAACGGGATAGAATTCCCAAGAGCAATTACAAGATTACCACTAAACATAACCCGTCATCGAAGAGGATATTTAAACCTAGTCTCAAGCGCTAGGAGCAAGTGTAAACGGTCTACCCAACGACGGGAGACGTTATAAACCTAAAGGGAATAGCTTAATACAATACCATAAGACGGTATAGAGGACAACACATGTTATAAACATTAGCCGGATGTAACGGCATAACTACAACACCCAGGAGCGATCCTTGAAGGGTGTCTGAGCTAACAACAGTGGAACGAGTGTAATGATACGAGCACGGAAGCTAAACGAACACTCGGTTAGGACACCGAAGGGACTTCACTTAACAGGAAATACCCTAAAGTACTGAGAGGCACCTATTAATACCATTTTGCCTAAAGGGCCTCCTATGAACGGAAGCGTGATGTCACGACTTACCATGGAGTCCAGCAATACCTCCAACCTATGGGGTATACAAGGAGTGGAAACAGGTATAAGCAGCTTGCAAAGAGCATAGCTCGCAACAATACGGCTTAAAAGCCATAAACCAACTATGTATGTAAACCTTAATGGTTGCGTAACCCACACCATTTGATAACTAGACTTGCAAGAGATATTGTCTCATACGACAAGAAATCAACAACTGGACCATCAGTTCAACCCCATCATCCTGAGTGGCTTGGAGTAATGGCCACCTCAGTGTCACTGTCACTAGAGCACCAGTCTAGTATACAGTTGACGGAGTTTAATTACCCCTCGTGCCTTCGGTAGCAATTATAACACGAGGCATAAGAATCAGGATAATGCCAACATTGGCTTAGTCCATATGTGGACACTACGAGAAACCCAAGGGAAGGTACCCTCATTAACCGAAGACCACCAACGTGGTGAAGATGTGAACCCTTAGGAAGGCTTCCACCTATTATAACAGTGAAGCCCACGCAATAGATATTGCCAAGGGGCGATGGAATAAGGAAATGAGATTTCCAAACCATTATGACTTAAGAAGTAAGCATACCTCATATGCATCTAAGCATGTGTGAACCATGGTATAAACACCAACAAGGTGAACCTCGTCATGAGATCTATGAGTGGAAACAAGCCTCTCAACAAGAACTTCATCTATCAATGATAGAGCGGGACCAGAAAACCCTCGAAGTTTCTTGGGATGTCCCGGTGATGCACATACGAGTAGATCTACACAGCTAGAGCCTATAACCAACGCTCAGCACGGGAAGACAATAATTGTCAGAAACAATCAATGAGAGTGCACATTGCACACCAAGAATGACCAACGCTCAAGAGAGCTTATAACCCGAGGAATTATCTCATCCCTGGTCAACCAAGATACTTGGTAAATTGTATCATAAATGATGATGGAATGTGAGGTAAGCTAACCTACACATGAAACCTAAAATGGAAGAACATCTCCACATTAGGAAGATATTAATATTGTGGTATGCTACGACAACCGTCATACACACGGACATTGGAAACCCCAGGGTATTCATACCATAAGGGAATGGTGCCAATGACAATGGCAATGAGTAAAGAGAAACTATCACAGTAACAGAAACAGTAAAAGCGATGTTGTATAATGAGTAAGAATACGGTGCGCAACAAGCAACCGATATGAGGAAGTAGCAGATAATTACACGGAGTATAAGTACGAGATGATAGGTATAAATATTCTTTCCTATCACATAAATGACTTACTGTCAAGCGTTTACGCCTCTGCACTCTGTATGACTGAGTGTTTTTGGTATTGCACTTGTGCAGCTAATGATCTAATGGGATGGCTAGGGATATGAAGAATGTAAACCGTAGTGAACCCTTCTTTTCACCAACAAACATGGCATAAGGCCAAAGAAGCATGAAGAGTGTGCAATACACTAACAATCACAAAATGTGAATTCCAATGGAATAAAGGTGAAAGGAGACTTAAAAAGTCACTAGGACCAACGCATATCAACGCAAGGTCATACAAGTAAAGAACACTTGTACTGAACCAGAAGAACTGGTGTAATCCAGAAGCTATCGACAACAGAGGAAGCACTATAACTAAACAGTGGCTTAGCCTCGCCAACAATAAGTTGGAAGACCTTAGCGAATAATCGTGAGAGTACGGATAGTATGTATAATAGATTACCAGAAAGCTGGTTATAATCTAAACTCATTGAGTTCAAAAGCGGTAAAAGAATACCACACTTGTTTGTAAACCTTATTCCCGCAATAAAGGGATAAAAAAGCGATGAGTAACACATCTATAATAACCAAAAAGTGAATTAAGCACTAAGGTTATCAGGGTCGCGCAGGAGAATCTAGTGGGCCCTAGCTAAGGAATGTAATACACTCAGTAAGTATGCGAGATTGGCTGTTAATGCCTTAAAGCCTAATAGGCTAGAACCAAATTGATTGTGAGTTAAATAAACTCATAGAGAAATTATTGGTACAAGAACTGAACCATTGGTATGGTTAAGACCCCTGGACCAAGAACATTATATAATGAACCGTAATGAAGCTAAAATGCTTCAAAACGCCCGAACTTAGTAAACCAATGTTCAATATTAACATATGGGAGATTACGTGGGCGTAATCCCTTTTAAGGGGGGTAGAGCGAAAACCGCTTAGTGTAAGTTTTGTGAATAAAACACATAAACCATAATGTGCATAGCACAAATGAGAATCAAATTGATGATTGATACTATGTTAAATAAACATAAGTACTCATTCATATTGTAATTATGGTAACTAGACATTAGATATGCAAATACCATAGGATGAATGTACCCATGTTGTAACCCAGTGTAAGAGTATTAGTAAAGAAGAGTAATGAGTAGTGGACGGAGCTCCACAAGTATTGTAACCCTTAAAGAAGTAGTACGAATGGATTAAGAGTGGTAGAGGAATGTAGCCAGGAGTAGTGTATTCGTAAGTATGATATTGGAAGTAAATCGAGGACAATTGAATTTCATAAGTACTGTAGTCCTTAGCTAGAATATTTGAGATGAAGAAGAGCAGTGAATGGAAGTAGTAACAGTCGATGAAAGGAGCATTTAGGTATTGAATCTTGAAGCAAGTATTTGGAAGTAGAGTGAGGATGATGGATGGACTGAATACCATCCTTTGGAGTTGTATGAATTTAAAATCATGACTAGGAAGAGTAAAAAGATAGAAAATTGAAATAATCAAATTATCTGTTGTTGAAACTGATGTGGGAAGTCGAACTTGATCCTGATCAGATCGAGGGAAACCGAACACAAACTGGAGTGGAAAGATAGTTCAACACTGGTGCTGATCACATCAGGGACGATTCTTGAAGCTCCCCTTAAGTGGTCAAAAGAATCACATAGGATAGAAGTAATGAATATAAATTGGAATTTGGAGTTGTGTGTTTTAGAAAACTTTTAATTGGTAGTAGTGAAAGAATTCCTTTAGTATGGAGAATGAGGATCTGCTAGAAGTGTGTACCCAAGAAGATAGTAAGGTAGTATGTTGTATTATTCCAAGGGCAGCGGGACATAGAGGAGTCCTGTGTCTAGATGACCGGAGTGCCTGCGGGATTATATGTGTATTGCACTGCTTTGGGGATAGCTTTGCACTGTATGTATGTATAGAGATTGTAATGAGGAACCGGATGGTTGGTAGTAATGCGGATTGAAGTAACTATTGTATATTGGTATAGTATGGTATGTAGGAACCTTGAAGGATGGATTTGGGAATTGTAAGGAGGAAGAATGTGCGACTTTGGCACTAGACAAGCATAAAGGAAGTAAGTATAGTAATCCCATAACCTCGAACAACTTTGAGGACAAAGTTCTTAAGGGGGGTAGATTGAAATACCCCGAACTTAAATATAAGGATTAAAATAATTCTAATATGTATTTAAGGGCCTAACAATGCCTAATTAATATTTGTAAGGAAAATAAATCCAAAAGAAATAAAGAAACGCTTAAAAAGCGAAAAACGCTAAATAAGCGTTAAATAACCATAGGAGGTATGAGACCTTGGTTAGCGTATTATATGGATTCCAAAGGTTTATTAGGACCTAAATAATATATGGGAACAACTCCCGAAGAAAACGGATCCAAATAATGAATTAAAACGCTAATAGAGCTTTAGAGCGCGTTTCTCGAGAAAACCCGAAAACGTGACTTTAAGTGGTCAAACGGACCCGTAAAAATTATAAATCATTAAATAATAATTATTAAGCATTTATGGAAGGTTAATAACCAATAAAAATAAAGAAACGAGAAAATTCTGAAAAACGGGCCCGGTTGGCGAATAGTACCGAAACTGGGTAAAATAACGAGCATTTGCTGTAAAAGACGAAAAATGCTCCAACTAGTAGTAATATAGGGGGCCGGTTTTAGCTATTAATTCAGCCCCTCACACACTCATTAAGTAAGTAAAGAAGAAAGAAAAAGGAAGAAAGTACATAAAGCAAAAAGCAACTTAATTTCTCTCACCTCTCATTTCACTCATCCCTCTCCTATCTCCTCTCTTCCCCACCGATTTCTCTTTCTTTCTCCCTGTGGTGCTGGCGATTTTGAGCTCCCCATTACAACCATGGCTTCTCCATCTTCTCTCCCATGCTCCATCCTCATGTAAGCTCCAAATGTAAAAATAATTACATATTTGTAACCCCCTCATTCTCCTCTACATTTCCCTCTTTTCAAAATTCGAAAAGGATGAGTTTCATCTCCATGGGTTTTCCCCATTTGAAGAGAAAAGCACACCATTATGGAGCTTGGAGTCTCCTCTTTCCAACAAGGTAAAAATCTACATGAAAAACTCATGTCTCCACCATCTCCTTTCATAACCGATTTTTACCCATATGTAATGCCTTGTTTTCTCCCTCTCTTTTGAGCATAATATCAACCTTGCAATGGTGGTGGATTCACCTTCTTGAACCAAGGGCTAAAACCCCTTCTAAAACTCTCCAAAGGTAAACCCTAGAATTTTCATTTTTACCACTTCAATGAATTAGTGTTAATTTAAGGGTTAGTATATTAATTGTAGTGTTTTATGTTCATTGGGTGATGGGAATGGAGTTTGGCAACTCCATTCCCCACATGGCCGATTGGGCAAGAAAGAAAGAAGAGGAGAATTGGAAAAGAGAATTGAAGGAAATAAAAGCCCAAGGTAAGAGCTCTTCACCCATGTTAAATTTTAGTGCATTAGAGTAATGGGAATAAGTAAGCCAATCTAAAGAACCCAAATAATGTATTAGTAATGTAATTGTGGAAGTTGGAGTATTTGTGAATTAGTATGTGTATGGTAGGCCTTGGGGCCAAGTGTATTGTGTATGTGCATCAGTAATGTGGATTGAGGAAGTAATGGTGAATTGGTGTTGTAATTGAGGAAGTAATGGTGTACTAAGATTTTGTATGTGTGCTGGTAGAACCCTTGTGGTTTGGCTAGTTTAGGAATGAATTTGGTGAGGATGTGCATGTGTGGCTAGGTAAGAGAAGTAGATGAACTATGGCAAAATTTTGGTAGGAATATGTACATTTGTGGATGACTTGGTGAATGGGAGAACCAAGGTATGTATTGGGGATAGTAGAGATGTTTAATAAACATGGAGTAGTAGTTGTGGTAAGAGAATTAAAGGATGTAAAATCTGTAGCAAGGTATTGGATTGCCTTGGAAAAACTAGGTAGAACTAGAGTATGAGACTTGGTAAAATGAATGTTGGACTTGGGTATAGATGGTGCAATTGCTTGGAAATGTAATTGGGATGCTAGGAGTGACATTGGTAGAGGAAGTATTGAGTGGTAGAAGTTACAACAAAAATCTGTAGCATTAGAAGAGTAAAAACTAGTATAAGTGTTGGAAGAGAAGTGAGGGAATTGTGTAAGTTGTTTGATGGAATTAGTATTGGATTTGGTGGATGAACTAAGGCAACTTTTAGGGCCTAAGTAGTGAATAAAACATGTGGGATTAAGTGTAGGAACAATGGAGAAGTAATGGGTGAAAGATAGAACTGAAAACAGAAATAAAAATGCAAATACTGGGCCGGACCGACCTTGGGACCGGACTTGCAAGGTCGGTCGAGCCCAGATTTACAAAGGACGGAACCCTTCTGGAATGGACCGACCTTGGGACCAGACTTGCAAGGTCGGTCGGCCAGAAGAATTTCCCGTAATGCAACCTACTGGAATGGACCGACCTTGCGACCGGACTTGCAAGGTCAGTCGACTAAAAATTCGTCCGTCATGTAAGCTACTGGAACGGACCGACCTTGCGACCGGACTTGCAAGGTCGGTCGGGCTAAAATCTCACGTTAGGCAACTTACTGGAATGGACCGACCTTGGACCGACTTGCAAGGTCGGTCGGCCCTGAAATTCTCCAGCGTAATCCTCTACTGACTTCGACCGACCTTGGGACCGACCCTGGGTAAGGTCGGTCGAGTCAAAACTTACAAAAAAAAACTATAAGATTATGATTAGTATATATATATGTATATGTATACCCACCTATACATATGTGCATATATATGTAAGTATACCATTGTTAAGCAATGAAAAGTAAGTAAATAAAATGTAAGTATAAGAATGTGAAGACTTAGTAAGTATGAGTTAGGAAGCGTAAGGATAATCGAATTAAATTAATGATAGTTAGATTAATTAATCGGTTGTATGTATATCATAGGATTGATTTGTGAAAACCGGAGGAACGTTGGGATACAAGTACAACAGTGAAAGGTATGATTTCTTCATGCCCTGTATCCTAATCTGGTTACCCCGATTTGTGTGCTTACTTGACTACCAATAAGATAAATGCACGAATCAGACTATATTGCACCTACTTGTGCTTGTTTATATTGTTCTTGGTATAATTCTCTTGAACAATAGTTTGTATAATTCATGAAATATATGAATGATGATGTGGTGTAACTGAATCTTGTATTGTACTTATGTATTGTATTGCATTTCGTATGAATGTGTATTGAGCAATGTAGTGCATGTGGCTTGAGTGTTGACTTCTACTAAATTCCTAACTACTTAACTCCTAACTTAAGTGAGTAAACCGGAATGAGTAGAAGTCCGATATAGTTTCGGCCACGCGTGAGGATGAGGAGACACAAGAGGTTGGATCCGATTCCTGGTTCGTAAGCTAGTCCATGGCCCAAATCCCTTAAATGGGTAGCATCCTGGATTGGTGAACCATGTAAATCCCGGTGGTGGGACGGAGTAGTCCCCAGGCCGGAGGCCCCGACGACTTAACATGAGTAAGAGTAAGAGTAAGTAAGTATGTATGAGTATGAGTATGTATGCATATGTATGGAGTAACGAGTAAAAGAGTAATCTCCACCCGATTAACCCGGGTGGACCAATGAAGCTAACAAGAATGGTATACTGTGTATGTAATGAGTATGTGTATTTGGAAGAAGGTAAGTATGTATTGGATGGTTGTATTGTATTCCTTGTATGAATGTAGTGTATGTATGTATGTCTTGCGTAAGTATTATTGTATTGTGTATAAGAGCATGTATGCATGTACGTTTGTATGAAAATGAACTGCATGTATTCGACCAAGTGGTCGGCGTACCCTCACTAGTACGCGGGGTATGCGGTTATCATGCGCAGCGAAAGCTGACCCCCTAGGGGGAACGTTTTTAGTGTGCAGGTACCCGAAGGGAACATGATCAAGGTAAGAGACCGGCGGCACACCCTTGTATCCAGAAAGTAAGTAGTTGGGAGAAATAGGTAGTAGATAGACTCTTAGTGAGTATGTATGATTTTGGAATAGGCAATATACTTGCATAAGGATCCTAGTAAACTCGGTATGTGGATTATATTGTATTGTACTTGGAGTATTGTATGGAATGCAGATGGTAGTATTTACTTGGTAAATAGAGTATGTGTTGTAGTTATGTAGTACTCGGGATTCCGGTCCATCAGACCGATGCTGTATGTAGTAGCAGTAGCCTTGTTAGTCACGTGGGTGACTAACGGCATTGTATCACCCACTGTATGTAAGTATGTATCCGCTGCGTGTATCTGATGTGTAAGGAGATTGAACGGTAAGCATTGTATTAATGGTAGGGGTGTTACAGATCACATAAGAGATTTACTGCCAAGGGTTTACGCCTCTGCACTTTTTAGGACTGAGTGTTTTGGTATTGCACTTGTGCAGTTAATGATCTAGTGGGATAGCTAGGAATATGAAGATTGTCAATCGTGGTAAATCTTTCCTTCACCAACGAACATGGCATAAGCCAGTTAAGCGGAAGCTTTGAAATAAACCGTGCGGCCTAAGGCTAAAGAAGCACGAGGTGAATTCCATTGGGATAAAAAAAGAAGGAAACCTATGAATATTTAGAGGACCGATGAATAGAAATGCAAGGTCGTACAAGTAAAGGACACTTGTACAGGATCAGATAAGTGGGCATAATTCAGAAACCACTGACAACATAGGAAGCACTACATGCTAAGTAGTGGCTCAACCTCAACCGACAACGAGTCGGAGGAACCCAGTGAATAATCACGGAAGTTTGAAATAGTATGTACAACGGATTCCAAAGAGCTGGATAGAAAACCTATAACTCATTGAGTTCGCGTAAGGTAAAGGAATACCACGCTTGATTGATAAACCTTATTCCCAACATAAAAAGGGATAAAAAGGTGATATGTAACATATTAAGAATAACGAGAAGGGCGAACAAACCCAAGTTATCAGGGTCGCGCAGTAGAAGCTAGTGGGCCCAAAACTCTAGGGTTAAATATACCTAGTGAATGAATGGCTAATCACCAATGCCTTGAAGCCTCTAAGGCTAGAACCAAACCCGGTTAAGAGTTAAATAAACTCCGATGAAAATTCTTGATTCAGAGACTAACCGATAATACGGTTAAGACCCTCTGATCAAGGAACATTGTATAATAGACCGCAGGGAAGCTAAATCACTCCACGACGGCTGAATGCCTTTGACCTATGTCCAATGTTGATACACGGTAGATTACGTGGGCGTAATCCCTTTTAAGGGGGGGGGGGGGTAGAGTGAAAACCGCGAAATGTATGTTTTACGTGATAAGTGCGTAAACTGTAATGCGCTTAGCGCAAACGAATTTGGTTGGATGATTGGTACTTATGTTACATAAACATATGTATCCATTCACAGTGTAAATATGATTAATTATGAGGTTTGAAGAGGAAAGGAGTAGAGAAACTCCAGGGGAATGAGAACCCCGATTGGTAATAGTATGAGAAATGAGTACGTTTGGGAGATTTGATGAGTATAAATCGGTATGAAACCGGTGTATTTGATGAGTATAAATCGGTATGAAACCGATGTATTTAATGAGTATAAATTGGAGGATAGAAAATTAATTGGAAAGTATACCTTTGAATTTCTTAAGTATAGTAGTTGGAGATAATGTAGTAATAATTGATGAGACGATTAGTAAGTGAATTCTAGAAACTGAAAAATGTATTGATGTGTGATTATGACTAGCAAGATTAAGAAGATAGAAAATGAAATAATGATTGACTAGTTGATTGTGTGAATTGACGTGGGAGGTGGAACTTGATTCGCTAGCGATCAAGGGAAACCGAACACAAATTGGGGTGGAATGTAACACCCCCGAATAAACTTCCAATAGTACAACCCAAGCTCCTAGTCATATTACATGATAACTATGCAGCAGATTCTCGATATCATCCGGGTGCTACAGATGCCAACCACCCACGTGGTTGACATACCACATCACTAATACTAAGTTACGGTCTGCATGACTAGAAACAGCCCTCCATAAAAACTCATGTACAATATAGATACAATTCCCAAATACCGAGTGTCTACAATAAAAATACCAAATCATAGTCTGAGAATTACATCTCGGGTTTAGTAACAACCCATACACTAAACATACTACACAATTCAAGGATTATGCTGGACTACCCCCATGGTAGCCAACCCGCCTACGCTCCGTTATCGTCCGGCTCAATACCTGTAAAAATTGGGTTGTAAAGGACTCAGCAATCTACGCTGAGTATGAACGTGTGTAGCCCGTATGTTGCCGGGCCACACGAATACTTGGTCGAATATTATTACCAATTACATGCTATAAAAAGCAGTAAAACACACCACAAATATCATGATATCATACACACTTTAAGGTAGCATAGCAATATCAACAAACATCCAAGCATAACATGCTGGCATCACACACAGCATCAATCACGCAACCAAGCACAACGAGCTGCTAGTATAGCAACAACAATCATGTAAGTAATAGAACATGTGCATAGGTATGTTATACTCATGATCCTCACTATGGGATCATTCGAGTGTTGTGTGTTTTCATTTCTGTTCTCTTGTTCCCTTGTAGTGTATTTTCTTTCTCTTTCCTTGCACCTGGTCTGGGGATATAGTTTAGATCCCGTGACCATCTCATGTAGGTGCTAGTCTTTCCTTGTTTCTTTAAGGGTTACTTGTGAATTCTCTTATCACCACCATTTGAAGAACGTCTTCTTCATAGCTAATCCTCCATTCCCGGATAGCTCTTTCTCTCTCTGTTGTTTTTAAATGTTACTAGCCACTGCCCCGGATACCAAGGGTCTGTCTCCCTATTCCTTTTCAATGTTACTAGCCTCTGCTCCAGATACAAAGGGTCCATCTCCCTATGCCTTTTCAATGTTACTAGCCTCTGCTCCGGATATAAAGGGTCCGTCTCCCTATGCCTTTTCAATGTTCTAGCCTCTGCTCCGGATACAAAGGGTCCGTCTCCCTATGCCTTCTAATGCTCTGGTCTCTACCCCGGATACAAAGGGTCCGTCTCCCTATTCCTTCTCCATGTTACTAGCCTCTGCTCCGGATACAAAGGGTCCGTCTCCCTATTCCTTTTCAATGTTATGGTCTCTACCCCGGATACGAAGGGTCTGTCTCCCTATTCCTTTTAATCTTATTGGTCTCTACCCCGGATACAAAGGGTCCGTCTCCCTATTCCTTCTCAAGGTATTGGCTTATCATTATCTTTGATAATTCGACACCATAGTGGGTGTCTTTAGAGGTCTGATAAGTGTCCAAATGAGCATGATTTATAGGTGTATTTCATATATAATATTAGCACTTTTTCTTGCTCATTTCTCCACTTCGGTTAGTTTTCCTCTAGTTTATGTTTTATTGTTTATCTCACAAATTTATTGTTTTAACATGAGGAAAACCAAGCTGGGAGTAAAGTAGACGAAGAGACAAACGCATAGACGCAGACGGCTCGAAAAACGGAGTCCAAACGAAGAATCTAGAGCCAGTCAAAGTTCGCAAGACTCGCAACAAGTTGTGTCCGCCCAGAACCACGAGGACACTTAGGCGGACAGAACTTGTGTCCGCATGACACAAGGAGGACACTTAGGCGGACAGCCCTTGTGTCCGCATGAAACAATGAGGTGTGTCCGCATGAAACAATGAGGACAGCCCTTGTGTCCGCATGAAGCTACGCGGACAGGACAAACTTGTCCGCCCCATTCTACGCGGACAGCCACGCGGACGTGACTAAATTCAGACGCGAACAGTTTTCTTCTTCGCCGACTGTCTGCAACTTGCTTCTGCCATATCCATCTACTCCGCAGTGCCTACCTTAATTCCCTCACGCGTCTTCAGCTCTGTCCCCTGCAATTAATGAGCAATCAATGCTGTTCCACTCCAGATCTGCCTCTTCCCTTCGTCTATATAAACCCAGCACCTGCAACCTTAAACGGACGTACGGAGAAAACCAGAAAATCAGACCATCGCTCACCACATACCATTCGCTTTCATTAATTCTCTCCCGTACACCTCAATTACCATTCGCTTCCCCAGAACTCAAACACTCCAATTCACTCATTCCACATACAATAACCTACGTACACGCTTCACTCTTCGTTCTCTTCATTTCTCCATTCACCATCCACACCTCCGCATTAATATTACGTCCAACCTCTGTCTGACTTATTACCAGTTAATATGTCAGGCTAAGGAGGATTTGCTCCAGGCAAAGGTTTAATTATGGTTTGTTTAGTTGTGTAATCTATATTTCTACCGGTTAAATAAATTCAGTTTGTTACGATTAAAGTTTTGTCTCTCTCCCTTTTAATAAATTTCATCGATTTATTAAAAAGCCTCTAAATCTGTTTTTTCTGATCGGTGACGAACAGATGGTTAATTAAGCCGTAAAACTGTAGAACTTATTTCATCAGATAAGTTAGTACAAGTTGCAAGAATAAAATTCCTCACACTCCTCTGCCGTTTACACGCATTTTGCTTGAGTTTTCATCGGACCTTGCATTTTCAGGTAAACGAGTTCTTATGAGTTTTCATCGGACCTTAAGATAATAACAGGAATCTTGCCAAATTATTTTATTAAACCGGTAGAGATAGCACAATTAATCAGATCATATTAACCTGAACCCGGAGTCCCGTTTAATTTAACTCCAGTTCACTAAATCAATCTGTTATTTACTTTTCAGAAACAAGTCAATTAACTCCCCCCTTTTGTGACAAGCTTAGGTACTACTTATTTCACTATAAGTCCCACGGTTCGATATCCGGTCGCTTACACTTTACTATACTACTACGACCGGGATTTGTTTGCAGCCCGACGTTTATTTTGAGTTTTCTTTTCTTTACTTTTAATTTCACCAGTTCTTACCACTCACGATTACACGTCTGCAAAATGGCGCCGTTGCCGGGGACTTGATTTAATCTAGTCCCTAAGCCCCGGATAATTCACCTGTTATATTATAATAACCTGTTAATATTATCTTGTTAATAATCTAATTTCGGACATCTGATTTGGACATCTGACTTCTGACTGACTTGGACATCTGACTTTGGACATCTTAATATTATTGTCATTTAATTTCCATTGTCCTTAATTTTCTGTACATTAACTACTAACTTCAAATTTCCAGTATACTAACTACTAACTTAAAATTTCCGTCATTTAATTTCCTGTCATTTCAATTTCCATTGTCTCTAACTACTAACTTACAATTTCTGTCAACTAACTCCTAACATTTTTATTTATTCTAACACATAACGAGTTTCTTCTCTCTGTTTTGAGTGGTGTATGCCTTTTACCAGGTCACACAGCCTCCCGGAAAATATTAATAATCACACGGTTGGTTATATACCAGAGATCGAGAGAACCCTTCTACGCAACCTCAGGCAGAACCGAACTCAACAAAACATTACCACCACAGTGATAGAATCTGACCCGGAAGCTGAAATGGCAATTTCACCAGCAACAGTTCGAAACATTAACAGGCCGTCGAATCTAGGACAACAGCCTGCCATCATCCTTCCTCACCTTAGCCCATCCGAATACGATGAGGGGCAGAAGCTGAAGCCATATCATCAGATTCGATGTGTGAAGGAGTTGGGCATGTTTGATGGCACCAATCCTGACGAAGCCCTGTTACATGTTACAAAGTTCTTGCAACATGCCAATAGTCTCACTGCGACCGACGCAGTACTACAGTTTGCAAGACTTTCATTATTCCCTCACAGCCTGACGGGAAGTGCGAGCAAGTGGTATCATAGCCTTACACCAAGTACTATCGGTACCTGGGACGACATGGCCACCAAGTTCTACGACAAATTCTTGCCCCCGAGCCGAACATTGGAAATGATTGCTGAAATTTACAATTTCAGGCAGCCAACATCGGAGAATATTTGTGAAACTTGGGATCGCTTCAAAGGACTACTACTCACTTGTCCTCACCATGGTCTGACGAAAGAACAAGTATCATAATTTTTTTACAAGGGCTTGATCGGTCCATGCAGAACAATGGTACTGTCCTCGCTAGGGGCTGACATTCTAAAGAAGCCAGGAGCACAGTTTCTGAATAGCATGGAGTCTCTCTGTGAAGAAATCAGAGACTGGGCCTCCGGAGGAACAAGGAGCGGTACTCCAGGTTTATATCATGTTGGGGAAAGTGATAACAAATTTGACCAGCTCATGAAAAGCCATGAACAACTCATGGAGAGCAATGCTCAACAGGCAACAAAAGTAAGTACTCTGCAGAAGGTGGTTGAGCAGATGGCTATGAACTCCTACCCCCAGCAAGCTAAGTCGATGATTTCCCGATCATCTACTACCCCTCCAGGCTATGCTCCTCTACCTCAATCATCTCCAACTATTTCTTGTACGCAATGTTGTGGGCCTCATGACTACGAACAATGCCCACAACTACAAGAAATAAAAGCAGCGGAGGAAGCAAACTACATCACCAACAATCAAGGGTACAGACAACCTTGGCAACGCAACATGCACCCAAATCTTCGCTACTCAAACAAAGAAAATATCCAAAACCCACATACCCTACAACCATCTCCAAATTACAGACCTCAGTCTAATTTCTAAGGAGGCCCAAGGCAATATCAACAACAGCCTTATGCAATGAAGCTTCATCGAGCCGACCAACTCCACCTCCTTCGAATCCTGAGTCTGAAATGTCTCAAATGCAAGAGATGTTCAAGGCAATGATGGGTAAATCCAGAGATACGCAAGAAGAGGTTGCTGCATTGCGCAAGGACCAAAAAGCCCTACAATCACAGATTCAACAGTTACTCACTCAACAAAGACCACCTGGTCAATTCCCTTCACAGACTAACCCCAATCCAAAGGAACAAGCGAATTCAATCCTTATAGACGATGGTACATTCCAATCAACAAACTTGTGTACAGTCTCCTTAAGGAGTGGAAGGGAACTTGCCACCAGAAAAGGAAAAGAAAAAGAAAATCATGAAGAGGCCTACATCAATGACGAAGAAACTACCAATCCAGCTTCACCTCCCTCAGAAATCCAAGTTCCTACTCCTGCTACTCCACCTCCATCTCGAGTTACCATCGACATCCCAACTTCCACTCCTAGAAACAGTGAACTCCCGTTCCCAAACAGGATGAAAAAGAAACACCTAGATGAGCAATTCTCTAAATTCTTGAGTATTTTCAAGAAACTGACCCTCGACATACCTCTGATTGATGCTTTGCAAGAGATGCCTAACTACGCCAAATTCCTCAAGGATCTCTTGACAAAGAAGAAAAAGAAACCTGGAAAAGAAACAGTGCACCTCACGGAGGAATGCTCTGCAGCCCTTCTTCGAGCACTCCCTCCCAAACAAACAGATCCGGGAAATCCCGTTATCCCGTGTTTTATAGGAGGGGTGGACTGTGGAAGCGGTCTATGCGACCTAGGAGCCAGCATTAATATCATGCCCTACGCCACCTTCTTGAAAGTTAAAGGAGGAGAAATGCAACCGGTTCCTTTCAAACTCCAACTAGCAGACAGATCAGAGATCAAGCCCATGGGCATAGTCTGAGATCTGGTAGTTGGAGTCTCTTGCTTTATCTTTCCAGCCGACTTCGTCATCTTAGAGATGGACGACGATGTCGAGGTTCCCCTGATTCTTGGTCGACCGTTTCTAAGTACTGCCAAAGCCATCATTGACGTTCACGATGGGAAAATCACTCTGCGGTACGAGGACGAAACGATCGAATTTGACATGCAGAAAATGATGAAGAAAAGCTCAAATTTTTCTCCTCATGCTAAGAAAGTAGGATTAACAGATGATGAGGAGGAAGATGGCGATTTTTCTACAGATGAGGATATGTATTCCCTATCTTCCATCCCGAAAGCTGAAGCTGAACCACTAGAGCAAGTATTACTTACTTCTCTAGAAGAAGAGATAGAGGATCCGGAAGTCGACGCCATGCTAGCGTATATGGAAAAAGGAAAAGCAACTTATCGAGCTTACCGGCCACCAATCGAAGAACTCGACAGAAAACCTCAAAAATCAATTCCATTAATCGAACAACCACCAGAGCTCGAGCTTAAAGAAATACCCTCTAACCTCAAGTATGCCTTCCTAGCTGAAAATGACCATTTGCCTGTCATTATTTCCTCCTCTCTGAATTCCGGGGAGGAAACGAGGTTACTTGAGGTATTGAAGAGGCACAAGACAGCGATCGGGTGGACTATTGCTGATATCAAAGGAATTGATCCCTCCTATTGCACGCACCACATCTATATGGAGGAAAACTTCAAGCCTATCAGGCAACCCCAACGTCGGCTGAACCCTAACCTAAAGGAGGTAGTTCGAAAGGAGGTTCTGAAACTCCTTGACGCGAACATCATCTATCTGATTTCTGACAGTCCATGGGTCAGTCCTGTTCAAGTTGTCCCGAAGAAGGGGGGCATCAAAGCTATTATTAATGATAAGGGAGAGGCTATCCCTCAAAGAAAGATCACAG
This sequence comes from Limonium bicolor, assembly GCA_023374045.1. Lineage (NCBI taxonomy): Eukaryota > Viridiplantae > Streptophyta > Magnoliopsida > Caryophyllales > Plumbaginaceae > Limonium > Limonium bicolor. The sequence continues at coordinate 65,611,371 of CM041782.1, read as the reverse complement.
GTTGGCGCATGTGTATTGACTATCGGCGCTTAAACTTGGCAACCAGGAAGGATCATTTCCCTCTCCCCTTCATTGATCAGATGTTGGAACGACTAGCAGGGCAAGAGTACTACTGCTTTTTAGATGGGTTCTCAGGGTATTCCCAAATCCCAATCGCACCAGAGGACCAGGACAAGACCACCTTCACTTGTCCATACGGTACCTTTGCTTACAGACGAATGCCTTTCGGCCTATGTAATGCCCCTGCTACCTTCCAGAGATGTATGCAAGCAATATTCGCTGATTTCATCGAACGGAGCATAGAAGTCTTTATGGATGACTTCTCGGTCTATGGCTCTAGTTTCGATAAATGCTTGGCACAACTTGACTTGATCCTCGGACGGTGTGAGGATACAAATCTCGTTTTGAACTGGGAAAAATGTCATTTTATGGTCAAGGATGGGATTGTCCTTGGACATAAAATATCAGCTAAAGGAATAGAGGTGGATAAGGCCAAGGTAGAGGTTATCGAGAAATTACCAGCACCAACTACTGTTAAAGACATATCAGTGTTTCTCGGGCATGCAGGATTCTATCGGCGGTTTATACACGACTTCTCAAAAATCACTAAACCATTGACCGACCTGCTACAGAAAGATGCCCCGTTTCATTTTGATGAAAGGTGTTCAGTTGCTTTCAAAACTATAATTCAAAAATTGGTATCAGCACCTGTTGTCGTACCACCCGACTGGTCTCTTCCATTTGAGATCATGTGTGATGCAAGTGACTACGCCGTGGGGGCAGCTCTATGCCAGAAAAAAGAGAAAATTTTAAGAGTGATTGCTTATACCAGCAGGACGCTTAACGACGCCCAGAAGAATTATACGACCATTGAAAAAGAACTTCTGGCTATCGTATTCTCCCTTGATAAGTTCAGGTCGTACTTGTGGGGCAGCAAGGTCATCGTGCACACAGACCATTCCGCTCTCAAATACCTATTTGCAAAACAAGAAGCCAAGCCTCGCTTATTGCGCTGGATTCTTCTACTTCAGGAGTTTGACATAGAAGTCAAAGACAAGAGCGGGAAATTGAATGTCGTCGCTGACCATCTCTCTCGGTTAGTAACTCCTACAGATAGTGTGCCAATCAACGAATTCTTTCCCGACGAGACTGCTTTTTATATCACCAAAGTACAAGAGCCATGGTATGCGGACCTGGCCAATTATCTAGTCTCTCGGACACTACCCTATGATCTATCTTACTCCCAGAAGAAGAAATTCCTTTCTGATTCGAAGCATTATTTCTGGGAAGATCCATATTTGTTCCGAGTCTGTGCTGATGGGTTGATTCGGCGGTGTCTCCCTGAAGATGAGGTTTACAGCGTCATACATTTTTGCCACTCACGGGAAGCCGGAGGTCACCATGGACCAACAAGGACCGCTGCTAAGATCTTGGCCTCAGGATTTTATTGGCCGACTCTTCACAAGGATGTTTACCAATTCTGCAAACAATGTGATAATTGTCAGAGAATGGGTAACACATCTAGGAGACATGATGTTAGAATTAATGCTAAATTCGTTGAGTTACTCTTGTGAAGTTAATTGGTTTCGTGTTCCAATTAATTTATTATGTACGAAGAGTTTCACGGAAGTTGAAGATGCATTAGTTGGAGCACTTATGTGGTGCAAATTAATGGCGTCTAAAGCATTTGGTTTTCTAACATTATGAGGAGAGTTATGAGGAAGTTAAAATCCTTTAAAGAAGAAGTTTAGACTTCAGTGGCATCAGAGCTCATGGTTTTTTAGGATGTCCGTGTTGGTGGAGATGTCATTGGGAAGAAAGAATGGTGATTCAAGATGATGTGGGTTTTGATAAAAGTGAAAAATGAAGGGAAGAGTTGGAGAGGAGACGTGTTATTAAGAAGATGTTTGAATTGATAACAAGTTTGGTAAAGAGGAAGAGCTCGTAAAAAATCGTCAACTACGTGTGTTTTTTGGTGTGGGGATGTACTTGGAGATGATGATGTGTTGTTGGAAGGAGATCAAGTTGGAGATCTTGGATCTTGAAAAATCCGGTGCATCGTTCATATTTGAAGTTAGATCTAGTTCTTTATTTTACAAACCCTTTTGTGGGGAGTAAGGATAATAAAGAATGGTAAGATCTAGTGAAACTTCAATGGTGGTGGACTGATGTAGAAAATGGGAAAAAATATTTTTCTCAGATCACGTGACGGATCGTGGACTTCCATGGAGCACTGGAGATCATCTAGCCAGTGAAGGACCTAGGGTTGTGGTAGTGCGCATATAACCACAAACGGAGCTTCACGTGGTGATCAATTGTGAAGCTGCTGTTAGGTCATGTTTGGAGACTTTGCGAGAACCGGATAAAGACGGGAGAGATCACCATTGTCTTTGGTTGCGTAGTTATTTCCTGAGTTGCTACTTACTTCGTGTTTGTGGCGGGTCCATGGAGATTTGGACCAGATGAGTCTTTGAGGCTCGGGGAGGAGTGGTCAATTTACCGAAGTTGGAATGCAAACAGTCCAGATGAAGTTATCCGGTTTAGTCCTTATGTGGGATGTTTTTGGGATTATTCTTCAAGAGGAAGTTTGACATCAATGGTGGTATGTGATTGACCGGATTGAGCATTAAGAGGAAGAATTGTTAGAATTAATGCTAAATTCGTTGAGTTACTCTTGTGCAGTTAATTGGTTTCGTGTTCCAATTAATTTATTATGTACGAAGAGTTTCACAGAAGTTGAAGATGCATTAGTGGGAGCACTTATGTGGTGCAAATTAATGGCGTCTAAAGCATTTGGTTTTCTAACATTATGAGGAGAGTTATGAGGAAGTTAAAATCTTTGAAAGAAGAAGTTATGACTTCTGGCTTTCTAGATACCCGGTGTTAATTGTTTCTAGGTGTTAATGGATTGTGTTAATTAGGTTGTAACCGTTGTAACTTGTGAGCCATTATGTAGCGGTTGTTACAAGGTTAACGTTGGGATAAGTGAAGGGTTTAGATCTAGCACTATAAATAGATCTAGTAACCCATAGCTTTGGATCATCCCAACTTGTGGGGATCACATCCAAGGGAGTCAAGGGTGGTTCTATGGGAACTCAAAGGGACTCGGGTAAAAACACCAAGGGAAACACGGGAAACACGGGTTGATGGGTTGGCTGGGTATTCCTCATGTAAACTTGTAATCCTCATCTTCTTAATGAAAGTTGTTCTATCTCCTCTCGTGGACGTAGGTCATGTTTGGACCGAACCACGTAAATCCTTGTGTCACTATTTTATCATTACATTATCTTGTGGTTTTTCTTCTTCGGTAACCATGTCGATCTCACCACGATCCTGGGGAAATGGGCCCGAAATCCTAACACATGAAATGCCACAACAGGGAATACTAGAAGTGGAGCTCTTTGATTGTTGGGGCATTGATTTCATGGGACCATTCCCTTCCTCGCAGGGACACCAATATGTTTTAGTGGCAGTGGATTACGTGTCGAAATGGGTAGAAGCCATACCCTGTCATCATGCTGATGCGAAGACAGTAACCAGATTCCTTAAAAAGCACATCTTTACCCGTTTTGGCGTGCCTAGAATTATTATCAGTGACGGAGGATCTCACTTCTGCAACCGTTCATTTGAAGCGCTTATGGGTAAGTACGGGGTGCGTCACAAGGTAGCTCTACCTTATCACCCCCAGACAAACGGCCAAGCAGAAGTTTCAAACCGTGAGTTAAAATGGATTCTCCAGAAAACGGTTAACTCATCACGAAAGGATTGGGCACTTAAGCTAGATGATGCGCTTTGGGCTTACCGCACTGCATTCAAGACTCCCATCGGGATGTCTCCTTTTAAGCTTGTTTATGGGAAATCATGTCACCTGCCTGTCGAGCTGGAGCATAAGGCATATTGGGCACTCAAGGCCCTAAACTTCGATTTAGAAACCGCGGGAGAAAAGCGGAAGTTTCAACTCTCTGAACTCGAGGAGTTAAGAGATCAGGCATACCGTAGTGCGACAATATACAAGGAGCGCACCAAGAAACATCATGACCAAATGATCCACAAACGTGACTTTAAAGTTGGCGACGGAGTGCTGCTTTATAATTCCAGACTGAGAATATTTCCTGGAAAACTCAAATCTCACTGGACTGGCCCATTCCAAGTAGTCGGGACCACTCCTTTTGGTGTTTACGAACTCCAGAATCAAAAAGGAGAATGCTTCAAAGTCAATGGATCACGTATAAAAAGGTATGCCGGAATTCTTGAAAATAATAATGCTATGTTCGAAATTTCTTTCTTACAGGAATACGAGGAAGCCTCCATCCCAAAGGAACAGCAGACAACACCTCTACATCATAAGCTTGCAAAAGTGTACAAACTTCCTAACACCAGCAGTTCAAATACCTCGCCCTCAAACTCTTCTCCAACCTAAAGCTTGGTCAAATACGTCTAGCTAGAGACGTTAAACCCGGGCAGCTTGGTGGGAGGCAACCCACTATCTATCTTTTGTCTTTCCTTTAATTTAATGTTGTTTTCCTTTTATGTACTATATTTCCCTTTATTTATCATAATAAAATACAGGTTTTACTTGAGTTCTTCTGGCTGTGTAGAATATTCTTTACAGGTTCATTTCATGACATTCCACAGCTGCACTCAAGTGTGGGGGAGCTCTACACACTCTACGAAATCTGGGGAGTACCCTCTTTCCTTTATTAATTGCATGCCCTATTTATTTTATTTCCATCTACGCAATAAGGGCATTGCTTGAGCTTAAGTGTGGGGGAAGAGCCTTTTCAGGGCATTTTGTGCTTAAATTGTTTAAATCTCTCTGCTTATCTTGCATTTGTTCAAAAATTAAAATTATGTACCCTGCTAATGTAGGTTGTTCTCTTTAAAAACAAATACTATTATGATTGTGGGATAAATGGTACAAATTTTAAAAAATTTTCTTTTGATTACTTTTGAGGAGCATTTTTCTTATGCGGTGTGACCAAATAATCTGCAAATGGATGGATTTTATTGCTCAGGGTTTCTTTCTGTCTTCTCTCTTAGGGATTGCTAAGGGGTGCTTCTCTGTTTATAAAAAAATAAATACAAAAAATAAGGGACTTGCGGGACACCAATGGTAACCAACAAAAGAGAGTTGAGTGTTCTTGAATACAAAGGCGTGATGCCTATATTTTCTCATCTCTTATGCAAAAGTGAAACAAATGCATAAATCTATTTTTCCTTTTGTTTTCTCCTCAATGCCCATTCTTGAGAGAAGTTGGCCATGGTAAAAGTTCTCAGAGTCACCTAAACAAAAGAAACATTGAATTACCTTAGATCATACCCCGAAACTCTATATTTTATTTTTACCCTGAGCACACCTATGCCACCAGCAGTTGATTTTTCACACTCCGCGAAAAGTTTAAAGATCATGTTTATCCTACCCTTCATAATAATATTTGTTAGTATTGAGCATTTCCTACTTGCTTAGGTACATGGTTTTGCTTGAGGACAAGCAAAAAGATAAGTGTGGGGGTGTGATAAGTGTCCAAATGAGCATGATTTATAGGTGTATTTCATATATAATATTAGCACTTTTTCTTGCTCATTTCTCCACTTCGGTTAGTTTTCCTCTAGTTTATGTTTTATTGTTTATCTCACAAATTTATTGTTTTAACATGAGGAAAACCAAGCTGGGAGTAAAGTAGACGAAGAGACAAACGCATAGACGCAGACGACTCGAAAAACGGAGTCCAAACGAAGAATCTAGAGCCAGTCAAAGTTCGCAAGACTCGCAACAAGTTGTGTCCGCCCAGAACCACGAGGACACTTAGGCGGACAGAACTTGTGTCCGCATGACACAAGGAGGACACTTAGGCGGACAGCCCTTGTGTCCGCATGAAACAATGAGGTGTGTCCGCATGAAACAATGAGGACAGCACTTGTGTCCGCATGAAGCTACGCGGACAGGACAAACTTGTCCGCCCCATTCTACGCGGACAGCCACGCGGACGTGACTAAATTCAGACGCGAACAGTTTTCTTCTTCGCCGACTGCCTGCAACTTGCTTCTGCCATATCCATCTACTCCGCAGCGCCTACCTTAATTCCCTCACGCGTCTTCAGCTCTGTCCCCTGCAATTAATGAGCAATCAATTCTCTTCCACTCCAGATCTGCCTCTTCCCTTCCTCTATATAAACCTTGCACCTGCAACCTTAAACGGACGTACGGAGAAAACCAGAAAATCAGACCATCGCTCACCACATACCATTCGCTTTCATTAATTCTCTTCCGTACACCTCAATTACCATTCGCTTCCCCAGAACTCAAACACTCCAATTCACTCATTCCACATACAATAACCTACGTACATGCTTCACTCTTCGTTCTCTTCATTTCTCCATTCACCATCCACACCTCCGCATTAATATTACGTCCAACCTCTGTCTGACTTATTACCAGTTAATATGTCAGGCTAAGGAGGATTTGCTCCGGGCGAAGGTTTAGTTATGGTTTGTTTAGTTGTGTAATCTATATTTCTACCGGTTAAAATAAATTCAGTTTGTTACGATTAAAGTTTTGTCTCTCTCCCTTTTTAATAAATTTCATCGATTTATTAAAAAGCCTTACTAAATCTGTTTTTAATCTGATCGGTGACGAACAGATAGGTTAATTAAGCCGTAAAACTGTAGGAACTTATTTTCATCGGATAAGTTAGTACAAGTTGCAAGAATAAAATTCCTCACACTCCTCTGCCGTTTACACGCATTTTGCTTGAGTTTTCATCGGACCTTGCATTTTCAGGTAAACGAGTTCTTATGAGTTTTCATCGGACCTTAAGATAATAACAGGAATCTTGCCAAATTATTTTATTAAACCGGTAGAGATAGCACAATTAATCAGATCATATTAACCTGAACCTGGAGTCCCGTTTAATTTAACTTCAGTTCACTAAATCAATCTGTTATTTACTTTTCAGAAACAAGTCAATTAACTCCCCCCCTTTGTGACAAGCTTAGGTACTACTTATTTCACTATAAGTCCCACGGTTCGATATCCGGTCGCTTACACTTTACTATACTACTACGACCGGGATTTGTTTACAGCCCGACGTTTATTTTGAGTTTTCTTTTCTTTACTTTTAATTTCACCAGTTCTTACCACTCACGATTACACGTCTGCAAGGTCCTCTATAGTTAAGAGGAGTTTCACTTTTTGTAGTTCATTTGGTTTGTTTACGAAGTTCATTGTATTTCAACTCGAGGATTCATCAACGAGAAGGGACTACACTACTGTGTGCGCGCAAACAATATGCACAATAATAGCAAGCAGGTAAGCAAGGAAAATACTCAATCCATCCACCTGTCTTACACAAGCTCGCAACAGATAGATAAGCACGGGAAAACAAACATCCGTTTTCATGCATTAGTCTTACGGTCATAATCAAACAAGGCACACATCACACAAGCTGTAACACCCCTACCATTAATACAGTACTTACCGTCCAATCTCCTTACATACCAGATACACGCAGCGGATATATTCTTACATGCATTGGGTGATACAATGCCGTTAGTCACCCACGTGACTAACAAGGTCACTACTTCTACATACAGCATCGGTCTGATGGACCGGAATCCCGAGTACTACAAATTTTACAATACATTCTCCATTTACCAAACACTACTACAATCCTCATTCAATACAATACTCCAAGTACAATACAATATAATCTACATACCGAGTTTGCTAGGATCCTTTTACAATTACAATACCTCCTCCAAGTTCATACATACTCACTAAGAGATTGCTTACTACCCTTTCCTCACAACTACTTACTTCCTAGATACTAGGGTGTATCGCCGGCTTCTTACCTTGATCAGGTTCCCTTCGGGTACCTGCACACTAAAAACGTTCCCCCTAGGGAGTCAGCTTTCGCTGCGCATGATAACCGCATACCCCGCGTACTAGTGAGGGTACGCCGACCACTTGGTCGAATACATGCAGTTCGTTTTCATACAAGCATACATGCATACATACTCTTATACACATTACAATGATACTTACGCAAGCATACATACATACAATTCATTACATACGAGGAATACAATAAACCATCCAATACATACTTACCTTCTTCCGGAATACACATACTCATTACATACACAATATACAATTCTTGTTAGCTTCATTGGTCCACCCGGGTTAATCGGGTGGAGATTACTCTTTTACTCGTTTACTCCATACATACATACATACTCATACATACTTACGGATCCATACTTACTTACTCTTACTCTTACTCTGTTAAGTCGTCGAGACCTCCGGCCCGGGGACTACACCGTCCCACCACCGGGATTTACTTGACTCACCAATCCGGGATGCTACCCATTTAAGGGATTTGGGCCGCGGACCAGTTAAGAGTCAGGAATTGCAGCCAACCTTTTGTGACTCCGCATCCTCACGCGTGGCCGAAACTATATCGGACTTCTACTCATTCCAATTTACTCACTTAAGTTAGGAGTTAGGTAGTTAGGAATTAGTAGAAGTCAACATTCAACCACATACACAAATACATTATTCATATACACATTCATACAAAATACAATACAATATACTAGTACAACACGAGATACAATTACACATCATCATCATTCTCATATTTCATGAATTATACAAACTAGTGTTCAAGACAAATATCGAGAACAATACAATTAAGCACAAGTAGGTGCAATATAGTCCGATTCATGCTTTTATCTTATTTATGTGATCAAATAAGCACACAAATCGGGGTAACCAGATTAGGATACAGGGCATGAAGAAATCATACCTTTCACCGTTGACTTTGGACTCACCGACTCCCTTCGGTGTTCAACTATTTGAATCCTATCACATACATGCAGTTGGATGGTTAATTACCCATGATTAACCTTAGTGATTATTTTCCTAAAGTTTCCTATATACTTACTAATTCATTGTTGTCCAAATACATTTACTTAAGTTACTTACTTACAATTATTTTCTAAACTTGTTCATGGCCTTAATGATCTTTAAACATCATTAATCATGTCTTAATTACCTTATAATATCTTTACCCATCCTTACCCTACCTTAGAATAGCTTTAAAACACCTTCTGTAAGAATTTTAGTAGTGTCCGGGTTAGTGTCCGGGTTTACAAACCCGGACCACTACTTTGCAAAAACCTTCGGGTGTGAAAAACTACTGGTCCGGGTTTGTGTCCCTATTTGAAACCCGGACCACATGTTGTTATAAGTTACGGGTGAGTTTTTTGTGTGGTCCGGGTTTGTGCACTACTTTGCAACCCGGACCACTTATTTTGATATGTTACGGGTATGTTTTTGGGGTGGTCCGGGTTAGCATCTTGGTTTGTAAACCCGGACCATCCCATTGTAAAACTTTCTGTCGTGATTTTAGGCTAGTCCGGGTTTGTGTTCTGGTTTCAAACCCGGACTAGTTACAGTATTGCATTTTACATATGTTTTTTGAATTTGTTTCAAGTCCAAATCTCTACCAATCTCTTCCATAATATTCCTACATATTATCTAGCATATTTTAGCATTGATTAGGCACTTTAAACTAGCCTAATTTACCTCTATCAAAAACTGTTACAAAATACACTCCACTGTCCAATTTCTCTCTACTGTAACAGTTTCCTTCTTCTACATTTGCTACAGATTTTTCTTTTCTCCTCCCTACTACTCCTATGCCCCTTTTTATTACCTCATTTGCATTATACTCACCCAAGACTTACTCACTATCTTACTTACTTTACCATGTCTCACACATTAATTATTTTCCTTGTTTCTCCAACACATTTCAACACTCATGCTACAGATTTTTACCTTGTTAGTTCTCACACTACAACTACCTCTCCTTAGTTACTAAATCATCTCTACTAAACCCAATACACACCTTGGTTTCTCCCATTCACCAAGTCATTCTTAATGCACAATTTCCTACAAAAATTCCGCCATAGTTCACCTACTTTCCTTACATATCCATACACATCCTTTCTCATCCAAATCATTCCTATTCTAGCCACACCCATACAAGGGTCCTACCAGCAATTAAGCCAATATAAATCCATCCCAATACACCAATACTCCATCAAACATCATTACTAATACTCATACACAACCCTTTGGCTCCAAGGCCTACAATTCACATACTAATGCACAAATACTCAAACTTACTCACAAATACTCAAACTTCCAATACTACAATACCAATACAATAGTTTAGGTTCTTTTATTTGCCTACCCATTCCCATTACACTAATGCATTAAATTGAGCATTAAGAAGGAGCTCTTACCTTGAGCTTTTATCTCCTTCAATTTTTTTTCTCATTTTTCCTCCTTCTTCCTTTCTTGCCTCACAATCGGTTTTGTGGGGAATGGAGTTGCCAAACTCCATTCCCATCACCCAATGAACACAAAACACTACAATTAATATACTAACCCTTAAATTAACACTAATTCATTGAAGTGTTAAAAATGAAAGTTCTAGGGTTTACCTTTGGAGAGTTTTAGAAGGGGTTTTAGCCCTTGGTTCAAGAAGGTGAATCCACCACCATTGCAAGATTGATATTATGCTCAAAAGAGAGATAGAAAACAAGGCATTACACAAGGGTAAAATCGGTTACCAAAGGAGATGAAGAAAACTTAAGGTTTTCATGGAGATTTTTACCTTGTTGGGAAGAGGAGACTCCAAGCTACCCATTGGTACCATTTTCTCTTTGAATGGGGAAAACCCATGGAGATGAAACTCATCCTTTTCGAATTTTGAAAAGAGGGAAATGTAGAGGAGAATGAGGGGAGTTCAAATATGTAATTTATTTTCGATTTGGAGCTTACATGAGGATGGAGCATGAGAAAGAAGAGGAAGCTTCCATGGTTGTGGAGGGGGAGCTCAAATCGCAGCCAGAGGAAGGAGAAAGAGAGGGAGTACGGTGGGGAAGAAAGAAATGGGAGAGAGAGAAGAAAAGTGAGAGGTGAGAGAGTATGTAAGGTACTTTTACCTTTTTCACTTTATTTGCTTTTTGCTCTCTTACTTAATTAGCTAGTTACATGTGTGTGTGAGGGGGTTATTTGACTTATTAAAAATCGGTCCCACTCAGTATTACTAGTTGGAGCGTTTTTCGTCTTTTACAGGAAACGCTCGTTATTTTTACCCGGTTTAGATACCGTTCACTAACCGGGCCCGTTTTCCGGAATTTCTTGTTTAATTATTTTTATTAGTTATTAAGCTTCCATAAATGCTTAATAATTATTATTTAATGATTTATAATTTTTACGGGTCCGTTTGACCACTTAAAGTCACGTTTTTAGGTTTTCTCGAAAAACGTGCTCTATAGCTCTATTAGCGTTTTAATTCATTATTTGGATCCGTTTTCTTCGGGAGTTGTTCCCATATATTATTTAGACTTAATTAAGCCTTTAGAATCCTTTCAATACGCTAACCGAGGTTTCATACCTCCTATGGTTATTTAACGCTTATTTAGCGTTTCCCGCTTTTTAAGCGTTTCTTTATTTCTTTTGGATTTATTTTTCCTTACCAATATTACTTAAGCATTATTAGGCTCTTAAATGCCTATTAGGATAATTTAATCGCCATATTTAAGGTCGGGGTATTTCAATCTACCCCCCTTAAGAACTTTGTCCTCAAAGTTGTTCGAGGTTATAAGTTTACAATGCTTACTCGTTCTTACATGTCTAATACCGTGGTCCACATTCTTCCTCCTTACAATTCCCAAATTCGTTACTCAAGGTTTCTCCTTTCCCTATCATTCCAATGTACAATAATTACTCCTATCCATATTACTATTAACCGTCCGGTTCCTCATTACAGCCTTTATACATACATACAGTGCAAAGCTATCCCCAAAGCAATGCAACACACATCACAATCCCGTAGGCACTCAGATCATTTCGACACAGGACTCCTCTATGTCCTGCTGCCCTTGGAATAATATAATATGCTACACTACTATCCTCTCCGGTATAACTTCCAACAATTACTTACTCTCCAGTCTGAGAAAATTCTTTTACAACTACTAATTAGAAATCTTTCTAAAGCATACAACTCCAAGTTCCAATTTATATTCATTACTTCTATCCTAAGTGTGATTCTTGTGACCACTTAAGGGGAGCTTCGAGAATCATTCGACCCTGATGTGATCAGCATCAGTGTTGAACTATCTTTCCACCCCAATTTGTGTTCGGTTTCCCTCGATCTGATCAGGATCAAGTTCGACTTCCCACATCAGTTTCAAACAAGCAATTAATTCAATTATTTTCATGTTTTATCTTTTTACTCTTCCTAGTCATTCATACATCTCCAAGGGATGGATTCAATCCATCAATCATCCTCACTCTACTTCCCAAATGCTTTACTCCGTGGTTCAATACCTAAATGCTCACTTCCTCAGCCTTCACTGCTTTCATCCATCACTCTCCAATATTCTAACTAAGGACTACAGTACTTATGAAATTCAATCGTGCTCAATTTACTTCCAATAACATACTTACGAATACATTACTCCTGGTTACTTTCCTCTACTACTCATAATCCATTCGTACTACTTCTTTAAGGGTTACAATACTTATGGAGCTCCGTCCACTACTCATTACTCTTCTTTACAAATACTCTTACGCTGATGTTACAAGATGGGTACATTCCTCCAGTGGTATTTGCATATTTAATGCCTAGTTACCATAATTACAATATGAATGAGTACTTATGTTTATTTAACATAGTATCAATCATCAATTTGATTCTCATTTGTGCTATGCACATTATGGTTTATGTGTTTTATTCACAAATCTTACATTAAGCGGTTTTCGCTCTACCCCCCTTAAAAGGGATTACGCCCACGTAATCTAGCATATGTTATTATTATTAAACATTGGTTTAATCAATTTGGGCAATCTGAAGCATTTAGCTTCACACGGTACACTATACAATATGCTCTGGTCAAAGGGTCTTAACCATACCAATGGTTTAGTCTTTGCACCAAGAATTCCTATATGAGTTTATTTAACTCGTAATTAATTAGGTTCTAGCCTATCAGGCTTCAAGGCATTGATTGCCATTCTATTATACTTACTAGGTACATTAATCTCCTAGCTCGGGCCCACTAGCTTCTGCTGCGCGACCTGATAATCTCAGTACTTACTTGCTCTTTGGTTATTCCCAAATGTGCTACTCATCGCCTTTCTATCCCTCTGTTGTGGGAATAAGGTTTACTAAACAAATTCGGTATTCTTTTACCGTGTTCAAACTCGATGAGTTTTAGATTGTAACCAGCTCTCTGGTAATCTACTGCACATGCTATTCGTACTCCCACGATTATTCGCTAAGTTATTCCAACTTGTTGTTGGCGAGGCTAAGCCACTATTTAGTTGTAGTGCTTCCTCTGTTGTCAATAGCTTCTGGATTTCACCAGTTCTTCTGGTTCAGTACAAGTGTTCTTTTACTTGTATGACCTTGCATTTTCTATGCGTCGGTCCTTGTGACTTTCTTAAGTCTCTTTTCACTCTTTATTCCAATGGAATTCACATCTTGTGATTGCTAGTGTGTTTTACACTCTTCGTGCTTCTTTGGCCTTAGGCCGCACGGTTTGTTGCTAAGGTTGCTTAACTGGCTTATGCCATGTTTGTTGGTGAAAAGAAGGGTTTACCACGGTTTACATTCCCCATATCCCTAGCTACCCCATTAGATCATTAGCTGCACAAGTGCAATACCAAAACACTCAGTCATACAGAGTGCAGAGGCGTAAACGCTTGGTATAAGTCACTTATGTGATAGGAAAGAATATTTATTCCTGTCTTCTCATACTTATACTCCGTGTCATTATCTGCTACTTCCTCATAGCGGTCGCTTGTTGCGCACCGTATTCTTACTCATTGTACAACATTGTTTTTACTATTTCTGGTACTGTGATAGTTCCTTTTTACTTATTGCCATTGTCATTGGCACCATTTCCTTATGGTGTGTACACTGAGGGTTTCCCCTGTTCGTGTGTATGACGGTTGTCGTAGCATACCGCAATGTGATTATTTCCCAATGTAGAGATGTCTTATTCAACTTAGGTTTTATGTGTAGGTTAGCTTACCTCACATTCTATCATCATTTGTGATACAATTTACCAAGTATCTTGGTTGACCAGGGATGTGATAGTTCATCGGGTTATAAGCTCTCTTGAGCGCTGGCCGTTCGTGGTGTTCAATGTGTATAACCGTTGATTGTTTTGACGATGATTGTCTTTCAGTGCTGAGCATTGTTTATAGGCTCCAGCTGTGCAGTTCTACTTGTATGTACATCGCCGGGACATCCCAAGAAACTTCAAGGGTTTTCTGGTCCCGTTCTCTAATTGAAGAGTATTTTATCACTGATAGGTGAAAGTTATTGTTGAGGGGTTTGTCTCCACTCATAGGTCTAATGTCAAGGTTTGCTATGTTAGTATTTATACAATGGTTCACCACATGCTTGGGTGCATGTGAAGTATACTTACTCCTTTAAGTCGTAATGGTTTGGAATGTCTTTTCCTTGTTCGATCGCCTCTTTGTAGCATCTATATGAGTCGGCTTTACTGTTATAATAGATGGAAGCTTTTATAAGGGTTCACATCTTCACCACGTTGGTGGTCTTCGGTTACAAGGGTATCTTTCCTCAAGTCTCTCGTAGTGTCCAAGTATGGACTAGCCCATTGTTGGCATTATCACAGATTCTTATGCCTCTGTGCTACCCTTGCTACATAGGCATTAAGGTAATTAAAACTTGTCA